>JBBMJY010000011.1:14431483-14468030 GCA_037833715.1 Toxotes lorentzi
GTGTGTGTGTGTGTGTGTGTGTGTGTGTGTGTGTGTGTGTGTGTGTGTGTTTGTGTGTGTGTGTGTGTGTGTGTGTTTTGTTGTAGGTTTGTGAGCGGCAGCCGGGATGGCACAGCACGAATCTGGCAGCTACAGCCTCAGGGCTGGAGAAGCATTCTGCTGGACATGCAGACCAAATTACCCGGGTGAGTGTGTGTAAGGCTGTCAAAGTCTGGCTTTTCCACGAGCACTGTTGTGCTTAGAGCTCAGAGCCGTGGGCTGGGATGATCCTGCAGGTTATAATGTCAGACAGAATTTTTACAAAAAAATCATTCATTCTGTGTACAAAACAGACTTTTGTATGTGTGGCTGAAAATGGACAGACATGAGAGTGGTACTGTTTTGAAGTAAAAAACATTTATTTAGCAACAGAAGAAAATTAAATCCTTTTGTTGCATTGTATTATTTTTTCTTTCTATTATGTACATCTGTATTTATTTATTCACAGTTTTGCGAGGTGCCTCCTAATGTACGGTGCATAAATAAAACAATAACTCTTTCACACCTGTGGCATAAAGTGTGAGAGTGATTGATTATCCGATTGCTTCCAGGCAGAATATAGATTTACTGCGGCCATAACTGACAGTGAATGAATGGAGATGACACTGAGAGGCTATTTAAGTCTTTGTTGCCTGAATGAACACAACAAACATGACACAACACTAAGTATAAATGTAGATAACCTGGTTACTACTGGTTATGACTTAAATCTTCAGAATATAACTAGACTCATACATATGACGGTCTTTGGTACAGGATCTCAACAATGTTGCTGCACCATCTGGAAAGTGTGGACAAGTACAGAAAGTCAGGGAGCTGCAGAAGAAAATGTTGAAATGTTTTGGAAATGCTGATTTTCACAGTTTACATATGTAACAGCTGGGGTTGTGAATAATTATCTTAAGCTGTAGAGAGATAAGGTCTATTTGTCAGATTGTCTGGCTCCTCATTAATGGTGTAAAAGAAAAAGGACTGAAGATAATAGATTTATTTATTTATTATTATTTATTAACGGGAAATGAACAGGTGCATCCCTTTTGATCAATAGTTCTCAGGATCCTCTTAATGCGCAGTTATACCCATTTTACAATAAGTCTGTGGTTATTTGTGTCTTATTTAGTTTCTGTGTATCAAGTAAACCAAACTGATCTTAATTGGTGCAACCATGACATCAACACCTGCCCCTCAGGAAGTACAACCCTCCTCCACTGGAAGACAAGGTTACCAAGCTGAAGGTTACCATGGTAGCGTGGGATCGCCATGACAGCACGGTGATCACAGCAGCCAACAATCTGACGCTGAAGGTGTGGAACTCCATCACCGGGAACCTCGTCCATGTCCTCATGGTATGTAGTGATTAAACACAAACGATAAACACTACCATGAATCTGACATTAACTGCGTTTCAAGGGTTCTTTATCAATCTTACAAGTTGAACTTTGAGTAGTTTGGATAATTCCTAACCTTTATCTGTCCCACAACCGCAGGTATGCTCGCTAGTTTTCAGTGTCAGTGTGTTTGTCCTCCTGTTACTAATCCCAGATATAAATATAAATATACATATATACACAGTTGTAAGGAAAACTTTGCATATAAACCCAGAGGAAAAACAAAAAGCAGATGTGGACATTGGTAAAAAAAAAAGATGAATGAATATGAATTAGGTTGTTTCTTGTGTTGAAACACTTGTGGTTTGGAAGCTAACTCTGAGTGCATTTAAACACACTCGCAGACAAGTGACACAACGTATGTTTAATTGTCAGTGGGCTAAAACATGTTAAATCACAGGGACAGTTCTTTAAGAAACAAATGCCATTGATTTGTCTTTATTAATATCTTAAATGTGTCTAAATCTAGACATCCATGTTGTTTAATGACAGGGTCATGAGGATGAGGTGTTTGTTCTGGAGCCACACCCTTTTGATCCGAGAATCCTTTTCTCAGCGGGGCACGATGGGAACTGCATTGTGTGGGACCTGGCCAGAGGGGTCAAGATCCGCTCCTATTTCAACATGGTAAAACTCTTGTCCATCCCGTGTCTCTCCGTCACTGTCTTTCTCACTTCTCTTTGGGCACTGGAGCTGAAAGTGTCCCTATTCAGATACCACCCCCCTCACGTGTGACACAGATGTCATGTTTTCTTTAAACAGTGAATTAGGAGGAAGATACACTGATTAGATTTTTTTTTTTGTCCTCTGGATTGCAGGAATATGTGGTTTTCATTAAAATGATTCCTTTTGTATTTTCTTCTTTCCCACCGCACATTCTTTCCCTTTCCTTTCTCAGTGTCACCCCTTTGTCTCACATTCTTTCCCTCTCACCCACTAACTGGTCCTCCCCTCCCTCTGTGCTTTCACTTTCTCTCTTTGCTCCACTGAGGCATGCAGTGCAGGCGTTTAATGCACTACGTGTGGCCACGGGCATGAGTCTAGCGTAGAGTGAAATCATCGTGCATATGCTGCTGTACATATTCATCTAGTGCATTAATCGTTTTAGCCACTGTTGTATTTCCTGCTAGTGTCTCTATGGCAACCAAGGGCAGCATTAATCACAGTCTCAAAACAAGTGAGTCACTCACAGAGCTGGTTAGTTGGCCAAAGCTTGGTGTTAATCATAGACATTGAACAGTGTTGCTTAATAACACACAGTGAGGAAAAAAGCCCAGATTTCAATTTCAAACTTAAAGGAATAGTTCGCCATGTTGGTTTATTCGCTTCCTTGCTTGAGAGTTAGATGATAAGATAGATATCACTCTGTAGTGTGACAGTGAAGCTACAGTCAGCAGCCACTTAGCTTAGCTTAGATTAAGACTGGAAGCAGTGGGGACACAGTTAGCATGAGTGTAACAGCTGTAAAAATGACAAAATATTATTAATTTTTTTTATCAGGGCTATGTGCCAAACTATTTTTTTTGGTAGTGAGCTTTAGAAGTGCTGGTAGGCCCGACTTTCTCTTTCTCCCTTATTTTCTGTCTTTGTGCAAGGCTAAGCTCAGCGGCTGCTGATTGTAGCCTTATATTTCCTGTATGACATGAGGGTGGTATCAATCTTCTCTCCTAACTCTCGAGGAAGTTCGTTTCCAAACATGCAGAACTATTCCTTTAATGGAGCAAAGCCTGCAAAGCCACTCCTGGCAGACAACTTGAGTTAAGTGCTCCTAATCTGCTCTCTGCGTCATGCATTCAACATACCTTCAGCACTGAGGGAGTCTGTTTAAGCAAACATACTACACACTGCTTATTCTTTCAAACACTGTTTCATCAGTGTTGCCCTTGTTCATCTGTGTCCTTCCTGAATGTGCTTAAGTAGAATACAATTGAAAGTTCAGTACTTCAGGTTTGGCAGTTGCAGAGTCTTTTTGATGAATCAGGGACAAAGAGGCAGAAACGTAAGAAATGTTTTCATCTTGTGTTTGAATGGCGCTATTGTGAAAGTGAAGGAAAACCCACAGAACAGCTAAAAGCAACAGGCGATTGATTGTCAGAACAGTTAGTTTCAGTTTCTACAGGTGGTCTACTGGTTCTGTTTTCTAAGACTGGATGCCACTCCTCAAATTCTGTTTATTTCACTATTGCTGCTTGAAATGTGAGATGCTGTTTACCTGAAAAAATACCTAACAATAATACAACTGGCTATTTGCTGAGTCATAAATGTATGATTCTGATGTATTATTTACGGAAGATCTTAAGTTAGCAAAGTAACAATTGAGTGCCATTGTGTGGCTTGTTGAATGGTGCATATGATCTTGTGAATTAGACATTTTAATTTGACTGTATTCATGCCATACAACTGCTACAGTTGCCTGGAATTCCCCCGAGTAGCGTAATACTATGATTTACAGTGGTCACTATTTCTTTGTCTTTTTCTCTCCCTCCTTCCCTTTCTCTCTCTCTCTCTCTCTGTTTCTGTGGATAGATTGAGGGCCAAGGGCATGGGGCGTTGTTTGACTGCAAATGTAGTCCAGATGGGCAGCATTTTGCAGCCACAGACTCCCATGGACATCTGCTCATCTTTGGCTTTGGCTCTAGCAGCAAGTATGACAAGGTAAAGCGACAGGATCATCTTTCATGTTTACAAACATACCTAAACCTCACATTTAACAACAACTCGAGTAACAAAGGCCTGTGTCATGTCCTCGGATCAGATGGTTCATACTTGTCCCTGTCCACCTCTTCTGCAGATAGCTGACCAGATGTTCTTCCATACCGACTATCGGCCACTGATCCGGGACGCCAACAATTACGTGCTGGATGAGCAGACTCAGCAGGCGCCGCACCTAATGCCCCCTCCCTTCCTGGTTGATGTGGACGGAAACCCCCACCCTCCTAGATACCAGCGGCTGGTGCCTGGCAGGGAGGGCTGCAGGGATGAGCAGCTGATCCCACAGATGGGGGTCACTTCCTCAGGTACAAAGGCTGTCGGACCCTCAGGAGTATCGCTTCTTCACGTTTTGGGGTCACGATGTCAGCTGAACTCATTCCCTGTTTGCTCGTACGCTTTAAATCGGATCTTTACCTGGAGGTCTCATCGGAGCCCGTCTGTCAGCTGATCAAAGACACTTTTGCCAAGCTCATCGTGCTGCTCTTGTAGCTCATTACTTGACAAGAATGTTATCTGTGCTCAAATGTGCTTAATGAGAGGGTTTTACTAAAACTGCACCAGCATTGGCAATTAAAGCCAGAATTAATAAGGCAGTTTAAAATCGTGGCATGGATATAAACAGAAACAGTCAGTAGGTAATCAAATGCATTGGCACTGCACAGTGGAGACACGTGAGATAGCGGTGGAGGGGGGTGGGGTGGCACAGGAATCTACAAGCTCTCTACAAGTTTTTGCTTCATAGTATATAAAATAGTCTCCCCTAACCTTGCCCTGCTCTCAGCGTTTAAAAAAGCATTCTGGGTAATGAGGTGACTCTGCAGGATTTTGGGAAAACCCCACTGCCTTTTTCTTCTTTGAGGTGGATGTTACCATAATGTGACGTGTGAGGTGTAGGAATTTTTATCTGGAATAGAAGTAGCTTGCAGTGGCGATCTTAATGACTGTAATGCCTGTTGGATTTCAAACTTATTTAATTTAGCCAGAATCTTCTCTCTTTCTTTTTCTCTTTCACTTTTTTAATTCTCTCTCTCTCTTCCTCCATTCCTGTCCCTGTCAGGGCTGAACCAAGTGGTGAGCGAGCAGGCGGTGGACGGTCCCAGTCCCCTGGACACGATGATTCAGAGGCTGCAGCAGGAACAAGACCAAAGACTGGGAACAAATGATGTATCTGCGTCTGCTGCTGCGAACACCAGGGCCAGTAGAGGTAGGACCACGTCACCACAGGAAGGTCATGCTATTGTAGTGTGGGCGGCTTTAAATGTTATGTGTTTTAATGTTTGGTGTGATTCACATGCTATGCAAATTAATGTTAGTGTTTGTCTTCACCTGCTTTAAGGCAAGTCAGTGTTTTGATTGAGTTAAAGATACTTAAACCATATTAACACTCTCACTTATATGTTGCAAACTCCACTTGTTTTTTTCTGCAAGTTAAAACAGGCTGAGAATTATTTACAGATACTATATTAATCCAGATATGATTCATTTGTACCATTAAACGTGTGAAAATTACTCTACACATTACAAATATAATAATTACTTATTTATCATACTCATAATAATTACTTTCCAACCTGTTGTTTGGAATCAGTGTAATGTGAAAATTAAAAGATCTTTCTATTCTTTCAGTTATGTAAAACTAGCACTTTGGGCATCTGAGTGAGATTTACACAGGAAACCTAAGAAGTTCATTAAAACATATTTGATCTGTGTGTAAAAGAGTTGGTGAACACAGAGACCTGAGTGTTTGGAAAATATGCTTCTTGGGTCAGCTAATCCATTTAGTGATGAAAACATACAACTGATGGAAATCACCCGTGTGTGTGGCTCTGGTGATCCATTCTCACACATTCACATACACAGTATTATTTTTCTTCTATTTATTAGGTTTTAGAAGTGATATATAATTACCTCAGTAACTGACTCCTTGTTTTTTAGAATCATTGTTTTTTCTCATCTTTTTTTTGTATCTCTCACTCACTCTCACTCAGTCACCTTAATGCCGAAAGAATTAATCCTGTAATTTATTAGTCAATCAGCAGAAGAATAATCACTAACTATTTTGTTAAATGATTAATGGTTTTAGTCTTTTTTTTCCAGCAAAAAATAGGAAATATTTTCTGGTTACAGCTTCTCAAATGTAAGGATTTCCTGCTTTTCCTTGTCTTAAGTGGTAGTAACCCCAATATGGGTTTCAATCTGAAGAGATCACCTTGGGCTTTAGGAAATTGTGATGGATATTTTTCACTATTTTCTTTTTTTTAGGCAAAACAATCAATCAATGAAAACAACCATCAGTTGCAGCCCTAGACCTCTTCCCAATAATTTTAGAGCTAAAAATTCCCATTTATTAACTAACTTTGGTAACTCTTCCATTCCTTATAAGGACAGTGAAGTGCTATCATATGCAGCAACTTTTTGAAACATTCTGGTCTTTAGTCAAGTATGTTAAACAATGGAAAAATGTCCCTGAAAATAGGCATCTTCTTTTAATACTGCTAACCGATGTCCACAGCCTTACAGATTTCTCTCTCCTCCTCAGGATCTGTGGGTTCGCCCACAGAGGTGCACTCCCCACCCAACGTGGGTCTGCGTCGCAGCGGCCAGATCGAGGGTGTCCGCCAGATGCACAGCAACGCCCCACGCAGCCAGATGGCCACAGAGGGAGACCTGGTGGCCTGGAGCCGCAGGGTGCTGGTCCCGGAGCTGGAGGACGCCTCTGTCAGGTAAAATACACACACCAATGCATACAGTACTCCCACACATAAAATCAGACTTTGAACATCATGTGATTTCCCTGTTTATGAAGTTGTAGCCTTAATGCACATCATGATCTGTGTGTGTGTGTGTGTGTGTGTTATTGTGCAGGAGACAGGTGAACTGGCGTGAGGCTAAAGGGGAGGAGGAGATCAATATTTATCAGTCAGAGAGGAGGAGACGCACCATCCACTCTCTCCCCAAGGAGAGCAGGGTAAGTGAGTTAACACACACTCACAGACATTATTGTTTTACAACTCTTCACAGAAATGTGATTATTTTTCTCCTTAAAACATTTTACTGATGACTTCACATCTCTTAGCTTGTGCATTTATAATCAAGCTTTATTGTTTCCTCATTTTTAATTATCTGTCCTCCTGTACCTAATTATCCTTCTGCTATCAGCTGTGATATCACCTGAGTTATTCTTGTTTCTGTCCTTCATATTAACCACTCCGTTCTCTGTTGTTGCAGGTTCATCCCACATCAGAGAGCGTAGTAGACGAGGGGAGGAGGAGCCAGGGCAACCACGGTTATCACACTCGTGCTGCCATGGAGGAGACGAGTCGCCAGAGCGCCGAGGCTGCGGACGACGATGACAGCACCTCGGAGGTAGATACACGACTGTTACTCTGGCATGTTCTGGATTTAGTTTTATATTCTATGTGGGAACTATGTGACAAACTTTTCTTGAAATCCAACAGTGAACTAACCAAAAAACAGATGACTGTCATTAAAATTGGATTTGTGGTTGTTTTTTTGTTTTTTTTTGCTAAGAGGTCTTCAAGTTCTCTTTCCATAATTTTCATCTATTCCGTTCATTCTTTTTAATTGATTTTGTGTTTTTCTTTTTATTTCAGGGAGAGGTGGAGGTACGGCAAATCAACGGACATTCCTCAGAGGAGGAGAAGGACGAGGAAGAAAAAGAGCCCTGGCCAGATGACCACAGCAGTTCAAGGTAAGATACATACAGAATATCACACTCATTTATCATTTCATCTCTGTGTAGTTAGTCCGTGAAGTTTATCTTTGTCCTGCGATGTATTTGCAGCGACTACTCCAGCGATTACTCTGACTGGACAGCAGATGCAGGGATCAACCTTGAACCGCCCAAGAAGAGCGTTAAAGTGAAAAAGAAGAGCAGCGGCTCCGAGGAGGACGGAGAGAAGAAGAGGGACGGCAAGAGAGAAAGAAAGAAAGACAAACCAGACAAAGATGGCACATTACCAAAGAAGAAGAAGCCAAAGGAGAAGAGGAAGGTTTGTCCTCATTAATCACCAAAATTGTATCTTCCTCCATGTAGCAGCAGGAACAATGACAAATCAAGTAACTGTGTGATTCAGAGTTATTACCCATCAGCTGTTTGTAAAAATAAGTGTTCAAATGAAAAGTTATTTTAAAGAGAGTTAATAATTTGTTGAAATAAAAGTGGCAGCTTACATTAATATCAGGCTTTACCAGGAAAAATAATAGAATAATAATAACAGTAATCAATGACAGACACACTAGATGAGGATCATCTAACTAACTAACAAGTAAGTGTAGGCCCTTATATAAAAAATGCATTTGGAAAATAAAAGAAAAATGTTATAAATCCAAAACCCCAAATTTTGAATGATTTGCTATTGAGCATTTCAAGTATTTATTGTGTTTTTGTGTCATTCAGAGGACAGAGTTTCAGGAGCAAGGCCTAACTCTGGAGGAGTGGCTTCCCTCTGCCTGGATCACAGACACGGTCCCGCGGAGATGTCCTTACATACCCCAGATGGGAGACGAGGTACACGCTGCCTGTTTCTGTTTCTGTTATAGTGTTCTCACCACACGTGCACCTCACGACTTCTCACACCAAAAAACACAGGCTTATTTTTTTTACATAGCAACAAGGTTAGAAGTCTGCAGCAAAGTCAGCGGCCCCATGGGGCTATAATGCTCACGAAGTATTAGAAAACAAAGGGCACACATGTCGCTGTCCCCAGCAGCTACATAGGCCTTTTAAATGTCTTTCCATAGGTTTTATATTTTTGAATAGAGTTACATGCCCTGCTGTCAAGAAATATACCTGAAAGATATACAAGATACAGTTAAAGGTGTTGTGTTCTGCTGTGCATTTGAAATGATGTGTGTATGTGTGTGTGTGTACGCAGGTATACTACTTCAGACAGGGCCACGAAGCCTATGTGGAGATGGCCAAACAGAAAAAGATTTACAGCATCAATCCTAAGAAGCAACCCTGGCACAAGATGGAGCTGCGGGTAAGGAAGAGTTTGACAAAGATGGATTTAAGACTCTCTGAAGAGAGACATCGCTCTTTACATCCCCTGTATGTGGAGATTTATATTGTCTCTTTATTTGTGTGCCCACAACCACTGAGGAGAAGCCCATAATAAAAATCACAGTAGGATCGTGCAACAAAAATCAATACAGGCTTCACACAGAGGAACTCTACGTGGGCAGTTAGGTTAATGATAATGACAATCATTAAGAACATAAAGGTAAAAATCACCACGAAAAACTTAAAACTGCAGCAATTTTTCTCAACTTCTCTAATTAATATGCAGCAAACATATAACATCCGATTCTGTTGTGCAATCTAAGATGACATGACATTTTGGTTGTGTAATATTTTCAGTGACATTTCTTTTCTTGAAGGTGCTGAATTTTCAAAATAATGGCCAAAAAGGCCAGCGCACTAGAAATGAAAAAAATGACCCACAGACCTACTAGGAATACAAAGCTGCAACCTACAGTGATGTTAGCATTCACTGTTGTTTCATTGTTATCAATGATTCAACACACACGCACATCTACTGTCACAGTCGCTAGCAAAGCTCTTATCGGTATTTCTTCTTTATCACAGACACTAGTCTAGTTTCTCAGGTGGACTTTAATCCTTTTTTTCTGTCCTAAAAACGTCCCTCCTCTGAAAGAGAAATGTCTTCTGAGTACAAAGTTTCACTTGTCTCTGAAAGAAAAAAAAAAAGGACACCATCAGACACTTTTCTTAAAAGCAACAGCTTAAGGGATTGTATTTTTACTTGGTGTATTTTTCATTTCTTTTCCATTTGTGGAGGCAGAAATAGAAATTTCTGTGCAGATGGCAAACATAATGCATTGCACTCACAGTGTGCATCTTTGTGATTGTGCTGCCTATAGTGTGTGAAATGCAGCGCGCTCTTCTATGTCTGTTTTTTTTTTTTTTTGTAATTTGAACAGCCAGGCATGGCAATGTTAAAGCATCTGTCCCCAGTCTCACTTTTCCTCAGCTGGAAAAACTTACTTTGGCACTGCTAACGCTCCCTCAACCTACATATACAGAACACTGAAAAGAAAATCTATCAATAGAAAGTGAAAAGTAGTGCGCTGAACTGTGGTTAACCTGATAGCTTCCAGGGTATATGAGAGATCCTTTCTGGGAAGGAATGAGTTCACTTGTGTTATTTGTTTATTTTACTTGTTGCGTTCAGGAGCAGGAGTTGATGAAGATTGTTGGCATCAAGTATGAGGTTGGCTTGCCCACGCTGTGCTGTCTGAAGCTTTCCTTCCTGGACCCTGACACGGGCAAACTGACCGGAGGATCCTTCTCTATGAAGTAAGCATCCCTCTTTTTTTTTGTCTCCATGCAAGAGCTTCAGTTAGCACAGCTGCTTAAAGATTGCACCGCATATCAAACATGTCAAAGATCTCAACTTTTCAGATGAAGTTTTGACACGTGTTATCTCTTACATATCTTGTTCTAAGGGTTTAGGAATTTTCCATTTCTCACATTCATTTCCACTTTTTTCAACATTATGCAGATTTTTCAGTGCAGAGTGTGAAACTGTGTTCCTCAGAAATGTATTCTAAGTTTAAATCTAACATTTTTTTTTTCCTAAATGAATTTTCTCTCTCAAGAACAGACAGGAAAACAGTTTAATCAGTAATCTTGACATTATGAAATAAAGAATGTTTGAGAATAGTCAATTGTGCTAGTACAAAAAGAGAATCATTTGGAAACGTTTCTCTTGTTGTAGATACCACGACATGCCTGATGTAATCGACTTCCTGGTGTTGCGGCAGCAGTTTGACAACGCCAGAAAAAGGCAGTGGAGTATAGGTCAGCCAGTTTTGTCTTTGCTGTCTGACTTGACCTGACTAACTTTGAAGCAAACATAAAATATATGTCACACACATTTTCTTTCTCAATTTATGAAGCCAGCTTGATTTTTGTAAAGATCCAAATAGTCCTGTCACGTCTGTGTAGGTGACAGATTTCGGTCAGTGATTGATGATGCCTGGTGGTTTGGGACCATTGAGAGCCAGGAGCCCTACCAGTCCCAGTATCCCGACAGCCTGTTCCAGTGCTACAATGTCTGGTATGACCACATCTCTGTGTGCAGTAGGATCTCAGGTCTAATCACATGCAGTTACAATCAAAGCTTCAGTCTTGTTTTCACATGATAACTCTGTTATATTTGCATTAACGAGGCGATCCATAGCATCAAAGCATGCTATGTAAATTTCTCTCTGACCTGCATCAGCAAGTGAAAGCACTGCATTACCCCACATCACTAACTGTGCTTGGGCAGACAGGGTTTGAAATAAAAACCGAATCAAGGAAACCTTGCTGCTGGTGGTGGTGAGAAGAGGAAGTAGATTGAATTGGAGTTAAATGTCACGTTGTTTTCAGTTTCAAAGGTCAAAATGATAAATGATAAATACATGTGAGATATTGTAATAGTTGTAGCACTGCGAGTTAAAGTGAGAAATGTTTTCAACCCCTTGAAACTACACAATAAAATGCAATATGACGAAGCTGTAAATGTACTCATAGGTACAGGGAGAAATTTGATTTGTAATCTCTTCGCGAGAAAATCATTAGTCTTGTTTTATGCACAAAATTGTGCAGCACTAATTTGCTTAATTTACCAAAAATGTAATTATTTAAGGCTTGTAAAATTTCACTTGTAATGTAGAGATTGACTTTAGGAATCAATAGCTGCAATATCCGGAAAAAACTCATTTCCCACTGGTCACTCAGTACAAACAGGGTCTTAGTAAATCAGGCCTTTATTTAATGATTTCAAGCCCCGACTTTCCACAGAACACTAACAGAATAAGAAACCTCAAACAGTTTCATTAAAATGGTTTACATGTTAGGAATTTGTCTGCTTGGACAAATCCAGGCAAACACAGACTGCTCGGAATTATGCCGTCGACGCCTCCTCTCACAGCACTCATTAACTGCATAAACACCTCATGGCTTGAATCATTCAAGAAACTTGACAGAACTATCTTGGATGACAGTTTGAATTTGGTATTTACAATTACACAAACTAACAGTGCCCTTTGTTTTGTATTGCGCAACTTTCACAGTCAGTGACACTCCAAATTGAAACCTTAATAAGCATATTGTCTGTTTGAGTTATTTTTTTTCTTCTCAATGCTGAGCCCTTCATGGTCACAGATTATTTGAAAAACCTTGTTAGAGAGTGACATCCACTTTAGGCTGCAGGAGAGAAATGTCAGCGCTTGCAATACTGCATGTCACCTATATAAAACAGAAAAGAAATGACAAACACAAACACTACAATGTGATGAATGTTGATGATTCATATCAACACTGTTTGCCATTCAGTTGGGATAATGGAGACACGGAGAAGATGAGCCCTTGGGATATGGAGCCCATCCCGGATGATGGTGGGTTATCTAAAATACACCCACACCGCGGTGTGTACGCACACACACACACACTCGTAAACACAAACTATTCCTTTCTCAACAAAGTAAAATTTAGTTTTTTTTTACAGTTTCTAAATTGTAAAATCTTCTGTCCGTAGCCACGTTCCCCGACGAGTTGGGCATGAGTGTCCCGCTGACGGAAGACGAGCAGAAGGACCTGCTGTACGTCCCTCTGGACGGGGAATGGGGCTGCCGTATGCGTGCAGACGAGTGCGAACGCATCATCAAAGCCATGGACCAGCTCTGCACACTCGGTATGACGCCATCAAGACCCTGTCAAAATAACAGTCCACTTATGTCATGTAAGCAGGGATGGGAAGTTAAGCCACGACGTTTCTTGTAAAGGGGCTGCAGCGTGATTTTACACAACATGAGTCACAGCTCTGAGCTAATCAGCATGAGCCCAGCAGGGCCACGGATCATATGTTAAAAGGAATAAGCTGCTAACACTTTGAGCCAGATATTGAGGTGCTTGCTTGAATTCCTGTTAAGTGATGTAATGTCATATTATAGACTTTGTATTACTGCAATCTTCCCAGTGGAAGAAAGCTGGTCTGAGGGCTCCCTCTAGTGACAGTTTGCAGAAAATAACACACACAGGTACCAACAACCGGCACACTTAATCCTTCTAGATCTCTCCCTGTTACTCCTACGCTTTATACTGCCATGCAGATGGCTCACAGGACAGGATTTATATGAACTCTTTTAGGTGCATATTCAACACCTAAATTTAGGTAAGAATATGTAGAATAGGTAGGTAAATCTTCAGCAAAAGATGGGAGTTAATATTGCTACTGTGAAATCTGACATACACAGGTTCTTTTAAGGAGAACAGAGATTGCCACCATTGTTAAATACCCTCACCTCCTTTATGTTACCTGCAACCTTACTGCTCTTGATCATATAAGCTTACTTGTTGATTAAACATACACCATCCCATTGTTGTTGCTGACCCTTGTCACAAATGACACCTCCTGCCTTTTTCCTCTGTTACCTGGAAACTGTTTGTTTCTGAGTCATACCAATAGTTTGTCAGTAATAATCCTCTCTTCACCTGTCTTTTATCTGCTCACCAAACGTGCTGCCCTCAGATGTGGCAGCGCCATTTGCCTTTCCAGTGGACCTACAGGCCTACCCCACATATTGTACGGTAGTGGCCTACGTCACTGACCTCAGCACTATACGCCAAAGGCTGGTGAACCGCTTCTACAGGTAACTCACATCAAGTTGTGTTCGAGCGAAAGAGATGGCAGAGGATACAGAGTGTGCATATGTAAGAGAGAGAATTCGAAACGTAACTCCACACCTGTGTATTTTCCTTTCAGACGACTGTCCTCTCTGATGTGGGAGGTTCGTTACATTGAACACAACGCCCAAACATTCAATGAGCCAGGATCATTCATCGTCACTACCGCCAAGTTCGTCTCTGACCTCATGCTGCAGTTTATTAAGTGAGTGTGTTAAATGTACAGTATTATTCATTTAAAAGCCTGTATATTGTTTTAGAGGAGACTAGTGCCAACTGACCGGTGTGTATTAACAGAATCAGTTAAACATCCATCCATACATTTTCTATACCGCTTGATCTGCCAGGGTCACAGGGGAGCTGGAGCCTATCCCAGCTGACATCGGTTAATCAGTTGTCAAAAAAGTAACTTGCTTTAAATTGACTGACAATAGCCCTGATGACTTGGACAAATACTTATTTCTATCTGACATTGTACATTTCTTGTTAACAGTTGAGACCAGTTGTGTCCATCTCAAACGTCTCACATTTGTCAAATATGAATTAATTTCTGCTCTCTTGTCTTCTCTTTTTTTTTCTCCTCAGGGACCAAAGTCTGACAGACCTCATGCCGCTCTACAAAACTATGAAGAAGGCAACCTTCTCTGACTCTGAAGATGAGGTTTGTTTGCATATATACATTTTTACATGGCACTTTGTCTTAAAACTTTTGTTTTTTCTACTCTCATTAATGACTGACATTGTTTACATGAGTTCTCACCAGGGCTGAATATTGCTTATGTAATTTGTATATACGAAAACCTTCACTTTTCAATACAAGTTTCTTCATTCCTCCCTCAAAATGCTGTTAATTTGATTATAATGCATAAAATACTGTCACAAAAGTTTTAATTACCAGTAGTAATTATATCTTAAAACGCTGTTACAGACACAGCCCTATGATGGCAAACAGCAGTGACTACAGAAACAATGAAACTGAGAAAAAAAAGGTTTTCAACCATGTAACTGTGTACTTTTTTTTTTGTGAACCATGGTACAGTACTAAAAAGTAGTCTCTTGTGTACTGTGTAACTGTGTACCATCCCATGCCCTCATTTTGTGCATTTTAAAGCAGCTTAATTTCACTAAATTGCACTTCCTGCTATACTTTGCCAAGCTAGGCTAGTTATCTTCACGCCAAACTTGTTTAGCTGTTTCTTCTGTCATTATGAGATTTAGCTACTGTCCTATTAGTTATGTGTGATAAAAAACTCAATTACCAAGATATCTATTCATCAAATGTATCATTTTTCACTTCACGCGAGCTCAGGAAAAAGAAAGTTTAGTTTTTGCAAGGGCTGTTAGTGGTTATCTCCCCAGCTAGGTTTCACAATTTCACAAGCATTAACTCTCTGTATTCTTACTGTAAACTTCTCCAGAGCAGCCTATAATATATGAGCTTGGTAGAATATGCATTACCTTTATCATTTTTTCCCTTTTCCTATGTAGGATGAGGAGGAGGAGGACGAGGATACGAATACTCCTGGAACATCCACACGAAACCATAAGGTAGCATATATCTCACAGCAACCCTGTGTTCCCATACATGTTCCCATTATGCTGTCCACATGACTGAAAACAAACCATATTAAACTCTAAACAACCTTTCACTTGTCACATGAGAAGTTAGTCCACTGTCACATAATCAAGCATCAGAGGAAGAGCAGGTTGTTTTGTATCAGGTGGTGCATTTATTTCAGTGCATTGTCATGTTTTTGCGCAGGGTCGTCGGCCTAAGCAGCGGCAACTGCGAACCCGGCCTCCTTCATACGACCCACATGCATGGAGGGGACGCTGTAAGGAGCTGCTGGACCTGATCTTTCAGTGTGAAGACTCAGAGCCCTTCAGAGAACCCGTGGACCTGCAGGAGTACCCGGTACACATTCAACAAAAGTCTTACTTTCCTTTATTAAGTACGGTGCACACATGTGAACTCCACCTCCTCAGAAACAAACTAAACTCCTTGTGCATGTGATTTGAGTTTAGCTCATTGTGAATTTCCACTAGGCTCACATCGATTTACATTTTCAGCCATCTGTTTTTTTTTGTTTTGTTTTTTTTTTTTTGGTTCTTGAGTCTTTCTGCACAGTCTGTCTGGTGCATAAGTGGCTACAATTCAATTACACAAGGGTTTTTGAGGTGAAGGAATTGTTTGGTCTGAAGAACAGGCCTCTCCATCCAGCATCTGAAATGAAGACCCAGTCGGAACAATGTGAACAGCTTCAGTTCACGGCACACTCACGGCTTCAGTCGGCCAGAGCTCCCTTGTTAACAGAAAAATGGTGGAATTCTTTTGCTGTTGGTTCAGGTTTTTTTTCCAGTCCACTCAGAATGAAACCTGAAAAAACCCCCAAAGCTCCTACTTCTCTAGCCTCTGTTACTCTGTCGTCCTCTCGTCTGCTCCTTATTCTGTTCACATCTTTTGGAACCTGTAATTGAAATGTCCTTACGTCCCACTGCTTCCCCCAGGACTACCTGCAAATAGTTGACTCTCCGATGGACTTTGGCACCGTTCTCAACACGCTAACAGAAGGAAAGTACCAGTCTCCCATTGAGCTCTGCAAAGATGTCCGGCTCATTTTCAGCAATTCCAAAGCTTACACGCCCAGTAAGAAGTCTCGGGTGAGACACGCATGCACAAACACACACGCATTCTCTCACTGAAACCAAAATACATACAGTTTAATATTCCGTATATTTTATCCTGTATTCAAACTTTGGTGACTTTCTATAAAGTAAAATCCTCAATTTAGTGCAGTACGACAGTCGACTCAGTGTGTCCTGTATTGTGTCTCCAGATCTACAGTATGAGTCTGAGGCTTTCTGCACTGTTTGAGGAGCATGTCAGCTCCATCCTGGCCGACTACAAGGCCATCCACGGCCTGACAGATAAACTGACCAGACAGGGCACAGACAGACAGACGCGACACACTACGGACAGACAGACACGGCACGCCATGAAGAGGAGGAGGAGGAGGAGCGAGTCTCCCACGAGCAGCACCGCGTCCAGGTAGAAGGAAGGACATTTTATTTTGGATTTTGTAGTTCTTGTGGTGCACTAGGTTTGATCTTTTGTTTTCTTTCTTCTCATGCTGCGTCCAGCCCAGAGAGGAAGAGACGTGTGTCATCCAGGGTAACCGCAAAAAGAGAGCCATCACCGGCTCCCTCACGACCTTCCTCCCTGAGACAGAGCATCCCCCTGAAACAGCCGCCCCAGCTGGTCAACGGGAAGGCGGATACACCGGCTGCGGGGCGAACACGAAGCGCAGCACGCCATTCTACGCACTCTCCACTTGCCTCATCCTCCTCAAGTAATGCCACGACCAACACACCGAGCACAGCAGGTGAGACCACATGTAAATTCTCACTTAAAGCAATACTAAAACAATTTTTGGTTTTAAGGGGATAGTTCGACATGTTGGGAAATGTTACACATTACACAGTTTACACACTACTTACAGTTATTGTATTTTTCTTTGTCATCTTCAGAGTCCACTCGTTCGCTGAGGGCTCATAACTCTGTGTCAGCTTCAGCGCCACCTGCTCCCGAAAAGGTGACACCCTCTCCAGCTGCAGAAAGCAGCAGCGGAGGAAGCACCCGGAGGAAACTCAGGACTCCTGTACGACACACACCTGGTAAGAGATGGTGTCACTTTTAAGTGTGATGCTTAGGTTTTTGATTAATGTTAGAAATTAAGCATTTAATATCACTTGCCTGCTGTTGATGTATATTTTATTTCTTTTGTCCTGTGAATAAATGTCCTTCCCTCTCAGGCTCTCCTGCCAGCCCTTCATCTCAGAGCACAGTCCACCTGAACGGCCACAGTAGTCATATGACCCTGGGCGTGGGGAGGAGGGGGCGGAAATCCAGAATGGACCCACCGTTGAGTCCTCCAGAAGTCACAACTCCGGCGAGCCCTTCCAGACCCCGAGGTCGCCCCCCTGGCAAGAAGAGAGGCAGGAAGAGCAAGCAGGAGCTGGAGGAGATGAGAAGGAGTGGTAACCGCAGGAGCTCCACCCCTGACGATGAGCTTGACCAATCCACAGGCGATGAAGGCGGTACGTCTTCCGCACAGGAAACATCTGTGCTGTCGGACTCTGGCATGGCGTCGACGCCTAGGCGGCGCGGTCGGCCCCGAGTAGTAAGAACTGATGAATCCACTCCCCCTGCTGAGTCACCTGAGCCCTCGCCGCTGAGGAGGAGCAGCAGGAGAGCCAACGAGGAGGTGACCCCTCCACCACAGACTGCTCCTCAACGATCCAATCGCAAGGAGTCTCCAAAGGAGGAGGCTGGAGAGGGGGCAGGGGGGTCCATGCGCACACGTAACCAGGGGCGACGGTCGGCCTGGTACATGGAGGAGGACTCTGAGGAGGAGCAGAGGCAGCTGCTGTTCGAGGACTCGTCAATCACCTTTGGCACCTCCTCTAAAGGACGTGTCCGCAAGCTGACAGAAAAGGCCAAAGCCAACCTTATAGGCTGGTAACAGAGAAGACACACAGGATGTGAGGACAGAAAAGAAATCTTCACATATTGAGATTTCTTAATTTATGCGTTGGAGGAGTAGGGGCTGTGCTGAGGAAGTCATGCTTGGTGTTGTATGCATTTGTGTGCGCGTATGTGTGTGTACGCCTGGGCAGGCGCTGGTTCATCTGCTGCTATTTGAAGCTGTGGCTTTGGAGAGACACAGCAGCACAGCTACCTGTCCAATCCTCCTTCCTCTCTGCCCAGTAAGCACATCACTACGGCAACCGGTGACTTTCAGACAACGCGTGTTCATTTGTTCCAACGCCTCTCACATTATTGGTCCATGTTGGATCCGATAGACGCTTGCTGACTCCTGTGTTGGTGGTCGTGAGACGCGCTCCTGTCCAGTGAACCACTCTTCACCCCTGTCTGACCTTAAACACTGTTGTGTCAGACTGGGCCAGACAGTCGCTGAGCAGAGTTTTAGTACTTGAAAAAGTCACGAGGAGAGCTGGATGTATCTCACCTTGCTCTTACTATCTCTGATTTTCAAGTGTCTCTGCTGGGCCGGTCATGGACATTCATAGGTCTGTGATGAACTACAGACCGCTGGCCTGACAACATCTTTCGCGCCCCTCCCTCGTCTTCATTGTCCCCGTTCTTTTTTTATACAGCCCCCTCTTGGCTTTTTCTAAGATTTGTACGTAATGATCAGCTCTCTGTTTTGGAAGTCTTACACATTGGCTGACCTGAGCGTGTCTGTCTGCGCTAAAATACCAAATGGTGTACCTTTGTAGGTACTGTATATCTGTAGGTTCTGTTTACTATTGGTGTGTGTGTGTGGGTGTGGGTGTGGGTGGGTGGGTTTTTTTGGTTTTGCATGTTATTTAGAAAGAGGAAGCATCTCTTTTTTTCCCTAGAAGCTGTTTTTACTGTGAGAAGGAGAAAAAGGATGCATGGCTGACAGGGGTCATTTACATGTTTAGACAGATCATGTTTCAAATGCGTCCTCAACATTAGCAATACCTTGTGCCTTTATGTCTTTGATGTGTGTGTGTGTGTTTGTGTGTGTGTGTGTGCGTGCGTGCGTACGTACATGTGTGTTTAAGCGTGCTTGACCTCTGCCCTGCAAAGTACATGTGCCTGAATGTGTACGAACTTACGTTGTGACTATGCGAGTGTGTGTAATTGAAAGAGCGCGTGTGTTTTATAACACAGTTGAGTGTCATTCACTTTCAGCGTACAAACAGTGGCATACAGTTTGATCGTTGTGAAACCTCTCAAAGAAATGTATTTATAGCAGTTGGAGAAAAAAAAGACTTTACTGTTGTTGTAAGCATACCATTATTCATGTCAATATATTATCCTATAACCAACCTATCGTCAGTTTATACCTAAGGTACAGCGAGTGGAGCTTTGGGTGACTAGCTTTGAGATGCACTTACCACAGACCGGTTATCAATGCAGTCGTAGGGAGTAACCCTGTGTATTTTAAAAATTGTTAACATATAAAAATGAACTTTTTAAATGTTGATATGTTTCTATGGTGACCACACACATGCGCACACATACACACACAATTCTGTCTCGCATGTTCTAGCACTTTCTCATGCCTGAAGCAAACAGGATGGAGCCAGATCAAACTGGTTCGGTATGAATTTGGACGGAAAGCGGAGCGAGAGAGTCTTACATTCATCTTTCTGATTGTGTGCCTTTGCTACTCTGGCATAAATATCCACGGTTTCTCCTTTTGGGGCCTTTTTTTTTGTTTGTTTTCTTGGTTCCTTCTGTTGGACTTCCTGGTTCTGCTCGTCACTGGGTTCAGAGAAATGGACTCTTGGGACTGGACTGGACCTGATAGATTCGTATGGAAGGATTTGAAAAGAGAGAAAAGACAGAAAGATTAACAGTCTGGCAGGAGACAAACATATGTCACTCTCTCTCTGTACACACACCTAACGGACTGAGTTTATAAAGATGGCGGCCTCCATTTGTGACATATTTCTGTTATTACCCCAGCACAGAGAAAGTCAATGCCAAAATCTGACACTGAGTTTGACTGGGGAGAACTGGATGGTAGCATCTATATACACCTGATTCATTTCATAGGTCTTCCTTGTCACATATTATTCAAAATATATCTCCTCTGTTTATCATGTTTTTTGTTTGTTATGGATAAGTCAATGCCAAATTCTGTCTTTGGGCACTGAAGTTTTAGAACATGGCTTTTGAATGTGTTTATTTTAGTTAAGTTTTACTGTCTACGCAGTGAGCGTGTTGAGCGATTTTACTTTTAATGTGTCAAATGTTTTCTGTCTGTGTCCCCGCCATTTAGGACAATGTTTCAGTGGCTAGATCTGTGGAGTCACAGTGTTGGAGTGGCGATTTACACTCTGCCGCACTTATGTGAGGACACAGTTTACGGTTTCACAAATGCTTTGTTTATATTGTATATATGAAGAGTTTTATTCCAAACTGAGATGGCCTAAAATACTCACACCATCATCAACAAGTGACTGTTGACATCAAAGTAAATGTCATTATTGGGGTTTTTTTGCCCATAAAAATATTTATAATATAGCGATTCAGTTGGTTTTAATGACATTCACTGATAAAATTGATCTAGTAAACTCTTCATAGGTACATAAAGGATTTTTTTCTGTCTCAATCACAGATAATCGTAATTGCATATATATGCACTCGGATGCGATGAATAGAGTTCAGAAACAACATTTTACACCCAGGTGTCTCAAACCTGAAATATGAGCTCGCTTTTAAACATAATGTTTACATAAGCCAGCTAAAGAAACACAGTACTTGAGAATCCCAAATGTTTGCAGAGTATTGACCAGGATCTAGCCATTTAGGTATGATTTTTGGCTATGAGCATCCTTGGCCTGCTGTGTAGGCGCCTCTGTGTAGCCAATTAAGAATGGGATGGGAAGGGATGTGCATTATGTACCCTCTAATTTGGAATTTGGAATTCATTCATTGTATGAAAGTTGACATTGAACTCGTTTAGTCTGCTGCCACCTCCTCTTAATCAAATCACCCACATTACCTGTGTTTTTAAATCTGTCAAAGTAAAAGTGCTGATTTAGTTTTGCTGGTCAGGTTACCTAAATCATGTTAGTGGTAACAAACAACCTCTAAACATTTCTAAGGGGCCTTAAAAGGAAGTTACTGGTTATTAGCCAGAATTGGTATATTCATTTATTCTTCATAATTCTTTTCAAATACACATCAGTCACATGTGTCCTGACTGCCCACACTGTAGTGCTTCACAGAGTGGACCTCATTAGGTTTTGGTATCAGAGCTTTCCACGTTGACTCAGCACTTTAAATCAGCCCTCTTACTTTATCAGACCCCGTACTGCGTTTTGATGCTCATGTACACGTGCATTCATTTACCACGGGCCTGTGCTAACATGTGGCAGAGTTGTGCTGTTCGTGGCCTCTGACCTGGCATCACAGTGCTGGGTCAGAGGTTTAAAGTTCATAATGTGTGTGTGAAGTGGCTGCATGTGAGCCACTGGGAAGCATTTTGGGACGTTTTTATGTTTTAATGGGACGCGGGAAGGGAAAGAACAGAACGGGAAGGGGACGTGGGTCTGTTTGTGAACTGATTGAAGAGGACGTCTTTGTTAGTTTGGATACTTTTTATATATAAAGGAATTAATGCAAAAAAGAAGCATAAAGCTAGAATGTATGTGTAGGGGAGTACTGCTGTCCTGTTAGTTAATACCAATATTTTAAGTAAATAAACAGTTGTGTTTCCATATCCACTTTTACTTCCTGTTTATTTTTTGGGGGGTTCATTGAAAAACAGTAACTTGTTCACAGTTTTTTAGACCTAAATTCATATTAGTGAACCAATAACATAATATTATTATATATTTATATTATATATTATTATCATTTTTTTAATGAAAGTTTGAGTTGAGGTATTTTTGAGGAAACAATGAAAGCACGTGTTTTTTTCTCTGGCTGATTTGTTTGTGCTCGCTAAAGTAAATAAAATAAAATACACTCGTACTATAATAAGGCATATTAAAAATAAGAGAACAGAGGAAGTTCAGTACAGGTTGTTCACACATTACAGCTGCGTCGCGTGAATGAACAACTGTCCCACCTTGTGTCGCTAAAGCGTAACTGCGTCAGAACCACTTCCCCGTACGGAGCGCGCGGGCTCGGCTCTTTCCTGACGTGGCGGGCCGCTAAAGGTCCCCCAGGTTCATCCGTGGGCTGCGGCGATTGGGCAGATTACCAGTTTGGCAATTTTGACAAAAATGTAAATACACAGGTGTTGGCGGCATGGGCGAGCGTGTGGTTTATGTAAATACAACAGAAGTGAAACCGCCTCAGTTTGCTCTGGTTTCTAAGACGCAAACAGACTCCCCGAGGCGCAATGTTTGGCAGATAGTTGGAGAAAAAGACTTTGGATTTTAATACGAGGTAAGACTCATAATTGCTAAGAGCAATGAGCTTTAACGACTGCATCGTTTCACTTGCATTTCCTTCAAGTTTCTGCAGCGGAATGACGTTTATCAAGGTTTAACTTCCCTTAACGTGAAGTTGTACCGTATTAACACAGAAGCCGTATTTTCCACCAGTGTCAGGTCACATTGGAAGGAGGTCTGTAAGAAAGCGTAAAGGCTGTGGTTGCCTTTTAAAGCCAATGGCTTACGCATCGGCTTTTGAACTGATTTCACTTCGGGTCCCCGCACCTGCCACATCCACCTGACGCGCGTTTCCGTCCGCAGGTGACAGCTGCGCAGTCATGCCTCAGCTCACTGCCACCGCCGCGCTGCAGCTCGTGCTGCTGCTCTCCGCTGTGCCCGCGCAGTACTTCATCTCCCGGTGGAGCGGCTCCACCGCGGTGCAGCGGTACCACGCGACTACACGGTAGGTGGGTCAGTGTGGGGTGCGACCACTTAGTATGAGAAAGAAAACGTGTCTGAATTTGGGGGAAATGTTTTTGAAAACTTATGGACGACATGAAAAAGTCATCCATATGTTTTAGACTCTGTACCTGGTGACCAAAGCTACACATTTGAGTCACTACAAGACTATTACGGTGATATTATAAGACAACGTTCTTTCAGTAATTATGCAATATTTTTGTTGGTCTTAATTTAATGAGGAACCCTGCTGTTTCAGGTTGCTTAGAATTTGGAAAGAGTGGAGAACATCATACATAAATGGCACTGCATGGATGGACTGGGCAAACCAGCAGATGTCCTATGTCAAGTGAGTGTGAGGAGTGTTTGGAGTCCTAGTAACAACTGTGATTGAGACTCAGACATGTGTGTCGATACTCCGAGGCTCTATGTTCATTTGCATAATCAGAGTGTTTCAAGTTCTTGTAGGAAACAGCTCATCTTTATTGTCAAGACTTACAATACATCTGCATTCCAAAGGTCTCTGGTTGGCCTGGGACAAGGAGAGCAAGTGGTACACGAGTTGCCCCCCATAGAGACCATGCTTTATGACAACGACCAGGGCTTCTTTGGAGGTTTGTGTATATACATATATATATATTTGGAAAGTTTTGGTCAGGAGTCATATTCAGAGAGATTCTAAGACTAAGCTTTTTTTTTTTTTTTTTTTTTTTACATACATGGATGCTTTGTATAAACTGAAATTTTACCTCCAATGGAGTATTTTTCAGAAATTAATTTTAAGTTTTTGCTTGGATTTTTTTCCCCCTCGTCACTAATTAGTGTTAAATAAGTGTTTTTTTCTGCTGCCATGTGCAAGTGAAAAGTTTCCACATCTGTAAGACAGTAAACAACCTGTGGTTTCACTGAAAATAGCACAAGTAAAATTTGTCTCACACAATTCTTCTTTTTCCCTTCATTCTCACAGCGTCAAAGACAGCGCGCAGCCCTCGTCCTCCGTATGTGTTCCTACGAGTTGGAGAAGTGGTGATGGAGAGGAAGGGCCATATGGTTGGGGTGGTTGTGAGCTGGGACCCTGAACTGCGAGCCCCCTTAGAGTGGGTTAACAAGATGTATTCCAGCTCTGAGGTTAGCAGCCACAACTTTTTTTCCCCTCTTCATTAACATTTTGTTTCACCAACTCCGTGTTTTTGGTGTTGGGAACTTTAAGAAATTAGCCAGTTCACTGAGTTCTGTGACTGTGTGTGTGTGTGTGTTCATGTAGGACATCACAGCAGAGAAGACACCTCATTATAAGGTACTGTTCAGCGGGCCTGGACCCTCCTCTCTGTTGGTTGCATATTTGCCTCAGACACAACTGGAGCGCATCACTGGGATGAGGGTAAGTACTGGAAAATCACAGCACACACACTGAATCACACACACTCAGTATGTCTTGGATTCACTGTTGGATGTTTCTAGCCCGACATTCCCACCTTGGAAAATTACTTCACACATTTTGATGGGGAGCGCTTCGTCATGCAGCCCTGGCTCAGAGAGCTCTTCCCTGAGGATGACATGGAGAATGCCTGACTGCTCAGTCTGAAAGATCCACCCAACTGTTGATTTCATTTTCCTCCCTCTGTGGTGTCCTTTGGACAGTTACTGACCCGATAGTCACCTGGTAGCCTTGCGGATCAAGGATAATCATCAAATCCCTCCTTGCTGGATCTCAGTGTGAGACTGTTAATACTGGGACATCTGAATGAAATGTTGTGATTAAGCCTAATGAAGACTTTCAACTGTCAGTTTATTTTTCTGAGATGTAGAAATATACAGTATTTTAATTTAATGTATAAAAAAACAAATAAATCCTTGTCACATCTTTTTAAAAGACAGTCTTGAATGTTTGGCATGTTTAAGGAAGATTTCATTTCTTCATTTCTTTGAAAATCTATATTTTTTCAACTGACATGGTTGTGTTGACTGAGGTCCAAAAAAATTGCACTTTTAATCAGCCATAATTAAGCAAGAAAATGTTTTAAACTGTGACAGACAGCGCTGTGGTTTCATAAGCCAGGGACAAATGTCTTTAGAGCTGTTTCCTGCTTTTGTCTCTGAGGCTGAAGGAGACAGACACCCGTGCGGAGGCAGTGATTGTAGGTCTATGGGGAAGGTGAGAAAGAAGTGCAGCACCCTGCCCTCTGCTTCCAAACTCCCCGTCTTCGTTCCTCCACTCCTTTGTCTCCTCCTCTCTGACCAGCAGGGGGGGTCCCAGACTTTGTCCCAGGAGCTGGCTGACTTCACTGGCCTTCTGCTGAGCGTTTTCAACTGCGGACACACACACTTGCCTCCTAAAATGCAGACAAATGCACACTAGTTACAAGTGCTGCAACAAGCTAATGTAATGCATTTAAGAAATATAGGAGAGGTCTGTCCAGCAATGACTCCACAGTGCTGAAGAGAGGTGTGCTTTTGTTTATGCCTACCTCAGTTGACTCAGGCATCCTGCACTGTGGTAAAACTGTGGCGTTCCCACGCAGACACTCTTGTCCAGCTTTTCCAGCAGGACACTACATACTTGTTCCATCTTCTCAAAATCTGAAAAAGTGGCCACGACCTATGGGAACATTTAGGGTCAATAAAGGATTAACAGCATCAGAACACACTTGAATCATTAATGTCCGAATACTCCACCTCTACGTCCATGTGATATAAGTCTGCCGCTCGGTGAAGATACTTCCTCACTACGGTGTCTTTGTCACTGACGCCATGTTGTCTAAGCAGAATGAATGAATGTAAAAATATTACCATAAACTGATTGCAGTAATAAAAGTGTACTTTAAGTCTTAAACAACAAGGTGAAATCATCTAATGCAACTCAAAATGTAATGTAATGTAATAATCAGTGCCAACTGGCTACGACTTTTGATGTGAGAGCACTAGTTTATTGCTTAGGTCAATGGACACAATATAATAATAATAATAATAAATGTATTGATAAAGCACGTTCCATCAAAGTGCTGTACAGCAAGATGAATATAAGAGTAGAAACAATAAAAGACAATAAAATCAGTTACAGTTCAGTAAAACCAGTAAAGAGCAAGATAAGTTTAAGCTACTGGTCCTTCTTGTGACTGTCGATACCAGAACTAACACACTGACACGGCTTCAGAGGTCAGCATCGTTGCCTCTGTGGATACTACATGTAGCAGCTAGCTAACGTTAGGGTAACGTTACTGTTCCTGCACAAACTTCCACTCTGCTCGTACAAAGGCTGAAACCGCTGAGTGAGTTTTCACCTGAGGGTCTGTAAAATGTACTCGAGTCTCCGTGAAACGCTGCTGAGGACCTCGGCGACTGACTCCTTGCTGTTACACAAGCTGACACAAACAGAAACTCGGTCCGCCGGGAAACAAACTTCCGCTGTTCCGGTCACCTGAACCTCCCTCACACGGTCGCCGGGACTCTGTCGGTTAACTGTGTGTACTTCCAGGACCTGCTCCTTTTCGTTACCGGCGAACCCGCGACCTGCAGCCGGTAGTGCCGCAGCAAACACTCGACTCGGGTTGGCCATGATAGAGCTAGAACAAAACCAACTTCCCGCTGTTATGGCAACAGGCGAAATGCTCGTCGGGACTTGTAGGCTACTTCCTCCAAGGAACTACAGAGGTTTACAAAATAATATGAACACAGGTTTTGGGCAAAGAAAAAACAAAATATTATTATTATTATTGGCCAGCATTAATATTTTTGTAGTTTTTGAGATCCACAGTTCTTACTCAGGATGGTACAGGACATCAAAACTGCACAGGAAGACGACGCAATGACACAATATTTTAAAATGAAACAGTTAATTAACTGTATGTCCAGTTATGTCCCTTATGTTGTACTTATGTGGAAATTGTCTTGTGGACCTCCATAGCTTTAAAACGGGGGTTTGGTGTACATAAGACAGATGAATCAGCTGAGGGAAACCTGCTGGTTGCTCTAAAAACAATGGAACCATTTGATTTAAATAAATCTCATGATTGATGTAAACCTTTCATTTTGTTTGTCCTTCAGGTGGCATGAATTAATTTTAGTACATGACCAACCAACTCTTTTTCACTGGGCGGGCGGGAGTCTGGGCGGGAGGAATTACAACTTCTTTTCGTGGCACAAAAAAAAAAAAAGAATTATGTGAAGCCACAAAGGCAGCCATCTTGACACTGCCGGAAATTAAATTATTATTCTTCAGTGATGAATCCAATTTTGAGTTGATGCCCACTCTAACCAACTTACTGGTTAGGAGGAAGGGGGTGGAACAGTGATGATCTGGGGTTGTTTCAGAATGGGTGGAACAAGGCAAATTCAATTGTGTGGAGGGCAAATGAACCTGGTCATGTACAGGGCTACTCTGTATGGAGAACCAGAACATTCAAACCATGCCTTGGCCTGCTCAATCACCAGATCTAAATCCAGCTGAAAACCTGTGGAAAATCATCAAACTCAAAATGGAGAACCACAAGCCCAAAAACAAAGCATTTGTATTTGTTTGAATTTGTGCAACAGGAATGGGCTGCTGTGAGAGCAGAACAATGTCAGAAGCTGGTGGAGAGCATGCCAAGACGCATGGCTGCAGTCATCAAAAACAATGGTTATGCAATCAAGTACTAACTCCTGAGTGTATCATGTGACAAAAACAGACAGAAAAGAAAACACGGAAAAGCACTGTTTCGGCAGTACAATGCCATAGCTATTGATGTCAGAACTTAAGTGATTTTGGTTATTATCAAGAAAATCATGAAAAATGGCTAGATATCAGCTCTTAAATTCAGCTCTTATCAGCTATTTAGTGGTGCAGTGCTATGCAATGCATTTAAAATGCAAAGTAATTCGCAAAAAACTGCAAATAAACTTCCCATAGAGAATGAATGTGACAAGATCCAAAAAGTCGCAAATTTTCCACGTTTTTCAAACATCTACTGCTCTGGCATACTTTCACGTAGAAACATCATTCAAACTTTAAAATGTAGACACAAGTCCTGTGTATTCGAGGTGTATTTCCTACATTGTGTAGTTTTTGAATGGTGGCCCTTTAATGATCATGAGTGATTTTGGAAAAATTCAGCATTTACAATGGGTGTGCGCAATGTTCGAGCCTAGAGTGGGAGCTTAGAGTGTAGAGGCTTTAAAAAAAACTCCCAGAAATTTTTCATTTACACGACGACTACAGCCACACATTTTACTCTACAACAATGATATTCTCCAAAGTTGTAGCCACACTTGTCTTCTTTCTCACAATGTGTTTACTTTATCTGTAGGATTTACGGTTTTTGAATAGTCTGCCCTTTACCGACAAGAGTAGCTCTCAACTGCTCCATTGGCTCCAATGTAAATCGAGAACATTTTTGGAGAAAAGCAGAAAATATCCTTTTTTAAACTCGCCATAATATCCATATTTTTGACACTAGGACCAAAAAAATACATCACTGTGTTCCTTAAGGCCTTGTAGCTGTGACGATGAAGTTTGTTTGGCGATATCATGTTTGGTTATATTTAAATAGCAGGTGTTTGACAGGCCCAAATCGGTCGATAATGAGCCCGTCTGAGCCCTGTCTCTCTCTCTCTCTATAATAACTCTATGTCTCTCTCTCTCTTTGTAATCAGAGCTATAACAAAGCTATAGGGGGCAATAGTGTGTGGTGCTCCTATTGTTATTCTCAGTTTTCTTCTTCTTCTTCTTTCCAGGATTTTCTGTTTGTAACTCGTCCCACACCATTGAGCACACATCAAAACGTGCGGCTCGATCGGACTCGGTATGCTTGTATACAGTTTTCCAGAATATTAATTTTGAAAATTGAAAATTCTAATTTTCAATTTTCACTCAAGTTTACATATTGTATTCATTAAAAAAATTATGAGGCATTGCTCCGCCCTACAAAAAAGTAGATAAGCTGCTTTTCTGAGTTAAAAAGGTATTGATATTGGTATTGGTATCAGCAGTACTGGCCCTGTATTTACTTGGTGTCGGATCATACCAAATTTTGCAGTATGGCATACCCCTATGACCTGTGATATTATGGTCTGGCTCAATTATCACTGGCCAATCATTAACCAATCAGAGGTGACGACCCACCTGGTTGTTAGAGGGTGGGAGTTAAAAGGGGCAGGTGCAGACCACGAGGATGCTAGACAGAGACGGACGCTGGTTGTGATTACATTCAAATCTGTGAAATACTGTTGTCCATCGGGTGAAGACCCGGGACTTTGAGTCAGTGTGTAACCTGATAAAACCGGACGCTGAGCCGTGTGTTGGAGCTGGTTTCAGCTCCTAGTTCAGCTAAACCACAGAACCACTGTGACCACCGCGCCGAGTCAGCCATTACCGCGCCGGTTTGGAGGAGAGGAGAGGAGAGAGGAGAGGAGAGAGGAAAGGAGAGAGGAGAGGAGAGGAGAGCGCGTGTGCGCGGAACACACACTTCCACCGAGTTTCTGAGTGAGTATGGAGACAGTGTGAGCACACTGAGGGAAACAGAGCAGGTGTATCACACCAGGTGTATCAGCCTGTGAATCTCTATGCTTCAGATGCTGCGACAGAGGCGCCGGGTCTTTCCATCGCGTGAGCCACAGACGCAACTTTATGCTCACGCCCGCGCACACCCTCCATCGCACCGCTCACCTTGGACAGACGGGCAGACGGACAGACGATGCTTTCTGGACTTTCTACGAAAAGTGAGTACAGACAACATTTCAATCCACGATTTCAGACGAGTCCCAGCGATAGCGCCAACGACATGGTTCCGACAACAGTCACAGTTTACGGTGCCATTGTGCGCTGGTGCCACCTGGGGTTATGTTTTAAGGTGGAGCTCACCTGGTTCTGTAGTAAATATTCCTTCAGTCTTGGTGGTTTGACATATTTAAATTCTGGACCGTGATGTGATTCATGTGGTAAAGATAAAGGCTGAATATGACACGCGGGAGAGCGCAGCCACACTGAGATAATTAGGCCTCAGCGGCCTCCTCAGTTCACGTTAGTAAACCCTCAGTTCGACTCCCATGTGCTCAGGTTATCAGGGGGATGTGGAGACAGGCCTGTAAGTTCTCAGAGTTGGGCAGAGACACAGTTTTTACCCACATAAACCTTTATTAGTTATATTAGAGTCCAGAGCTGCAGGTCAGTGCGCGCAGACTACTCCTTTGGCTGACAGGTGCAGCAGCGGCCTGGGTGAAGGTGAACCTGAGGGCGGTGGTTCGCTCTGAGTGAAGCTCAGACAGTAAAATACCGTCATCAGTTTGATCAGTGTTGATTTTCCGTTTTACATGTTGAGCAGAATTTAATCAAACAATATTTAAAGAGTGAAACGCTGCTCAGTGAAGAGAACATGCTGTCGATCTGTAACCCACCCAATCTTCATCTTTCAGCTGCACCACAGTCATCCTCACTCAGTCTCCAATACCATCAATATCTATGACAGGAATGTTCCATCAGCTGACCAATCACAGCAGGAGAAATGATTATTCCCTGATCAGTGTGAGGTGTGTGTATAAAGCTTCAAACATCAGTGAACTGATGTCCAGAGTCTGAGTGTTGGACAGGATCAGTCCACTGTGTTTTCACAGGTGAACTGCAGACTCAGACTGATCTGTTTCTTCTTCTTCGTCTTCTTCTTTCAGGTCAACAAACAGATCACCATGAGAAAAAAATCAACGAATAGTAAGTTAAGTTTTTATTCTGCTGCTGGGGCGTGTTTGATCGGCCGCCGTGCCACCTGTCTCTCTCTCTCTGCAACAGACACATGGCCGCCGTGCCGACCTGGCTCACTCGATCGCTGTCTTTCTCTGCGCTGCACACACAGCTGCTGTGCTGATCTCTCTCTCTCAGCCTGTTGTGTTTCGATTGGGGCCCTGTGTTGGTTTAGTGTGGCCCTGTGTTCTGATGCCCCCCTGCCATCATGAGCTTAGATCAGCTTTGAGGTGTTTGATTGGCTGCCGTGCCACCTGTCTCTCACACACAAACACACACGCACACACCACACCCTTTTTTTTTTCTTTCCGTCTCGCACATGGCCGCCGTGCCATAATTGTTTGTCCGCCCAACCGTTCGCCCGTCTGTCTATCCTCTCTCGCGCGCTCCCTTGCGCTCTCTCCCCCTCTCTGCGTTAGTAGATTTTGACCACGGTGTATCAAGAGGCTATACGAGGTATGTGACTTTCATTTCTTTGATGCTGGGATGTCTGGCCGCCGTGCCATAACTTTTCCTCCTACAGAATTTGTTCCTTTCATCCTTCTGACCTGGCTGCCGTCTGTCCATTTTTTTTTTTTTGAGTTTTCAAAAGGTATGTGGCAGCTTTTTTTTTCTTTAATGCTGTTTGCTTCGCTGCTGTGCCATCACTTTACCTTGTCTTGGCCGCCGTGCCGGTCTCTGTCCTTCTGTCTCACACACACAGACTCACACATCTGTCTGTCTCTCCTTCTAATCAGCCTGCTAGAGGTTGATCTGGGGGCCCAGCATTTGGGCAGTTTAGGGCCTGTCTCTCTCTGTCTAATATGGTTGACAGGGCCCCGTTGGCGCTGTCTCTCTAATATGGCTGATTTGGGGCCCTGTGTCTGGTCTGATTTGGGGAGCCTTCTGTGTCAATAGGCCCTGTGTTGGGGGGCCTCTTTAGGAGCCTGTCCTCCTTTGTCTCTCTCTAGTATGCCTGATGTGGGGCCCTGTGTTGGGTCTGATTTGGGGAGCCCTCTGTGTCGATGGGGCCGATTTAGGAGCCTGTCCTCCTTTGTCTCTCTATAATATGCCTCATGTGGGCTGATTTGGGGACCCTGTTTTGGGTCTGATTTCGGTCTCTCCCTCTCCCCTCCCCTCACAATTAGCTTTATTATCAGATCAACCTAAACACCAAATTTCCAAAGCATACAGATTGGCAAAGTATACAGTAATATCTAAATATCAGCAGTTATATTACATAACAAAATGCTTCAAATCAGACAAATTAACTTAAACTTGTGACCATAGTCACAAGTGTGGAAGGACAAAATAACATGGGCAGCTCTTAAATACATTTACAATGGGGGGTCGGCCAAAGTCACACACATACACAGCCTAAGAAAAGAAAACAATCAGGCATTTTGATAAGTCAGGCCCTCCTTTCAGCTTTCAGTTTGGATAATTATGGTTAGGTCAGGGCTTGCATTATGTTTCAGTGTGTCCTCACAACTAAAGTAAGACAAGAATGTGTCATAGGTTTACTGTAAATAGAAGTGATTACTGTCGAGGTAAAAAGTTAGTGTGAGCAAGGATGCCATCTACAGCCGCCATGTTGGTGTGCTGGTTGTTTCTTAGGCTCTGACGAGCACTGATGCCGTTTCCTCCAAGTAGGTGTTGTATTTTAGGTTAAACACAGTCTAAATGCTGGAATAAACATTTTAATTTTTATTATTTTGATAACTGTAATAACTTATCTAAGATCATTATAACTGATTATAAGGACCAAGACTTTGATAATGACTTGCCTGTATTGGCTGGTTATTGATGATTGGTTTAAATTGAATTATTGATTTGATGAATTAGCTGTAAATGTGTTTCTGATGTTGGCTTTCTCAAGTAGTTTTTCAGCTCATAGGTCACGTGTTATGAATGAATTTTCCAGCTGTGTTTTTCTTTTTTGTTTTTGTTAGATTCAGAAACAAACACAATCTGTAAATATGTTTCTGATGTTGACTTTCTCAAACAGTTATTCAGCACATGGATGATGTTTTATCAATGCATTTAAACTCTGTTTTGACATCTGAGATAAATTTGTGACCACATTTTTTGATATTGAGTAAAATCATAGGTCAGTAAGTTGGTAAGTTTTCCATCATTAAATGATGGAGGTACATGGGCAGCTCTGATGTAGAATCCGAGTTGTTTTTCAATAGTATTCAGCCTGTGTCCTGAGCATAGTTGCATTGCTGTCCATCATCACCACCCAAATTTTGATAGAAGCTTCATTGTACAAGGAGAGTGAGTTGGACTTTGAGGTCAAACACTGGCTCGTCTCACTCTGCCAGGTTTCGTTCCAAGGGGAGACTGGAGTAGGACCTTTCTTGCGATTCTTACGTTTTTTTGGTGTCGGCACATAGGGAGGCCTCCCGACGGGAATTTATCCCGCCCCTGTAAAGCGCTACGTACGGTCAATTGTGGACAAGGTTCACTGCAGTATCAAGCGACGTGGGGTTATTTGGGTCAGGTTTAAGTGTAGGTGGGTTCGTACTTTTTTTTTTTTTTTTTTTTTTTTTTTTTAATTGCGTGGTGGACAGGGTAAGGGAAGGAAGCCTGGCAGAGAGACGACTCAGATAGCTCAGACGACTGTAAAGATGCACCCAGTTTGGGTATATTTGCTTAATTTTCCATCTAGTGGTGATGATGAACGCAGTGACCACTGTGAAAACCTAATAGATGTGTCAAGTTTACCGGGTTGAACAATAATGATTAATTTGCTCCTGAGCTACATGCTATTGACATACTTGAAATGAGACATTGTCATGGGCTGAAATGAAGAGAAGGTCTTAAGGATAACAGGCTTTGTCTTCACTATGTTTTAAAAACCATGTCAAAGACACAGTTAAGGCCTCGTTCCAGTGTTTGAAGGAACAGAGTGAGGAAGACCTGTTGAAGTTTGGACGGACCATAAATTCTGCTTAAATGATTGTGTAGCTGCTGTAGCTCGATTATGAGTGAACTGAGGCCTTATTCTGTGGCTGAACTTCCAGTGATGTCATTACTCTCTTTATCCATGCTATTTACTTTTACATTGTCTGTTGCACACATTTCTCCCAAATTGTCAGCTGATGCTGTCAGTTTTCTGTCCTTTAGCACCTTTTTTTTTATACTTGTCATGTTATTTATTTTAGTTTGACTTTACATATTTATGTGTATGTTGTTTTTTTTTTTTTTTACCTTATGTTTATATAGTTATCCTTTTTCTTAATTTTTTGTTATTCTGAACTTAATTAACTTTGTCACTTGGATGAAGAAAACCTTGTACTCTGTGGTGCTTGATCATCTGTGTTTTATTTTATTTTATTTTTTTTAATTTCTTCCTTTACATTTGGACTTTTCTGTCTCTGAGCCCGAGACATGGAGCTGTCAACCTGTTGATGTGAGAGTAGTCTGCAAAAGGTGTAAAGTGCAGTAGGAGACAATAGTGTCTTCTCAGACTGTCTCCATGTACGTCAGGACATTGGACTTTCTAATTACTGCTGAACCTCTGTGGAAGGGTTTGCAAAGATCACAAGACCACGGCAGAACACCAGAGTCAGTGGAAATTAGTCAGAGGAAGTGAGAGAGCGGCAACCAAAGGTAAGATCTGAAGTCATGTTGAAGGTTTTGTTTAGTCTGTTTGCTTTTTACTTATTACTAATGATTGTTTTTTTTTTTTTTTCCCTCTGTTTGAGTCATATGTCCAACCTTAAGGAGGGCTGGAAGGGGAATGTTGTGGCCTGACCTGATCCACCAAGTCCTGGACACCACCTAGATCTCCGGACCTCACCTCTGAAGGACTGTTGCAGCCCACATGGCACAAGTCTGCAAGCTGCTCTTCAAACTACAGGACACAACCAGGAAGTGACTCTGCTGCATCTAGGACGTGGATGGGCTGATTTTCTCCATAGTGAAGCTCAAGTGCTGATTAAGGACAGACTGTGACCATTTATTAACTCTGTTGTTGGAACTGAAGTTTTACCAGCTCTTCACTTGTGATGCCTCAAGAGGACACGGTCTCAGGAAAATGCAAACACAGCTGGAACTGTGATGTTGGCTTTCTCAAGTGGTTATTCAGCTCATAGATCATGTGTTATGAAAGAATTTTCCAGCTGTGTTTGGTTTTTTTTTGTTAGATTCAGAAACAAACACGATTTTCTTTGTATGTGTGTCAGAATCAGAGAAACTTTATTAATCACTGGAGGGAAATTATTTAGTTACAATCAAACTCCCAATGGAAAATGAAGAAAATGCAATGTAGTATGCAGAAGAGTTGGAAGACAGAAATAAGATAAAAACCTTTTTTTAGATAACGTAGATCGATAGGGGATCCTCCAAATTAAGAGTTGTTTTTTTAATAGTATTCAGCCTGTGTCCTGAGCATAGTTGCATTGCTATCCATCATCACCACCCAAATTTTGATAGCTTTATTGTACAGGGAGTGTGATTTGGACTTTGAGGTCAAACACTGGCTCGTCTCGCTCTGCCAAGTTTCGTTCCAAGGGGAGACTTGAAGTAGGTCTGGTGAGGAACAGTTTTGCGATTCTTACGTTTTTTGGCGTCGGTACATAGGGAGGCCTCCCGACAGGGGAATTTTTCCGCCCCTGCAAAGCGCTACGTACGGTCAATCGCGGACAAGATTCACTGCAGTATCAAGCGACGTGGGGTTATTTGGGTCAGGTTTAGGTGGGTTTGTACCTTTTTATTTTCTTTTTTTTTTTTATTGCGTGGTGGACAGGGTAAGGGAAGGAAGCCTGGCAGAGAGACGACTCAGATAGCTCAGATGACTAAAGATGCACCCAGTTTGGGTATATTTGCTTAATTTTCCCATCTAGTGGTGATGATGAAGGCAGTGACTGCTGTGAAAATGGTATCTTAAACATATTATATATATATAGGTTGAGGTCATATGATATAAGGTGATACTAAAAATTATTGGTCTAGCTTCAGGTTCTTATGATATGGGATATTTTGCTGTTTCAGAGGTTACCATTCTCAGTTTGTACTGTGAGTATTAGCTGTTATGGTGCTCTCTCCTGATTGTTAGGTGATGCTCTGTCATTTCCAGTCTCTGGTCAGTCTGTGTTAAACTGCGATAAGTATGTTAATGATATAACTGAATGTGATGTAATTAGAGACACAAAGTAATTTGTTCATATCTTATTGAATTTTATTTAAATGTTGGTCTGAGTTGAACTTGACTGTGAGAGACCTGCAGTTGTGAAGCCAGAAACGGTGTTTTGTTCTCTTTGGACTCAAACCAGGAATAAACCTGAGTTCATTATCACGTGTCAGCGTCCATAGCGTGGTGTCGTCAGGACTGTGCATCAAACTGCAATAAAATGATGTGTGTGATGATGTGGAAAAGGATATTTTCATCTGTGGTTTCAACAGGCTGCCATTTTCTGTCAGTTAATTTTTACATCTTCACTGACGTCTGTACAATAGGACGTGAATTTAACTCTTCAGCACCAAAGACAAACCTGTGAACATGTGGTACACTGTGGCTTTTTCACTTGTTAAATGCAGATGTTACTGCATGTTGGTGTCACAGCTCTGTTTAGGCTCATTTTCCCA
>JBBMJY010000011.1:14468130-14492150 GCA_037833715.1 Toxotes lorentzi
TGTGTGTGTGTGTGTGTGTGTGTGTGTGTGTGTGTGTGTGTGTGTGTGTGTGTGTGTGTGTGTGTGTGTGTACACAAGTGTTCGCATATGTGTGCACGTTTGTATGCCAACAGGCTTGATCTCCTCAGTGTGGGGCTGATGTTGAAGTGATTGACAGCCGAGCAGTCACAGGGGCGATTGAGAGCAGTTGTGGGAAGAGAGGGACCTTACCGCCTCGCAGCTTTCAGCCCTGAGGGGAAGAGGGAGATGAATACAGAGAGATAGAGAGAGGGGGAGGAAGTCTAAACAGATTAATAGGACACACAGAAATGAGGTTTGAATGAATAAATGAGCATAAAACAGTTGCGAAATGAATGCCGTCACCCATGTTTGATTCTGGTTAAAGAAAAATACACGAGATAAAAATTAACTTACTGCTGATGAAAAGCAATCTAGCTTCATCATAATCACCCCTGCCTATTCCCTGATCTCATGGGTGGGAAACCCTGGGGACTATAGAGGTTTATGGGAAATGGCTCGTAAACTGGGTGTGATGTCATACGTAGGAGACAGACCAAGCTCTCCCTGGCTGATACGGTGATGGGAGGGCAAAAATGAGTTGCAGGATCTAAAACACCCCAGACTCCTTAACTAAGCTGAACTGTGACTTCTTTCAGGCCCTCCGTGTTCCCCTGAGTTCTCATTGTTAGTTCAAAGGACTCAGAGAAGGCACTGCCATATTTCAAAAACATGTCATAGAAGAAAAAAAATCATTTGGCTTCGTTCTTGTGGTTCACTGAACTAAGTTGCTTGCCATTAATTTTGTGTTATGGGCTAAAATTTGGCCTGTGGAGTTTATCAACACTCCCTGCCCTGCAGCCACCCTAGACTTTGCAATTTCTCCCTCTTTCTTAATATATAGTGTCTAATAAAACAGAAAAGCCCAGAAAATAATCATTTAAGAATTGAATCATTTATTGATTTGAATTTGTTCTGCATGACCGTCACACAACCTCTTTATGTGCTACAGACAGCCAGAGTTGAAGCTCCAAGGAGTCTGAAGTCAACCAGGCATAAACTAACAGGCAGTTACGGATCACTGCGGTCCTCGGAGGGGAGAGCTGTATTTATCCAGGTAAGTGAATAAAATATCCTTTTCTGAGGCATTTTTGCTGAGTTTATGTGAACATGTGTGCAGGAGAGACAACCACGGTGTCTGTGCCAGGGAAGCACAGGAGAGAGCGGGCCGGTGGCCATCTGGGTTTAGAGGTGTCTTTAAATGGCGGAGGTGTAAATCTACTGCCCATGTGCCGAAGGGGACGTCCGTTTCTCTCTGGCCTGCAGACCCACTCACAGATCAATAAAGTTAACTCAAAACATTCACACTCTGCCATCTGAAATCAACCATTTAATGAGTTGCTGTTCCTGTAAAAGTGGAAAAGGCCCCTTCAGATTTATTAGAATAGAGAGAGAGTAGAATTCCAGAGAGGAGGAAGAAGAAGAAGCAGAGGAGGAGGTGCAGGAAGGAAAGAAAGAGGCAGAACTATAGGGTTTCTGTTTGGATTAATTTCAGGGCAAACGTTTAAGAGCCACAGACTGCATCTCTATGAAGCACACAAATAAACAATGAAAATAGCTTCTTGATACAGTTTTTATGAGCAAGCATATTTAAATAGAGGTGATTGGATGCTTTTTACAGAGGTAAGCATGGAAAGTCTCCAGACTATAAAAGCCATGTTAAGTAATGTAATTTCACTTAGAATAGTGAATGTAATCCAAAAGCAGGTCTGCTTTCAGAAATCATTTCGCCAGCAGCAAAATGGCTCTTCAGCATGTTTTAGCAAACGACCATAAACTTTTTTACAAACAAGACCAAATGCTGAGTAAAAGAGTGAAGCAGTTACCTCTGTTTCCACAGGCCTCCAGAATAACTCATAGTCCCGATGATGTGTGAAAGAAGTTCTGGCAAACCGGTAATACGTTTACAAAGACCTGGAGACATGGCCCTCCTTGCTTGTATCAGTTTTAATAAGAAAGGAAGTGTGGAAAACAAATTCCTGATGTGCTTTCTGTTATGTTTGATTGAGTGAATGATTTCATTCCTGTGTAATTGAGCTAAATGACATGACTGAGAGACGTATGCAGGTTGCGTGACGTGTGTTGTGGGAGCATCAGACACATTGTTTAATGATGTATAGACTGTCTTCACTGGAGCAGACGCCAGATTATTCCTGCCCCTTCTAAGTCCGGAGTTCGGGTCTTGACTCTTGTCTCACTCCTAGGTTTTCCTCCGTCATCCATTCCTAGGACACGGCCCATAAACGCACCTCGTCACGTTCATCCAAACACCGCTGTCTACCTGAAAATCATCTGATGATTGGTTTATGCTGATGGAGTGCATATTAAGTGTTCCATTTCCCAGAATCTCTAACCCTCCACTACCGGCCAGGCGTCCACAGGGGGGACTCACAGGAAGAGGAAGGAAGACAGATGAAATTGTCCTTTTTACAGCGATGTCTTACTTTTAGGGTTTACATTACTACAGTTTGAGGTAAATCCCTCTAGCAGCTGCCAGACAGAGTGAAGTTCCATGAGGCTGTGTTACCTGCACACACTGCTTTATGGTGGCTGCAAAGAAAATCCTACATGTTAACAAGCGTGCATGGAAAGAATTAGACTGTAGACTCCACGCTGGGTGTGATGTTATGGGGCTAAATCTGCGCATGCTTCCAGACACGTAGGGTGACAGGCGCTGACAGTTGACGGCACAGGTCAGGAGCACAGCTGTATGGGGCCGTTCACGACATACAGTCCCGTTCACCTGGTTGCGAAGTCGTGTCTAGCTTTGTGTGCAGGCTTATCTGAAGCAGACTCTTAGCAGGAAGTGTAGCTAAACATGTGTGAGGCACTAGCATATTTGTGCTGGTAATAGGTTGTTTGGGCAAGTGTGTGAGGCTGTGTGTTTATGCAGCTAATGGGGGTTTAATTTGATAAGCGGTTGGCGGATTTGTCAGCGCTCAGCTGGGATGGAGGGAACTGGGCTCTGTATATTTTGAGTAAACATGAAGAAATTCACTCCAGGTTTGCTCTTTTTTTCTTTTTATGCTGGTATGTACATTGTATTAGTTTGACATGATCGTTTCAGACAAAGATATTAGTGTGTGTTAAAAAAGCCTTTTTTCCCTTTATACAAATAGTTCCAACATTTTAGGAAATGCACATATTTTCATGCCTACCAACATTTCTAAACATTACTAATTAACCTTATCTTTTCTCACATACATTTCCCAAATTCTTAATGTATTTAATTAAAAGCTAAAACTTAACCCTGCTCATATGGACTCTGATGTCGGGACCTGTACGTACCAAGTCCTCTTGGGTTAGTGTGGGAGACATATGTAGTTGGGAGTGGAAATTGAGGGGCTGTAATGTAGTCACAACAGAGTGTTCGGAGCCAAAGGAAACAGGGGTCCCTCTCCTTCCTAAACAGGATGAGGAGATGAGACCACACGCATGGCACACTGCATACTGTATGTATCTACATATAGATCAAATAGGCTTGTGTTTTTTGATATATTTGATTCTTGTATCTCTGGTTGGTTTTTGGTTTTTGGTTGATCCTGAAGTTCCTTTCGCTCCCTCTCTTTCTCAAACACAGACACACACACTGTTCCTTTCTGTACAAAGCACCATATTCCCTGAGGACCATGCTCTATGAATGGTTCTACTGTTTTTCCCTTATCTTTTTTTAATTCCTGCAGCTCCTCTTTCTCCTCCTCCTCCTGACCAGGAAGTGAACTGAGATAGACTCTATCATCATAGATAGGCGTCTTTACTCACTCCTGCTTACATGTGCACAGAGAGCAAACATTTGGATGTAGATGGGCTTTTTCTACACCTCGCCTGAGACCCTCTTCTGCACAATCTAAAACGCCCACTTGCTGTTTATTTCTCCATGTCTCTCGCCTTCTCTCTTTTTCTTTTGCTGGCCTGGTTCAGGCCATTTGTTCCACTGTGTCCTCCAGCTCCATCTTGCCCTCTGAAGCATTGTGTCTGCCATTTGGCAGAGAGAACAGTCATGTTAAGGAGCAAGTTAAACTAAGGTCAAATGAATAATGTAAGCTCGTAAAAATAATTAAGATAGAATTTTCCGTGACAGTAAAGTTGCTGACGTGGTATGCTGGTCGAAAATCTACAAACCCACAGCTACGGTATGATGGGAGTTTATTTGGTGATTGCCTGATGAGGATAGCTTTGGTTGAAATGTCGTACAGTAAACAGAGAGTGCTGCACCATAGTGCAGGTATCATTTTTCATTTTTTAACTTAATGATACCACAGTCACGTCTAACACAACAGTTGAGTTGTGCGATTTTCTTTTGCTTCGTGGTTGTCTTGGCACAGCAGCAGTGCAGTGACTCCAGCCACTGTGTATGCTCGTGTGCCAGTGTGTGTATATTTGTTTGTGGTGTTATTCCAGGTGTTTTGTCAGGAATGGTGTATGTACATCAGCTGGAGACCGGAGAGAGGAGAGGTAGCATCCTTCATCACCACACATGGTGTGTGTACATGTGTGTGTGTGTGTGTGTGTGTGAGAGAGCGAGAGAGAGATAAAGACAGTATGTTGGTTGAGGAAGTGAGGGCGGATTTTCTGAGACCCACAGACACCCAAAGATGCTTTGATATATTATATGGAGAAGCAGAGGGGGACAGGAGCCAGACCTGGCAGTGGTGTGTGTGTGTGTGTGTGTGCGTGCGCGTGCGCGTGGTGGTGGTGGTGGTACGAGTGTGTAAACACTCTCCTGTTCCCTGCCGAGCTGTCCAGTGAAGGCACTGTGCCAGGAGGTACCCTCACATGGCCACGACCACACTGAGAAGCAGGAAGTCCTCTGATCTTGGTGTGTGTGTATATAAGTGCGCGTGCGTGCCTGTCAGCATACCATGTGACCATTGTGTGCACCACTCCTGGACTTGGTGGCAGTAGTACAATAGTAATGGAGAGGTGCAGTGAAACTCTGACTTCAGAATTTTGTTCTGGATAGAGGAAAACATAATTCAGAATCTCATTAGTAATTTGTGTAATCACAGATATTAAAGGCTGGCTTATGGTCTCTCAGGTAGTTTTAGAGGCATTTTAATGAACACCATTTCCCACAAGTCTAAGACAGCAGTAGGTTAAATGTCAAACTGAGGCAAGTCAAAAAGTGGTAAATTATGTGAATGAACAGAGAGACCAGAATAATGTTCTTAAGCAGAAGAGACTGCAGGTAAAAAGTTGGTACCGTGACATTAAAAGAAAGTATTGGTCACTGTCATGGATAAAGTGTTGCTGTACTGTATTATATAATCTTTAGCACTGCAAATGCGAAGAGGTAAAAGTTCAACAGCAATTGCTGTAGTCGATATTCATTTTTAGAAAGGAAAGAAATTGCTTGGTATTAGAAACTTAGATTAGAAACTAGTGGAGTAGTGGCTTTTATTCTGTACCAATACTATAATTTGTAATAATAAGTTTATTAATAAGATATGCCACGTAAAAAGACATTTAAAAAGTCTGTTGTAAGCAGCGTGGGAGAAGAAATATTGAGATACTCTGTGCCACCACGGTCGACTGTTAAAGCCAATGCACAGGTGCCTTAAAGCAACCCAGCACCCAGAATCTTCAGAATATCTTGCTCTTTTAGAGAGTACATAAACTATAGTTAGCATGAATTGTTTTGTAATAACATCATAACGGCCTAAATCAAACTTTAGTCAGATCATGTGTTACTGAGTCATTTGCAGCACAAATGCTCCATGTCTGCATCTGCTCTCCATGTTTTATTTTATATATGGTTTTTTTTTTGTGCACACTCGTGCTTCTCGGGCTCCACAGAGCACAGTTACGTGAAAAACAATGGCAAGTTTTTTTTTTTGGTGAGATGCAATGTATGTAGTGTGTGGCCTTGTTTGTGCCACATCGTAAGTTAACAACTTCCAGTAAACAACAGCATTGAATTTTTGTTAAAATTTAAACAATGAAGAGATCAGTCGTATAGCGTGCCCCCAGCTTTAGAGGCACACCCATATGTTGAGTGTGTATAGTATTCATGGCTAAGGGTGTGTCATGGTCCACTGCACACACAAAATCACCACAGTCAACAAGTCTGCCTGTCAAGCTTCAGACTGAGTGGGTTTAAGGGATAAAAGAAAGTCTTTGGGAAGGGAGTTCTTTGCTCATAGACTTTCTTTACCAGCCTGAAGAGAAAAAACTAAAATTGAGGGAACAGTATGAATAGTAGGATGTCAGTAAATGACTTTGAGGGAATACTGTGACTGCTGGAAGAAATGATCCATCTGGCCTGACTGAGCATCATTTGATATTTAGTCCTAAATTCTTACACTAAATTGGAGACGTACCATCAGTTGAGCTCAACATGGACACAATAAAGGCTTTTTTCAAATGCTTTTCCCTAATGTAACTTCTGTGTTAACATAAGTATATTAGACCTATTATATGATTAACAGTCTAGGAAAACAGTCTCAGTCTGACTGTAATTAATCTATTTTAAATCAAATTAATAGATAATGATCAAATAAATAACAGATGTTTTTCAATCCATTGTAAAATGACCAAAGGATTTGTGAAGAGGAATCTGAATACGGTAGTGGAAAAAACAAAAAACAAAAACTCTTTTGTAAATGAGTATAAAACAAAATGAATGTGACAAACTACCATGGCTTTTATTGTACATGCATATGGAAAAAGCTTTGAGATAACCTCTGTTATGATTCCGTGCAATATAAATAAAATTGACTTGACTTGACTACCAGTGTAGTGTGCTGTAGGTGTGTTGTCATAGAGGCAGTCCAGCATGGTTCCCCTTTGACCTCTAACCTGGCATTAAGTGAAGTGACACTATTTGCTGCTCCTTAGCTCTTTAGCTTCTGGTGACCTTCCAGGACCTCAGCCGCAACCACACATGGAGGATCAACGATGTAAACTTTAAAGACCCTGCATTTGTAGTCTCGTACTCCAGAGGAACAACAACATCCAGAATAACTAAAGTCTTGATGAAAAATCTACAACACATGTACAGTATAGCAGAGTAGATCTTAAAAACTGCCTGTTCTCCGCCCTCGCCTCTTCAGACCCACCTTAATAAAGGTGCTATACGAGCTAATATAATAATTCAAACTGCGATGTGTCATACATATAGCCTCAGAGATCACACACTGATTTCTGACCTCAACACTGTGCACTCTGAGCCTTTGAACCACGTGGACACACACACACACACACACACACACACATTGGCAGCAGGCAGTAGTTTTGCAGAGGATATAGAGAGTGCTGAATCGCGCTGTGACTCCAGGAAACCCTGCACTCACTTCCACCTTCAGTAGGATGAAAGGAGTTCAGGGAGCTAGAGTTCCACTCCCTACGGCGTGAGTGTGTGCGTGTTTGAGTGAGTGTGTGGGAGTGTAACACAGCTTTGGAGCCCCTATCTCCTGTCTTTGCGGTTCCAGCATAAGCACATTACAAATTCACACATCCCCCTACCAACACCCCCATACCCCTAACCTCTATCGCTCCACATCTGATACAATCACAACATGGCTACAAAGAAGCTGCCAGGCAGGGGGCACTGGTGTGTGAGTCTGTGAGTCTCTGTGTGTGTGTGTGTGTGTGTATGTGTGGGTCTCCTGCTCTATTCATGGGACAGGAAGCGGGTTTTTGGCGCTTGCAGTAAAATGGTGAGAAATTCCCTCAACCTCAAAGACTCTTGTAGACATCAGTGGCCCCCGTTTTCCTTCATCTCTCTTTTTTAGGCTATTTTAAACACAGAAACCCTAAACCCTCAAACAGGAGAAAAGGGCATTTGATTATTACAATCCGCTTTTCTTTTCCTTCTTCTCCTCTTTTCCAAGCCAAAGCGTGTCAGTGGGCATCTACAGATACCATAAGAATTTGTCTTTAGTTATATTAGTTTGTTTGGCAATGTAAAAAAAATATATACTGTCTAAAGTATTTTAAGTTTAGAGGGAAAATCAAATAGCAGACCATACCATCAGGATGGTTTGGTAAACCAGGAATCTCACATCCTAACTATGCCTCTGAGCCAGTTTAGCTCCTTGTAATCTAACCTGAGAGAGCAGTTTTGCTGAGTTTAACCTAACAAGAAACCTAATGGAGAGTTTGTGCTGAATGCTACTTGCTAAGTAGCATCAGGCTGTACCAAGAGACTGATACTGGCTTATGCACTCTAAATAGCTAAACTTAGAAACAGTGTCACTCTTTATGGTAAATAAAATGATATTGACCAGTATACTGTTATCTGACTTTCATCATGGCAGCAGTTAACATTTGATGACATTTCTAGGAGCTGACGGCAAGACCGCTGACACAATTAATGCCTGTTAAGTTACAAATTCAGTTCATTTTTTGTTTCCTGTACCTTTTAAAATAAATAGCCTTTGGCTTTTGATTGCCAGTCATGCTGTCACACATAAAATGCTCACATGCCCACAGAGGCCTGATTGACACACAGTTCACATATTAACACAGAAACAGACGGGTTTGCTGCACACTCACCAGTTCACACCCACCCACAGACCCACGTCCACAAACCCACCCACACACACACACACACACACACACACCTATATGCAATGTCTGTGATTGTGTGAGATTGACACACAGTAAAGTTTTACAGGTGCGCTGAAGCGGATAATCAGCCTGTTAGCTGCGACTAATGAAATCTCCACTGCTGTGCCCTCAACTGCTGCCGGGGCAGAGGCCACTTTCCTGTTTGGATAGGCAACGCTTTAAAGCAGAGCGGAGGGGAGCCAGGAGCCTATATGTGGGCGTGTTCTTTGTGTATGTGTCAGAAAGAGCAAGGGGTGTGTGTGTGTGTGTGTGTGTGTGTGTGTGTGTATGCATTCAGCCAAATACGGGATGAAAGGAGGAAAAGTGAGCAAAAGTCAGTTGAATGAGAGAGCAGAGAGAGTGCAAAAGGATGCAGGTGGACATTTCACTCCAGGGCACCTACATGGAAGTAGTGTTTTTAATGAAAGCACACACTGGCACACAGACCCTCATACACCCTAAGTTAAACAGAAAAGTAGAGACTACAAACTCTAGACTTCAGACTTCTTGGTGATTCTAAATATGATTTGTTTTTTTTTAATGAAAAAATACATGGAGAGAAATTAGATGAACATGAATTGATAAATGATATCTACTTTTGATCATATAAAGCAAAGTGATAAGATAATTACCAGGAACCTAGATATGAGGGAACACAGGTCCATGTTACAATGGATATTTTGTATAATAATTAATTGTTTTACATATTGTAGTTTAGTGTCCTCTCAATGTTTTATATAACTAGGAAAAATATAAAATACAAAACAATAATCAAAGGGTCCATAATCGTATTAGACACTTTTTTATCAATTTCATGTAAACTGTATTTCACCACATACATACGTACTACTTTACTTTACGTGTGTGTGTGTGTGTGTGTGTGTGTGTGTGTGTCTGTGAGACCAGCCCCCCAAGGAGAGCTGATGAGGGGCTGCATACAGCTCACCTCTGACCCTCATGCCACTTCAGGAGTTGGAATGTGCAGACACACACACACACACACACACACTGCTCCCTTTTGCCTCTTGACCAACTGCTGACAGAGCTGATGGCTGCAGTTACGCGGCCTGACGATAAAAACTGATTGATGATTGGCTGAAGGAGCAGTCAGCAGCATGTCAGTGGGCCCTAACCCTGACCTCTGACCTTTGACCTTTCTCTCAGAACAGTGGCATGTTATAGGGACAACCATGTTATACACAAGGCCTTCAAATGCAGATAGCTTCATCTTATTTTAGTTGGAGGTAATAAACAGTTTGAGTTTCAAAAGGAACAAAGCCATTAACGGCTCAACCTGCTGTGAGCCTGTCCTCACTTTTAACTATATTTAGAAGATGTGGGTAACTGTGAGATGAAGTAGAGACATTGTAAATGCATTTAACCCATGATATCAGCTGACTTCATACCTAAAAAAATATCTTCTGATGGAAACCATGTAAAATGGTGTGGTCATGCACATGAATGTGCTTTCAGTCACATGTTTGGAGTAACGCTGAGCTACAATTTGCTTTTGTCATGTCTCTTTTCACCCTTTTGGGTTTGTTGGATTTGGAAACTAACGAGGCTCTGCTCCTGGTTATCTGGTGTATGTGAGGTGATGTTACAGTGTTGGAGGGCTGTACTGCTCTCTAGGTGGTACTGTGTGTTAGTGACTGTAACGAGCTGGCAAGATGTTGCCTCAGAGGTGGCTTATTTCGTGTGTGTGTGTCCTTGTGTCAGCAATTGATGTGACTTCTGCTTTAGTCATCAGTGCTGTCACCTCTGTGACAAACCTGAACACCCATGTGCAAAACTCCTGCTGAGGCTTTGAGAAAATTGTGTGCTGTAATGTTTATATTTTCCACTCACACACTTTTGCAGTTGCATAGATTAGTCATAGTCTTTTTAGTGAGCTTTGTGTGTTGAAGAATAAAACTTTTATCATCTTTGTTCTTGTATGGAGCCCGGAGGGGACAAACTTCAAACTAGTTTCACTGCTGAGGCCTGCTAACACACATAAACATACACACATACATCTGCTGAAAACTTTCTATTGTCACGAACTTATACTTGCATTGGAGAGTTGGCTCCACAGTTTTTTGTTTTAAAAATGTAAACTAAACGCTATTTTGTTCTGTTTTATACATATTGTAAGAGAATAGTGTGTGACCTATGGATGAAGGAATGGAGTGAAAGACAGAAGAACAAAGGCGAAAACCAAAGAGAAGCAGCAATGATGATGATGATGATGGGGCTTTACGATGTAAAAGTTCTGATGGGAATTTCAGCTGCTGGACCAAAGGAACAAAGCAGATGTATGAGGTTTGTGTGAGAGAGAGAGCTTTTAGATCCCTGTTCTCCCTCTGAGGAACAGTAATTGTGATCCATGCTCTGTTAAAACCTACAGCCCACTGGGACCAGCATGAAGACATCACACGCGCACAACTGCTTGGTCTTTGCTGCAGTGGACCAATGAAGACATCACGCACTTGGACAAGTGCTGTCACTTTACCTGCCCTTATACGCTGTCCAATCTGCTCTTACAAATCTGGATCACTCCTCGCTTCCTTTCTTCCTTTCATCTCTCCTTTCTAACAGCAGAGGTTTCCTCTTCTGTCTCAGGGGAAGTGCTTTGCAGTACTGGGACTGGCCTCAGGGGGGAGCTCTTTCTCATGTTGATCAGATGGGAGGTGAAGCAGCTGCACAATCTCTGCCTTATTTTTGTTTACTATGTGGTCTATTATAATACTACTGAGAATATAATTATGGAAAGATTTTTAAAAAACTGTTGTCTTGAATTTTTCAGGTAGGATTCAGTTGCTCGTATGGTTTAGAAATTTCTCAAATTAAATAAGCCATTTAAAAACCCATTGGGTGATCTGAAAAATGCATTGTCTCAAAGCTGAAAACTTGTTTTTTTTTTGCAGCTCATAAAAGTTGACATTTTGGAGATACGCGGTTTTCACAGGATGAAAACAATGTGATAGTTTGTTTTTCGATGAAAATAAGTTGCAATAGTTTGCTTTCACATCAAACTGCTCATTTTATTAGCTTGTGTGCGCTTAAATGTTTCTTATATCGGAAACACTGGGGGTTGAAGCCACTGACAGTGTAATTGCAGTGTCCCAGATTCAAATGCAGCAGGGGACCCTTGCAGTGTTATACATAATTGTATAATTTTCATTTTTGTTTTTGTAATGTAAGCTTTTTAAAAACTAGAGACAGCATCTTGGGTGTGAATGCCTACAGTCAAGTCAGGCTTGTCCCAGAAATGACCTGCTATGTTTATGAAGATTTCTCCCATTTTTGCCTAATTTTGTACTTAAATAAACCAGGGTGGCGATTCGTAGACTTGATGACTGCTAAATGTGGTTTTATGTTTTAGTTACGAAAAGCACAGTAAAAAGCCAAGCTATTTAAGGCCAATCTCAATTCTGTCTGTTAATTAAATTCAACAGAGAGTCAACTTCCTTTGAAGAAAGGCCGTTAAAATGTTTGGGATATTTCCTCTGCATTTGCTTTCAAAAATAACCAAACCCCGAGACCACAGTCGACATAAAGTGTCACCCTCGAGAAACATGAAAACTTTTTGAAGAGACGTGGAAGGAAACAATCAAGATAAATCTGAAACCCAAAAGGGTAAAGGCACACACACACACACACACACACACACACACACACACACACACACACACACACACACACAGTCATTGCTTGGCAGGGTACTGAGGCCAGTGCCATAAGTTGCATTTCATGTTTTATGTTCATGTATGCAGGGTAACCATGAGGAGAGAAAATAAACCAAAAGCTATTTTGATTGTCAGCACATTTCAGCACGTCCCTGCCCAGTGAGGAAACGATTAACAGACTCTACATATTATGGATTTTAAGAGGGCAGGAGAATGACTTAATAGTTATTGTTCCATGTGGCTCGGCCAATGTGATGATTTCCACTTTGTACTTGTGTCGACTTCAGATCTGTTTATTTTGTGGACTTTGTTTCCCAAGAATTAAACAAAATCTCTGTGTGCATTCCTCTGCATGCATCATCACCTTGAACAAAGGCGGATACCTTCTTCTGTCACCCGGGAAAGTTAAAGGAATTGTTCATTTTGGCAAATATTCTTATTTACTTTTTCCCCCTAAGTGTTGGATGCAAAGGTGAATGTCACTTGCATGCGTATGTGTTAAGTATGGAAGTAGAGTCTGTAGTTAGCCTGCCTCAGCATTCAGACTGGAGTATGGAGCATAGCTATATCTAAAGGAAAAAAAAAAGCAACAACACTTCTGAAGCTCAGTAACTAACACGTTTATTTAACCTGTACAGATACAGAAATGCAATATTGACTATTTTTGTTTAAGATTTAGAAATGTTGACAGGTGTTTATTTCACCATCTGTTATGCCATTCTAGCAGTTTAATTTTAACAAATTAACAATTAACAGAAATGAGCAAAAACTATACCACCAGTTACCTACATTATGCTTTTTACTGTGTGAAAACCTGAGAAATCTTTTTAGAGTGTTCTAATGCTGAGAGAAGGCTGCTGGGAGGGAGAGTTTGCAGGATGTCATGTTAGTGGTTGTTGTTGTGGTTAAAATGACCACAATAATGAATGATTAGAGAAAAATTCAATTGCGCAGCCTTAAAATCTGTTGGGCTTTCTGTCCCACATTGTGTCACCTTTTGGAACTGAGCTGACTGATGTGTTGTTTCTCCACCCTCTGTCTATCCCGGGGACCTCTGTGTGTTTTCAATGCTTAAGGACGCTCAGCTATTGGTTTGTGAGGGCTTGTGGTTTGTGTGCATGTGTATGAGAGAGAACAAGAGAAAGTGAGTGTTGTATTTGCGAATGCCACTTCTGATACGCTTTGTAATGGAAAAACCAGGATAAACTCAGGAGGTCGGGAAAAACGAATATTCACCTTCAGTTTTATGTGCGTTTAATGTGCCATGATTCTGGTCAGAGTACTCATAAGGTATCTGTACATTTTAGTTTGACGCAGACACACGCGCACTCACCTGGCAGATGTACTTGTTACAGTTTAATAGCCATGCAAGAGCACTTAACCCTTACATAGTTTGTAGGGTCATGACATGCTGTAACAGTCTCTAATGGAAAGAATGTAAAGGAGTTCTCCATACATTGTTACGTTCTGATACATCTCAGCAGATGTAACAGTGGACAGTATGGCTGATGATGATTCCTGATCTTCATTCCTTCCATCCTTTCTTACCTTTTCCTCCTTTTTCTTCTTTATCAGTAATTCTGAAACGCTGTGCAGTACTGACCATTCCTTTTTAATTACTGATGTTTGGCATCATCCATCAAATTACAGCTTAAGAATTTGGTGCAAGATCTTATCAGCAGTGACTTTCAAGGAGTGAACAGGCATGTATAGGTTTACTGTCTTGCTTGAGGACACTTGATGGATGCAGTCTGTCTGTTATAGTGGTCAGTGCTACCTATCAGTTCGACAGAAAAGGCTCAGGACCAGTAGTGTGCTACCCAAGTCGTGACATGGCTTTCAAAGGTATTTAATGATAACGTTCGGTTATCTGGTTACTAAACAGCCCTGCTCCGTGCAAATATGCCTCTGCTGTGTTTCAACTGACTGACACCCTGACCTCAACAACACTGGGGTTTAAAAACACTTTTACTCCCTAAGGTGCAGTTGAAAATGTTTCAGCACCACAGGCAGCGGTTTGCTCAGTTTCTTAGCATTTTCGTGTCTGTACATCTAAAGCTGTAGGATTCGTCTGTAATTCATCTTTCCCCCCGTAACCTCAGACTTGGTCTCAGCAAAACTGCGTTACCCCAGTGAATGCAGGGACCAAGACGATACTGATGACATTAGATGATAATGATTTTCATGATGATGGTGATAGCTAATGGTAAGTTGTGATTGGCCAGAAGCAGATGGGTTGGTTGGGGTTAGGCTATGATGACATCACAGTATGAGAGGAGCATAATGAGAAATCTGATGATAAAACCAGTCCTACATTCACCCACACACACTCACACTTTCTTGCATACAGACAAAACCCCACATACCTCCCACAGTCTTGCAGCGTCTTGGCCTTATGGGGCTAATCTGATTGGTTCCCAGAAAAAAAGAAGCAAAAACCCCTGAATGTTTATTTCTCTTTTGACCATACACTATCTGCCCTTTTCTTTCTCTCTTTTTTTGCCTTGCCTTATTTCTCAATCAGGCTTACATGAGAACATTTTCAGCAACTCCTTTTATTTGGATTTGGGGCGACATAAATGTGCTTGTGTCTACCTTTACACTTAAATGACAGGTGTGAAATGTAGTTAAAGACAAGCAGCCTGTATAATAGCATAGAAAAGTTTGTAAAGTTTATGATGATTCATAACACTCATCCGTTTTCACTTCCTTGGTGCAGCCATTTTTACTGAAATAGTAACAGAACCCTTTGAATTTCTAATTTATGTCAACAGAAGTAGCACATTAAAGAGTTTGACCCTCTTCATCAAAAGTTCTGCACACTAAAACGGTTGGATGCAACTTCAACCTATGACTATTTTCCTGGCCTTAACCCCACAATCTGTTTGCAATGGGGCAGTGAAAATTGAGCCACTAAAACAGTTGGAAATAGACCTATTGAATGCTGTCAATGATAGTGGTTACTTAAGCTATGGCTCAGCACCCAAAATAAGTCACAGGCTGGTTTTTTTTTTCTTTCTTTTTTTGCTGGTTGGTCTCCACGCGACGGTCGCAGCCAAGGTCTCATTTGGGTCCTGAGCAGAGAGAAACCTTGAAATGGAGTCTTTATATCATCTGAATGTCATTAAATACAGTCAGTAAGTCCTGAAAATGTGTGAGTGGTAGGATATTTGAGCAGAAGTGAAAGGAATGTCACATCATAAGTGTAAGGGAGGCCAGATGACCCCCATGCGTTCACTGTTGGTAAAAGTATCAGCCAGCGTTGACACACCACAGGTCCTCTCTCTGCGTGTGTGCGTGAGCAAGCCAGTATTTAAATGTTCTTTTCAGCTGAGACGCTAAGAAAATTGATCTGTATGGTGCGATCTAAGCTGTTATCATTAGAACCCAGAAAAATATTCAGGCATAACAGAGTTAGAGCTTAGCATACAGTAGATATTTAATGACACAGCTCAGTCACAGCTTTCTTTTTGCCTTTAAAAGGGCAGTAGGAAGATTTTCAATACTCCAAATCACCAGATAATGATGAAGGTTGTGATTAATGATTTGATCAATACCAATGATTCAGTGACTTCTTCATGTAATGTTCTTGATTTTAAAATACTTTCTGGCTCACACTGGCAAACCCGACAATTACTGGGATTGTTCCCAATTTTATACAAGTTGCATCATGGGAAATGATGCTAGATTCATACTAAATATGTGACTTCATTAATTGTGTCATCTATGCACTGTGTCCGAAGGGAACATGAGGGAGAGCTGTTCCTAACCTGATGGAGATAATGTTTTGGCAGATCAAGTCAGTTTTATTTAGGTAGTCCATAATCATGAATTAGCCAAAAAATTAGCCATCACCCAACACTCTCTATCTGTAGATGTTCAATAAAAAAAAACCTTTAACAAGGAAAAACCTAAGGAAGAGCAATCAAGGGACCAGGGACCCCTGTGCAATAAATAATCCATAAACCGAGTATGTAAGAACTGATTGCTGATTGAATCACTTAATTCAGTTAAAGATTTGTTGTTCATTAACTATGTAGTTTGTTCTTTTTCCTTTTTCCCCCTAAGATACTGTAAGGTTTGTACAACAGTAGGTGAACGCATCACTATTCAGCAACCTCTAGTTCCTACGCCATTATGGCTGATAAAGATCATATAGTCTACTTGCAAGAATGAAAATGTAGTTTTGGGGGAAAGTTTGTGCATAATGAGTAAAAACCTAACTTCAACTATGATCACGTTCATGTTTATACTTAAACCGAAGGGCACTGTAGTCCTTTGTGGTTTGAGGAGAATTGCAGTGTGGGTTTTCAGATCCCACAGAAATCAATGGCCATCATAAAAAAAAAAAAAAATACATGAGGCAGTTCTTGAATTAAGCACGATAATCACCTCAATCTCAGTACTTTCCAGGGAGTCTTGTTTTTCTTCATAAACATTTGACGGATAGTGATTCTTGCCCAGGTCCACGGGAAGTCAACCAGCTTTTGGCCCACAAACAAAAAAGAATATGAATCAGAGAGGTTTTGTTTCAGGATTATGCCATAGAGAGGAAATTAGAGGGCATCAAGCATATTGTATTTGATAATATCATAAATCATGTGGTGCTTGTATTTAAAACCCCTTCTGGTGGGTTTAAACCAACAATCCAAGAAAGTGCAAGTGTTAGTTCACCACATGATACTGTTCCAGTGTATATTAAGAAACTGTACAGTCCTGTTAAATCAGAAGTAAAAGCTTTTCAAATCATTTCTCTATCACTGCAGCTCTGGTGACTGCAAGCTCTAAGCCTCCTTAGCTTATAAGATTCAGCACATGATGCAAACAAGCGGTCCATTACAACATACATGAATGACTAAATGCGTTCATGCCCATCATGCACATTAGCAGGCTGACACTTTATGGCAGCTCTTCAGTCATTGAAATATTTGCTCAGTCTGTTTTTATTCATCCTGCTTTTCAGTAAGTAAGTAAATAGTAATGTTAATGTGTCATAATATACAGTATCTTTCCCCAGTGGATGCAATTAACACACACACACACACACAATCACGGACTCACACAGCCATGCCATGTAAGAGGCACGTCTCCTCCCAGTGTTGCTGAGAATAACCAGATTATTTTATCTAGAGATACCAGCTTCCTTGGACATGGTAGGGATGGAGCGAGCTCCCCACTTCTCTGTCTCCATCTGTCTGTGTCCCTCTGACTCTATCTCACAGTCTTCCTCTGTTCTCCTTTCACTTTCAATAAAAAAATATTACGAGACATCTTAAAGTTAGTGAAGCCTGTGCGCACATGTTGTGTGTAGTTGTACAGGCATGTGTCTTTGTGTCTATTAATGGACAAAGGCAAGAAAATGTGATCTTATGGTAACAGCATCTGAGGGATCACATTTTGCCTGTCAAAAATTTTATTGACAGTCTTTTTGGATGAAGTGAAAGTCATGGGGTAAAGGGTGAGGGGTCTTCCATGGGATGGACGGTTGAGTATTGGCGATTGTAACAGGAATTTGCAGATATTGCAAATTACAGTTTCAAAGAAAAGGAAAAGCTCATATGTATAAAGCCCAGCAAAGCAAAGCATGTTTTTGCTGAACTTGGTAGATTTATGGCTAAAGACAGATGATAGTCTGGTTGCTTTGTTACTACATTTTCTAAAGATGATAAAGCAGTTTAAGCAGTTTTCTCCTTAATTCCAGTCAAAGGATTTGTAAGTAATAAATAAGTGACCGATACAAAATGGCACAACATGAAGAATTCTATGTAAAACCTCTACTGTTGAGACTGCTAGAAATGTAAAATACAGAGAAAATGCAAGAGAAAAGTCAACATCTAGCACTCCTGCCCAGCTCTCTGTAAAATTCAGCTTTTTCTTGAATAACAGGAAGCATATCTCTGATACTGTCTTGTCTCACTTTCAATGTGGAGACTTCCATTTCTTACTCCAGCTATCATCTATTTGTGTTTAATCATCCTCTCATTTATCTTCTGCTCTTTTTTTCCACCTCCAACTGTTTTCTGTATATGTAATCTTTTCCCTTTCGGAGGAGCCTTGCCCTTTTCATCTCTGTAGGAGATAAGAGTGAGGGCAGGGGAAAGACACACACACACACACACACACACACACACACACACACACGGAGATGGGAGGAGTCAGTATCACATTAATGAAGAGACTCATTATCAAATTTATGAGAGCTGGAGTCACCAAGCCCCATCATTCTGCTGCTATGAGACAAGTAGTGAAAGAAATGCTGACGGAGAGATTGAGAGAGGCAGAAGAAGGATGTGAGGGAGGACGAGATAGAGATGAAGGCAAAGAGGGACCTCAGTGATAAAGACAGTATTAATGGTTTCGTCTCTTTTTCTCTTGCTCTGTTTTACTCTTTTTCTCTCCCTCACACCAACAAACACACACAGTCAGCTGTTTTCCTAAGACACTGATACTCCCCGCTTCAAAGAGCAGAAATGAACTTTTGCCATGTAAATTCGGCCCGCTTGTTTTCTCACACACACACACTCACTCTTCCTCTGCGGTTTTCTCTCTGTGGTCTTTCATCCTGCCTCTCTGTCTCTTTGACAGCCTCAGAGGAGCAGAGGAACTGAATCTAAAATAACCTCATCATGGTTATCATATTCACACACACACATAAACACACTCACACACTACAGAGACACACTGACTCACATAAAAACACTTTTGTTGTACCTGGCCAAGAAAACAACTTAAGAAATCGGTCCAATCTCTTTGGCTTCTGAGGAAGGGTGTTCACCAGGAGCATCCAGCCCACAACCGCCGCTGCCTGGGAGGAAGGAAGAAGCTTCTGCATATAGTGAAAGTGGTGAAAGTGCTCCACAAGATATGTTTAGTGGGCTCATACATTTAACATTACAGCTAAAGAACTGAATGGATGTCAAAAACTAAGGTCCTGGCTAAGGGCTTTGTGTCTCGTCAGTCTGATGCCAGTGAAACCGCAATCACTGCTGCAGCAATATTTCAATCAGACTAATTTTGCCAAGCAAATATATATATGTGTGTGTGTGTGTGTGTGTGTGTGTGTGTGTGTGTGTGTGTGTGTGTGTGTTTATATTTGCTTCTTTAGTTAGTCCAATTCTCGAAAAGTGCTGTAGTGATCATGACTATACAGTTGTGATAGTTTGGGTGTACTTTCATGATTTTCACAGGTGAGATCTTTAGAGTGTTTTGGAGCCACTGTGATGTTGGAGGAAATGGCAGTGGCAGCAACATTGTGTGTGTGTGTGCAAACTGTGAACACTGGGGCGTAAAGGTGTGACTATATCTATAGTATCAGTATCTATAGTGTCAGTGTGTCAGACAACGCTTACGCATGCAGTAAGTGCAGTAATGATACTGTTGGCTGCTATCAGACCAGGTCTTGAAGCCTGAGGCCGTGACAAAGACACATGACAGAGACGTTGTTCATCTTTTCTCACCCTCTCCAGCACTTAGAGCTCGATTTGACGCACGCATTTGACTTTAACACTCACGGCGTGTAAGGTTGGTTAGAGGTGTGACAGTGTCAAACGTCGCTAACGCCAGCACATTAGTGTGAAAGTGTAAAGGCTATTTGTATATCTGGGAGTGAGGGTAGATGCACTTTAGAAACAAGCGTGTAACATCAAGTGACCAAAGTAGGAATAAAAGAAGGCAACTTTCACATTTGGCCATGTTGAGTGTTCTATCTTTGGCTGTGTGTGTGTGAGAGAGAGGGTGTTTTTTCTTCTTTTTTTTTAAATCAACATTTTGCATAATGTTTCCTTCTCTGAAAAATCTTCTTACTTCGGAGCAGATGCCAATATGAATCTTTCTCTGGTTGAGCCAGGCCAACTGCCTTCGCATGTGAATGACACAACAATAATGTCTGATATGAAATCTTCCTAGAAAATTTTCTTCTGAATTTTACAACAGTTTCTACCCTTGTAATAAATACATATATGATTGAAGTGTTTCTGCAGGCCATATGGTTGCCTCAGTCAGTTTGACCAGTATTATAAGACAAAGGATTTTTTTTTTTAGGTTAGGGTTTTGAGCTCATAAACACAATGAACAGTCTTTAAATCTCTGTTGGTTTGAACTGTATAATAAGGCGGAAATTGAATGAACTACTACTAAAATCAGATTTAATTATTTCATTGTTATTGGAGAGTTTATGGGAGGAAAAAGTAAAAAAAAATCGAAATCATCAAACAAACACAACTCCAGACAGTGTAAGGTCACTCCGGTCTATGTTTTGAACCCAGTGGGAAATTGGCATGTTTCTGCTCTGCCTTTGTGTGTGTGTGTGTGTTTGAGCACATGTAGTGACCATGTACTGGTCCAGCCATGTGGGTGTTATCTGATGAACAGCTGATGGTGCTTATAGCAGAGTTTCCCCGTCGAGTGCCTTTCCTGCACACTGTAAATCTCACTAATAAGGCCCGGGTGCCTGGCAAGCCCCCTCCGCTTTACCGTCGGGTGATAAATAACCACAGCCTCGCCGACCGGACAGCGACCGGACTGAGCCAACCGACTACAAAGAGAAATAGCAATCCCAGAAGTTAGGGGTAATAACTGTGGATAGCAAAGACTCAGGATACACTTTGTGATATCAGAGAGATGAAAGCCATGAAGAAGATAAATGTGTGTATTTGTCTCTGTAATTGTGTGTAATTAAAAGGTCAGAGATAGGATAGGTGTTGCAACAAGGAGGGTGGCAGCTTGTCTTCCTCTGTCCAAGCTTGTGCGTGTGTGTTGTTTTAATGAAAATCTGTTTAGTTTCTGTGTTTCTACGGTAACGACTGATTGCTCATGGAGACAGCCGTCTGACGGAATGTCCTCACCCCCGCAAGCTCATTAATTACACACCCAAACAGACACAGGGAACACTTATCGCCTATCTGGCGTATGCGTATGAAGGTTGAGGTGATACACACAAGTCTTGTAGAATCAGGAGAGACACAGAGGAGTGATAGGGAGGTGGAGGGGAAGACGTAGATAGAAGGAGGGAGGTTCGGAAGAGGGGAGTCTGAGAGATGAGGGGGAGGAGAGGATTCAGAGAGAGGGGACTGTTGAGTTGTTGTAATGAATGACTTTCTGGGTGAGAGGAAGTGGCAGGAGGTCAGCATCATAACCTATGATCCCAACTTGCAGACTGATTTTAGACTCTTCTTAGATCTGTTGCTGTGATAATGAATGAAATAATGAATTTGGTTGTTTGTATATCCATCACACCAGAGTTCACTTTATTTTCTTTCAGTTTTCACTGCTCTCTGAAGTTATTTCTTTGGTTTTTAGGCTTTTCCTTTGCCCAGAATTCGTAATTTGATTGTAATATATTTAAGTTTTGTTGGCAGAAAATTAAACAATCCAGGTAAAATAATTGTTCCTGTACCATCAGTAACTTTCAGCCCATCCACCTCAGAGACCTCTGGTCAGCGTCAGATTCTTCCACAGTTAGAAATGTTTTAATGTCTGTTTATCAGAACAGACTCTCATAGGGTCAGCTCGTATTACTAGCCAGCTAACGCTGCACACAACACTGAGAAAGGTGTGTGTGTGTATGTGTGTGTGATGATGATGATGAAGTCTACTCACAGAGGAAGTATTTGGGTGGACCGTGAGCCCATGGCCCACTTCCAGTTTCCTGGTCTGGTCAGTAACCATGCAGAATCGCTGTGCCCCATCAAGAATGCATTAGCCCTTCTCATGTGCCTCCACATGCCACGAAGGAAGGGTTTTATTAAATTACGTGTGATTCCTGTGTTTTTGAATGTCAGGCATCATAAACCTGACTATAAATGGTAAAACACCATGTGGAATGTTATGCATGTTTAAGATGGATGATATGAAGCAAACAAAGCATTGCATACAGTTGAACCAAGCTCATGTGTTTGGATGTTTGGATGACTGCAACATACTGCAGGGAAGGCCTCATGGTTCTTCCACCAGTTTACCATCTAGAGCAAAATCAGTATTGCAAGATTTTTCATCCATAAGTGTTGCATTCATTACTTTGGGCTTTTAATATTAAAGGTAGCCTGTTAAGTTTTTGTGTCCCTATCAAGGAATACTCTGATGAGTACTGTGCTTGTATCTTATGCTCTTCCAGCATGTGCATGGGGACGCTCACAAACGTGTGAGGCAGCATACCTTTCCACAGACTGCGAACACTAATACAAATGATCATATCGCAGTCAATAACCAAATACTTTACATTTTAAAGTTTTCTTAAACCCCAATAGGGAACTACAATTCGTCTTTAAGTCCATTCCACAATGTGACACCCAAAATTGAAACACATCTATATTTTATATTTGTTCTCACTTTGCACATTTTAAACATAAACAGTCCTCTTAAATGATAGTTTCCTTCTCTTAATTTAAATAGAGTCTGAGTGAAAATAGGAACACTATTTTTCACCACCCAAAAAAGCTTCAAAAGCACTTTAAGTGTCTGTAAATACACAATATCCAGAGCATCCTATAAACAATTGAGTAGTTGGTTGTTGGTATCCAACTTTGTTTATTATTACAATGGCTCTTTTCTAGTGTTTAATAATTGGATCTATATTTGTTTTATGTGAATTTCCCCAAACTAAAGCACAAATGACATGTAAGACAGAACAAGTGAAGAATACAGTACATGCAGACATTTCTTTCTTATAAATCTCTTACTTTATAAAGAACAACTGATTTAGATAATTTTTGTTTGATATATTCTATATGTGGCTTTCAACACAGTTTATGATCTATAATCTCTCCCAAAAACTTAGTTTCCATAAATTTAGTTTTATTTTCATTTAGTGATAACTTATTAAAATCAAACCATTTTTTCAACATGATCAATTCCTTTTCTATGGTTTTTAATAACTGATTCATGTTCTCCCCAGAACAAAATAAATTAGTATCATCAGCAAACATAACAAATTTTAATATATTTGAAACTCTACAGATATCATTTATATAAAGTATAAATAACTTATGTCCCAGTACTGAACCTTGTGGAACACCACAGGTCACTCTTTTCATCTGTGATTCAATATTATTAATTTTGACATATTGAAACTTTGTTTAAATAACTCTTTAACCAACATTGTGCAACACCTCTTATCCCATATTGCTCATATTTCTGCAGAAGCAGGGAGTGATCGATAGTAAATCAGTTGATTATGTAGCAACTGTCTCATTGATAAGTTCCATGGTCCTTGTTGCTTCAATCATCAATAAAATTAAGACTTAAGGTTTTAATATTCAGCTTAGATGTTGGCACAAAAGTTGTGATGGGTGAAAAGAATGTTCTCAGATTTGCTAATGACCCATGTTTTACCCAAAATGCCTCAGATACATCCACACTCGCTGCTCTGTTGGCCTCATAACCCTGTCTGTGAAGCAGACACACGTGCACACGTTCATAGACACACAAACACACACACACACACACACACACAGACAATGATGTATGTGTGAATAATAAGGTGTTAATTCTGGAGGTGTTGCCCACATGCTGTCACCCCAGCACACTAAAGTACTGACACACAGCTCTTGTTAGACCCTTCCACTCATTTCCTCTTTTTTCTTCTTTCCCTTGCTGTCTTTTAAAATAAGTAAGTGATTTGGCCTTTCCTGCCGTAACCTCTGGTAGCTTTATACAAAACAGTTGCAGCCTTGTCTGAGACACACACACACACACACACACACACACACACACACACACACACACACACACACACACACACACACACAC
>JBBMJY010000011.1:14492250-14506899 GCA_037833715.1 Toxotes lorentzi
ACACACACACACACACACACACACACACACACACACACACACACACACACACACACACACACACACACACTAACTCATATTCCCTAGTAATGAGTCTGTTATATCTGATTGTCTTGAAAGTGCATGACGGTGTGCTTATGTGTTTGTGTGTTTAGATCAGTGATCCAGATTGGACAGCGTCACCTCTGCGCCTCACTGGCTGCTGCCTCAACACACATGCACACACACACACACACACACACACACACTACATCTGCCCCAACTTGTGATTGACCGGGGAAATTTTTTTTTCGAGCCCTAATATGCTTGATGGTGGTGTGTAGGTTAGAGGGTGTTGGCTTTCAGTTGTGTCAATGTGCATTTCCTGCTGTTTCAGGTGCAGATTGTCTAGGATTTGGGGCTTTCTCCTTTCAACACCTTCTCTCTCCTGCTGATGACCACAGATAACACTTCCCACTGGCTCACTCCGTCTTTTCCCTCTCTTTCATCCCCCTCCTCCCTCACTCTCTGCCTTTGCGATAACGCTACTTGTGGGGATGTTTACATCTAGATAAATTTATTTTGACTGCTTATGTGCCCCTGTGCCAGCGGTGCTGTGTGTGTGTGAGTGTGAATGTGAGTGTGAGTGTGAGTGAGTAGTGGAGGTTGCTGACAGACATGGACAACAGGGTAATAAGAGCACAAAGAGAGCTGGCCTGGGGGGTGAGAGGGGTCTTCAAATCTTGTGTGTGTGAGTGTGTGCTTGTGGTTGTTTATGGCGGTAATGGGATGCTTGGACTAGACCTCTTTTGATCCCCCCCACGCTACCTCAATTAGGAAGTGTTGTGCACAAAGAGATCTGCTCTCTGAACTTGATAATGAGACATCTTAGACCTCTGGTCAAAATGGAATTTTAGCCCTCGCCGTTACACAGACACAAATAGATGTGTCCGTATGTTCTGCATGTGCTTGCATTTCAAGGAGCTTGTTTCTGTTTATGATGTTAATCTTTTTAGAAGTTTCTTTTCAAGGAAGAGTTTACAGGCAGCACATATAGCACAGCTTTGTTACCCACATCTGCTCCCTGTGTGTGTGTGTGTGTGTGTGTGTGTGTGTGTGTGTGTGTGTGTGTGTGTGTGTGTGTGTGTGTGTGTGTGTGCCTTTTGGGTGGATATGTATGTGTGGCACAGCAATGCATGTTTATGTGCTAACTTGGCAAAGAAGCCTTTGCATTTTATTAGTTTCTGTGTTTGCATCTGTTGGATGTTTGCTATGTTATATTTAGCGTTTACATCCCTATGTCTGAAATTAGCCCTGCCATGGTGGAGCTAATTCTGGGAAATATATGCTAAAATAAGGTCCACATAAAACACATTCTCTGGTTTCCGCTCGCCTGGCTCTCTCTGATCACTCTGCTGTAACCTGCTAATCACAAGCAGCATGGCAGCATGCTGGTCACAGCCCACTATGTTTAGTGTTTACAAGGCTTAAACACGGCCCCGTTTAGACATGCTGTGCTCATATCGGCAGAGGGACTACAGATGCAAACACATACACAGATATACACACTTTTCTGTACTGTATGTATCCATGCATGCAGCCCACATTCACGCAACACACACTAACTGCCCCTCTCTGTTGTTGTAATTGGATTTGAGGTAAGACAGTACATGTCCTTAGACTGCAATATGAGGAGGTTAACACAGACATAAGCATATCTGTGGCTGGACGCTGACATTTCTAAATAAATTGGAGCGTAATTTTAGATTTCTGACCATATAACTTAAAGACCATCATTCTCCACAACACACTGAATAATGTGTGTTGCCGCAGTACGAGGAGCATAATTGGATCTTTACAAGTTGCTGTATCATCAGTTTGAAAAGTAGTTTATTCGGCTTTTCCCTCTCCTCCCTCAGTTCACTTAAGGAGAAGACAAAAGGGATTAAACAGGAAGTTTAGCATAGTATAGCATTATAACTTAATTTCAGCTTTCAGCGTGAGTAATTGAAGCGAAGCCTGCAAACTAATACAGGCAGCCCAACTTGGGTTTACTGCTACACTCACATGGCACAGTCCACACCGCTCACCTGAAAGTCATGGCTGCCCCCGCTGCTGCTGTGTTTCCTATAACAGTTAGCAGTTTCAAGCAATACCAGCTTCTTCTCACTCTCCTTTCCTCTCCTTGCTCTGTGGGCCCCTGTGGCGTTACAGAGCGTGATGTCTATGGCAGTCAGGGGAGTCGTAGCCGTGCTCCTAAATTAAATACATCTCTCAGAGTGGAGAACACTCATGGCCACACACACGCTGACAGCGCACTAACATCGCTTCTATCATCAAGACATACACATATACTGTAAAGAGAATATACTGTAGGCAAACACACACACGTATGCAGAGAGGGATGGATAGTCGAGCAGAAAGACACGCTCATTCACATGGACACAAACAGTTTGTGTGTGTATGTGTGTTCTTCTCATGTTTGTGTTGGTGAAAGTCCACTGGATTTATCTGTTAGCACTCCGAGGCCAGTGTGTGTGGGATCCAAACACAGAGGAGTTATGGGATATTAGGTCAGAGGTCAAGGCCAGGACCACAATACAGTGTGTATTTTGTGCAAGTATCTGTGTGTATTGGAGGAGTGATGAAACAGTCTCGTCAGGGAGGGCGCTCTGCACGGATCATCAGGCGTGTGATGGAAGGTGTTCACGAGGAATTTAGATTAGCACTGAGAGAAAACAAATGAGAGGAGAAGGAGGGAGGAGGGACGGGGGAGTGTAAGGTGACCTAAGAAACATCAGCTCTGTAGAGACTACCGTCTAGGAGCCCTTCAACAAGCCGCTTCACCCTCAGTTTCTGGTCACTGAGCAGTGGACAGTTTGTGTTTTTTGATATAGTATTTCAGGTTATGAGCGGTGAAGGCAGTGGAATGAAAAGCAGTTTCTACTGTATTAAATCTGTCCCTGCTATAAAGCCAGCTAGCATCCGAGACCCGATCTAAGACTTGAGTCTGCTTGGGTCCAAATTATATTGTGTATTATCAAGTCTGACCTGTGTTGTCTTGAATCTGTCTGAAGAAATGTGTTGAGGTTAGATGGAGAGTTTAAACTGCTTGTTACTGCTTGTTAATTGGTGGTGCATCATGGTTCTGCCAGTTTACCCCAGTACCCCAACAGAGGTACGTGTGCCCTCTGTTGGGGCCTGTTTGGGTCTGACTGTACTCAGGACTCTTTCAGCTCTGGTCTACTATTTTTTTTTTTAAATTTAATTTCTGCATGTAAAGGTTGAGTATGTTTTCCAAATGTCTGTTTGGATTATGAGACCTCTGGCATGACTGTGCGGAAACTGCTGCATGTGCTGAACTTAGCTGTAATACCAGCTTGCAAGTGGTGAAGGTCTTTTGTTATTTTCTTTTAAGCTGCTTTGCCCATGAGGCCTTATAAGTACAGATGTCTTTTTGCAGATTTGAAGCAAAAAATAGATTAAAATGAAAAATCACGTTCATGTTTGAAAAAGTTTAACTAAATCATAACAATTAAAATACATCCGTGCACCAGCCAGACTGATGAAAGCCTTTCTTTTTACATTTCTGTTTTTTTCACCCACCAATGCTGCAAGTGAAAAAAAAAAAGTGAATTTTAGGGTCCATTAGAAATCCAGCAACAGCTCGAACACAGAAAGATACATATTTTTATTAGATGTTAAATATACACTGAAGACAAGTCAGAGATGTGGAGTCATGCATGAAAATATGTATGCACGTTGGTGGGAATGTGAGAGAGAAAGACAGAGTTAGAGAGACTGTAACTCTTTTGGGTGAGCAGGGTTAATAATGCATCACCAGAACCACCAGGTCATAACCTCTGCTCACACTCCATTTTATTTCAATTACAGACTCGAGGCTCTAGTATCTCTGCACATATATGTGTGTCTGTGTGTGGACTGAGATGGAGTGTGAATGGTGTTTATATGGTCATGGGTCTAAACCGGATGGAAAGGTGTGGGTAATAGCAGCACTGGGAGATGATATCAGGAGCATACACACACATGCATGTGCAACCATCAGTAGTATGGTCTTACTGGGAGAGGAGCTCATGGTACATTAATGTCTGAATGCCGTGTCCTTCCCAGCAGCGTCTCTCGTAGTGGGTTGGTCGTGGGAACAGAGCACATTCATGAGAGGCAGGCGCTGACAGGAGACTTAATTCGGCGGTGCCTGTCGAGGTGCTCTTGACTCCATTCTTTATTTCTTTTCTCTCCTTTTGTCCTGTCTCATGTTGTCTTCTTCATTGCCAGTTGAAAGAGAAAAGTTTTTTTTTGTAATTTTTTTATTTTTATTTTGTCACCTATGAATTGATCTTAACATCAGTCTTATCACCAGACAAGAACAATATTGGTGGATTCTGCAAACCTTGAGTTTGAATCAATTTTTATTATGTTACTGATCAAATTTGGAAGAAAAATCATTACCAGAAGCCACTAAATTAAGTATTCAGTCCACAAAAGTGTTACTGTTTTGAAAACCAACAGACGGATGTAGGTTGTTTTTAAATTCCTCAACTTTTTGTCAACTCCAGTCCCATCTTATCTCAGTATAGTAAATATTTCAGTCTCAGTTTTAGCATAATAAAATATAGATTTCATGTAGTATAATTGCATAAAGCTGATAGCCTGACCTGACAGTTACCTTTGCTTCCCAGATTGCACATACCACCCGTATTATATCACAGAGTTAAGTGTTTGTCAGCAGCAGTTTTATATTGCCTGATGGTAACACGACTGGCATCACACAAACAGCCACAACTGTAAACAAACACAAACAGAGGCCGCATACGTGTCTCAACAGAGCCCAACCAGAAACCAACAGTGACCAGTGGTTACAGATGAAACAGATGAACCTTCCTCTCCCTGCCGGTCCCATCTGTCCCCCCTGCCTCCGTGAAGATCCCGACTGGGATAGTCTCGCCTCACTGCAGGTGTAAGTGTAAGCTCGGGTGTGACTAAAGAGAAGCCAGAGGGAGGCTGAGAGAGAGAGAGACCCATAGAGTTGAACCGACCAGAGCAGAGAAAGAGAGAGAGATGTGTGGGCAGATTAGACTTGCCCTTGGCGCCTGTCTGTGGTTCCAGAGAACTGATGTGTCACCCACATCCTGAGGGTGCTGACAGCAAAGCTGGGGAAAAGAAGTTGTTGATGCTACTCTGAGTTATTTTGCTCTTTTTATGATCTGGGAAGCTTTGTCTGTGTTTTGTCCTCACAGGAATAGATAGACAAGGTGTAGCCATAGTCTTCTTTAAGTAGCTAGTTTTTAGTTTTAAACTTCTGTTGGATATTGATATCTTAGACAAGTTTTGACTTGGCAAAGTACCATGATTTCCAAAGATAAAAAAATGTATTCCTTCTGAATTATGGGAAAAATGGTGTATGAAAGAGAAAGATCTCCCACTCACGATGCCATTTCACAAGGTGTGATGCAACTTAAATGAGGAACTTGAAAATCAGATTCACAGCTTAGAGGGCTATGGTTTATTACAACATGAGTTGCATTTTGTTTGTGTGACTCTTGCCATGATTTCTGTTGGTTATGATAACACTGCAAACCTTGTCTTCTCTCCAAATGACTTGCTGTGACAGAGACAGCGAGGGGCGATAGCCGCACAACCTGTTTCTGTTCCCTGCTCTGACCTGATGCTCTCAGCTCTGCTGCTGAATGTTAGCAAAGTCAGCTAAACCATTTTTTAAACAGACGCTAGTGCAACCATCTTATCATCCAGTGTGATTGACTCTTCAACTGACAAACTTTGAACTGAACTATGATCAGGATGCCCACTGTTTTTGACATCACAGACGATGAAGAAAGGCATTAACATGAGGGGTTTACAGGTTTAACTGAAATATCACAGTATCTGGAATAGGCTAATATGCTGTTATGAAATAGTCCTGTGTAAACAACTGCCCCTTCCTTTCTCTGAATATCCTTTCCCCCTTGTGCTCCAAACCCTTGTCTCTCACCACACAAGGCAAATGTGCACTGGAATGTGTTAGTGTAAATGTGTAGATACTGTATGTGTGCATCTGTGCGTTCTTACGTGACGCACACATGGTTTTCCCATATCTGTTTTACAGCCTTTTGCTGTATAACCCTGACCAGTGTCTAACCATCTGTCCTGCTCTCTGGATGCTTGTAATAACTAGTTACCCCCCCTCAGCCCTCCCCCACGTCAGACCCTCTCCCCTGTCCTCACATCACCAAAGAAGAGTAGTCCACCCACAGAAACCAAAACCTCATCAGCAGAAATTTTCACATAAGTGATCTTCTCAAAGTGTGAAACACTGCGACATCAAACTATTATGGGTGTAGCTAATATTACATAGACATTATGCATTATAATTTTTCACACATGTGCACAAGGTCACACACACTTAAGCGTTTGGGGGTGGTTTATTTAATTTCCTTCACTCTTTCACACCTTCACACCTGCGTGGCAGACACTGGCCTCAGAAGATGCTTTACACAAACACATAGATACACATTACATATGCTCTCCATACTGTTCTGGAGACAAAGACACGCATTCACAGCCACGCAGTTATCAAAACGATACAGCTGGGAAAAGTTGCAGCTGTAGGGAGGTACCCCTAAGTCTCTGTGAGGAGATAAAGAACACACACACACACACACACACACACACACACACACACACACACACACACACAAACTTGCAACATTTCAAAGCGAGCAACCCTCCACAGCAACACACAGGAAACCAACCTTGTCCTTCAAAAGTCAGCTTTAGTGGTTGCATGTGTGTGAATGTATGTGTGTGTGCTCTTTGGTGGATAACTGCTCTTTAGGGTTACATTATATATTACTCTATTCGTAATTCAGCTGCACCTAAGACCTGACCAGCACTGATAAAAGATACAAGTTGTGCTTATGCAAACACCAACTCATGTAAAACACAAACATACACACACATACAGGAGCAAAAAAGGTGTGAACCGGATGGGAGTTAGCATATGTCACATGAATCTATAGATAGACAGTTTCGTAGTTGGGTGTCGTGTCGCGTTGTCCGAACCCAGCTCCAGGATACATAACATACTGTACTAAAGGTGTGTGCGTGTGGCTATGATTATAAACAGCTGTGTGTATCTTTACATATGTGTGTGTGTTAGTCTGACGAACAATTTCAAATGAGGACATCTGAAACTTTACTCAGCACGTTAGCAGGCTCAGTGAATCTTTCTGAACCAAATTAGACGACAAAAACCAACAGTGTGTGCCAGCAAACACACACGGCCAAGATGTTGTGGCTTCAAAAACTTGGCTGTGATTTGTTAACCTAGATGCTGTCAACTGCTTGGTCAAGTGATTCTTGAGTTTAATTTGCAGGTATTCCAAGGCACCATATAATTTATGTTGTAAACTACAAGTTAAGTATGGGAGATGTGACGTGTAGGATCTGTGTTGAGGCATAATCAAGTCTGTTTTAATGGATCATTATCAGCTTGGATGTCCCTATTTAGAAACTTTAAATGACTCATTAAATATTTAATTCACATCTTATTTGATTCATTTTGAGAACAGAATTATTGGGTATTTGTTTAACCATGTGTATACAGTGGAAGCTTTTTTGTGTCTACATATGCATGTGTGCTATGTTAATAGACGCATTTCCACAGATTTCTGTGCTGATGTTTTTATCGGTTTCCAACTGCTGTGGAAATCCAACCTCTGCTTCCTTTCTGGAAACCCTACAGTCAAAATACTCCTGTTTAGGCTTCGAGGGGATTACACAGGGGTTAGCTAGGTCCAGGGCAGTATTGGTGGATGGATCAAGGTGGAAGGGTGTCTACAACAGCTTTTGGAAAAAGAGTTAAAGAGCAAGATTTAGGCAGATTTTAAGGTGAGGGGTCTTTAGATATGAAGATGAATTTTGTAGGTTTGCGACCAAAATCTTGTAGCTCAGAAAATGTTGCTCTCCTTAACCATTTTCTATTTTAGAAGGAAAATAAAAACCGAAGGAAGCTTCCACTGCTGAACTCCAACCAAATGAAAGAAGGATGGAAAGAAAGTATAAATATAGCAGGGACTGGGTGTTGTAGTGTGGGCGAGTAGCTGCTGGTCCAGTCCGAGCAGTGTGCTGTGGGGTTAATTAGGCGTATCAGGGACTAATCCCTCTCCAGGGTCATCTGCTGGGGTCAGGCCTAAAAAGAGAAAGGTCACAGCAACATCCGGCTCAATGCATTAATGATGGGTCCATACTGTAGACCCTGTGTGTGTGGGTTGGAGGGAGAGGATCGTGTCTGATTTGTGTTAGTATGTTAGTATGAGTGTATTTTAAAGGTTTTCCTTTACATTCGTTCTGCAGTTAATCTGCTTTTATCATGAAATTAGTCATTTAGAGCTGTTAAAACACAACACAGAGCAGCTGTGAGTTTCTGCTGTGAAGACTCAGTGTGCGTTATTTGCTAAGGCCAAATGGTAGCAGATGGAGCGGCATTGATGACTGGCCTCTGATCACTATTATTGATCAGTGATTACAGTGAAAAGGCTTTACTGTATTCAACTGAGCCGCAGCACAAACACACCGAAGGAGCTACTGTAGCCCACAGGGAACAAACTGCTTTGTGTATGTACAGCAGTGTGTGTGACTGTTGAGCAAGGACAGGGATTAACATTTAGAAGCACACACAGACCAGCAAACACATTCACAAAGATTCACTGGTATGGAGACTGCGGCACAGACTGAGACTGTGGCTGATTTTGAAGTGATGTGTGTCTACACTATTGTATTCAGGTGAGATCTCCATCCACACTAAAATGCCAAAACAGTAGGACATTTTTGATCAGCAATTAAAACATTATTACAATAACAGTATATTACAACAAACATCTGGTTAGGAGTAGGACAGACTCTGCTCTCTCAGTGCCCCCTGTTCTGGCCCCCCCATGCTCTCCACTATCAGTGGGGCTACAGCAGAACACCTTCGATAGCTCAGCTGGTAGAGCGGAGGACTGTAGAATGACTATACACAGAAATCCTTAGGTCGCTGGTTCGACTCCGGCTCGAAGGATGTGATTTTTTTCAACAGTAGGGAGGCTCTTAATCATAATTGCCACACTGCACAAACACAGACCAACACCTCTACATGTTATATCAATATAACAAACACTGCTCTTGAGACCTAGAAAGGCTTCTGTAATAGTAGAATCTGGCTGTGGCTCTGCTTCCCACTTCTTTGAATGTCTTGTGCATGCTTGTCTATTTTTGTGAACATGTGACAGTCCTGCTTCTGTGACATTGCTCTCCGAGACCCTGACTTATATATTGTGTTACATATACTTTTCATCACCTACGGAAACACCTCAGCTCCAAAACAGACATGGTTCTATTTTTAGTTTGTATGTCCCTTCACACCTCAGACAGGATTGCCTTTGTTAGAAATCTGCCCTGTTTGAAGGGGACTAAGATGAGTCCTGGCTCTGTCATACCTCATTGAATGCAGCCATAATTAATCTCATTACTTGCTCCCATGTTTGTGAGAAAAAGCTGCCCACAGTAATAAAGATGTAGGTTGTTAGTGTGGCTTCCTATTAACAAGCCGTTCAGTCTCACAGCAACATATGGTAGCAGTATAAGATTCTGATGTTTATATTACTGACGTTTATACATTAGAAACTTTGCTTTCACAGAAAAATACTTTCTAGGATATCGGTCTGTTAATTATGATGTTCTTCACTGTCGCATAGAGTAGTGTTTGAAGAGAAGAGTATGCTGATAAAATGTGAAGACTAATTGAGGCATAGAAACTGAACTGAAATCAACCTTTGTAGATGGATTATGATTGTTTGAAAGCACATCCTCTGGAATGTTTGTCATAAATAAAGAAGTGCAATAAGGTATTATAAAACAGAATGAACAGCATCAAATGGAGGGTTGGGATTAAAAAACTGGAAATGGCAGATGTGATCTGATTGAGCTATAACTGTTCTGAATTTTAAGACCTGAAACATTTAGTCTTTCAAAAATGATCCTTCATTTTTTCCCCCTAAATACAGTCTTTAACCAGTGTAAAGCAGATGCTCTAAAAATGTTTTCCTTTACATTCTAACTTTGTTCTTTACGATTTATTATCGAGACTACTATTATTGGTTGAGCTGTAATTCTTTAAGTACAGGGTCTGCGTTGTGATTGGTTGCAGCCGAGGCCTACGTGTGGTTGGCTGAGAGCCAGTGTGATTGACAGCTGTATCTGGGTGGTAGGAGGCAGTGACAGCTCTGTCGCTGTGGAAACAAACACAACAAGCCGACTAGCCAATCAGAGCTGAGTGAGAGCCCTGGGGATTCATCGAACACATGCTGAAAATTTCCTCAAGACCAAAACACACATAAACACCCACACATATATTCTTCTATGTGCCGTACTGCTTTGTTGGATGTACGAGTGTATATGTGTTAAAGTTTATTTGTGTGCATGTGTGTGTGTGTGAACGTGTGTTGAGTTAATGTGTGTGTTCTCCCCGTGTGGTGTGGTCTTCTTTCGACACTGTCTCCGGGTCGTTGACGTGGTTGTCATGGGAGAGTGCTCACTGGACCTACACGCACGCACACACACACACAAAACACATGCAATACACACGCACACACACACCAGGGGACAGGGGTCAGCTTGTATTAAAAGACCAAATAAACGAAGCTTTCCGCACCACCAACCCACCGCAGACAAGACAAGCAGACAGAAAACGAGAACGCGACAGGAGGAAATGTGTCTGTGTGGTGGTGGGGGGACTGGGGAGCTGTAGAAGGATATATCTTTCATTTCTTGGGCCAGCAGGTTGGTTTAGTAGGCAGGAAGACTTTTCCTCACCTGGAGGACATGAGGTCAACCCCACCTGTGCTGGTGAAGGGCCTTTGCCCGAGACATTAAATCCTAACCTACTCCAAACGCATCATCTTGTTAGTTTACCTGACCTTTGACCCAGCCATATGACAGCAATTCACTTTTAATTTTTTGTAATCAAAGCATATCAAAAGATACTGATATATGAAAGGATCTAAGCCTGTCATTAGGCTGCCTGCCATGCCTTTTGGCTGCAGCATGGTGCTGCTTTTCCCTCTGCTGTGCTCAGCTGATTGTCCGATCACTCTCTGTTAAAGGTCTGACCTTGGATCTGATGAATGTTTTAGTGTCTGTCTGTGTGTGTGCACCCCTCGTGAACAGTATGAAACCATGTTGTTTCAGTGGGCTCTTCCTCAGGGTGTGTAGTAGACCAGCATGTGTACCTGTATAATATGTATTATTCTCATATTTTCATTTTTAAATCACTGAAGTTTTCTAGCTCCTGTCACCTCTCTTCTTTATTTCTCTTTCCAGATCAGTCATCTTGGTCTCTTCCTGTCTCTTGTTCCGTCACTCTTTCTCCTGTTTCTTTCTTTCGTCTGTTTATCTTCCTTTCCTGTCATTTTGCTTGCTTTATCACATCTCCTTTCAACGTCTTTGTCTTTATTCCTTTCTGTTTATTTCATTCTTTCTCCCTTTTTCTCTCTGTTTATGTCTCCTTCTCCCCTGCCCGCTTTTTTTTCCTCACTGTCCTTGTTTCTCTCCGTCTCTTTCTCTCCCTCTCTGGCCGTCATAAATCGCTCTCTTGTTGGCTGTTGAAGTGTGAGGAATGGCAGATCTGATGGTTTCTCACAGCTGTTGCAGGCCTTCCCAGGTTCACCTCACCACACTGCCCTCTGTGGTCCTGGCTTTCAGACCTGCAAGCAAAATATACAAAACATGAATAGGGTTTCAAATATTTGAACTGCTTTGATGTGTGCTTGATTTATCTTACCGATTAGTCCAACAAGGCAACACATGTCATGCAAAAATAAGCTAAATCAGGTGAGGCGTCTGCTGGGTTCATGAAACCTTTTATAATTCTAAATTAAAGCTTATCATCTCTTTTCATCACAGTATTGTTCTGCACATGTATAGTATGCTTAGGAATGCAAAACTTGTCAGTACAGTGACATAGGCAAAAGTCCAGCTGAGTTATTTATTTATTCTCTCTCCCAATGATTCTGCTGTTTACAAATGTATATTACTTGATTCTAATCAAGGCCTCTGCTTCTCTGGTTTCTCAGTTGTTGCTATGTTATAGGAAGTTAAATGTGGAACTATTTCATGGTGAAGACTAGACTTCAGCTTATTTTTATAATTTACTCTTCATAAATCCTGTTCAGATGTTTTCAAACTCACTTTTTTTCGCCCTGGCCTGTTTTGCCCTGTTCAGACCTGGCATTAACACAGATCTCAGGTGATCTGATCACAAGTAGACAGCTCTAAGTACATGTGTGAATGCACCCAAGACACACGGAGGATGCATTTGAGATCCAATCATTCAGACCATATTCAGAGGAGGTCTGGGCCGCATAAGGACACATTCTTTCAGGAGTGTGAATGCAAATGTGTCCTGGGCCACACTGAAGGACCGCATACTCAACTAATGTGCTCTGCGTACGTGAAAGCATGTATTTGTTCACATTCTCAAATAGCATAAGCTGTCTTTGTCCATAACATCTGAGAATCATATAAATATTACGGGTACGTCAAAGAACTTGAGTGATTTGGTTTGCCTGGAACACACCAAGGAATAGACCCATTCTGTATTGTTTTGATTACTTCTTCTTTTAATTGCTGGCAGACTATGCACAGGAAGTGCATTACTGCCTCTCATGGATTAAAAACAACACTGCATGGTAATGCAAGGTATGAACAGGGCCAGTAGGCCTCTGCAGGCCTGCAGTTATGCAGTTGTGGTTTTCATTTTTAATCCTATTGTCATCCCCAGTCTGCTGTAACATGACAGTGTCCCTTACGGAGTCACAGAAATCTGTCTAGTTATCTAATCTACCTATCTACAGTTGTTGTATTTACGAGCTCTACCACTCTGACATTCCCTTCCCTAATTGTGTTATAATGTTAGCTGGTAAACACGCCCGGTGTCAATCTGTAAACACTGACTCACTGAATCCCTCTTGCACCTCGTGCCTGGGAGTGTGACAGCTCTGATGTTGTATGAAGACACAGTCTACTGTGTCAGCACAGTCTCACAGCACATTGCCAAATATCCTCTCGCCATTCCCCACCTCTCAGCAGACCTCCTACCCCCACTTACACACACACACACGCCGCCCCATTCCAGACCAGGCCTCAGCCTGGCCACACCACGTACACAGAGCCCAGTATGATCCGACACCTGACTTGTGTCCCATCCAGCACCACCAATCATACAGAATGTGCTAGTGTGCATGTGTGTCAAACAACCTTTCAAACTGCCAAACTGCTCCAAAGTGCAAGGACCGTATTTATAAGAAAAATCACAAACAATAAGGCAAAGATTTGGAGTGTGTATGAAAGTGTGTGTGTGAGAGAGACACACAAAGTGCCCTTCACCTCTGCCTGTTCAGCAGTTTCCATGGGGCTCTCCCAGCCGTCACTCAGACAGCGAGACACAGAAGAGCGAGAGGATCAGATCATTATTATCGCCTACGGGGATAAACAACTTGCTGCCTCTCTTTTTCTCACCCCATCCTTCTTCCCCACTCCCTCCCTCCTCACTTTCACTCCCTCTGTGCTCCTTCACCCTGCCTCCTCCATCTCCCCTCCTCTCATCTTTCTCTGCGACTCCCTCCTCTTTGCTCCTCCCTCTCTCTGCGCCCCCACTGAGTGAATAGTGATCATGTCTGGCGTTTCATCGGCTCTTTGCACTTCTCTCCTCTATTAAGATTGATGGGCTGCTTGGTTATAAATGAGCATGCTAAGACTTGGACAGGGCCACGGTCAGGCAAGGGCTACATCCACACAAACACACACACACATGCACATATATACATGTGGACACTCACATGCACCTTTCCTATTAGCAGCAGAATGTGGGAGCTGGGGCCCAGGAAGGGTCACTATTTTTGTTACATGGAAGCATAAACACACACACTCACACACAGAAAATATACACATACAAACACCCACAAACACGCAGGCGTGACCCTGTCAGTCACCACCAGCTGCGTCTGCTGCGGATCAGTAACCAGCACACTAACCAGTACTTCTAATGTCTTATATCTTCTACTAAAATCAAAGACAAGATTTTAGCAATAAAAGCTTAAATTTATGATCCTGCAAATCCCTCATTCATATTTGTATTTTTAATTTCATGCTTTAAATGTGTACTTTATTGTAGAGAATATCTGCTGTTTTAAATTTTATGTGAAAAACAAACAAGAAAAACTGTTTTTTTTTAATGTGTGCAAAAGAATTTAGTCCTAAAATTCCACCAAGTATGCATTAGGTTTGTAATGTGCTTTAAAGAGAAAGACTTGAATTGATGACAGTCATGTGACACTTCTACACAGATGGTCCACTGAATTAGTGACAGGCTCTGTGGGCTTATAGATTGTTTGTTTGAAATATTACACTCAAATGAATTTTATTTGAACCAACTTCAGTTCCAGTTCGGAATAATGAGCCAAAGTCGCAGGCTGGACTTTGTTTCTAGCCAAACATTTTTGTGGAACTCCTCATGATTAAACAATTAATTTGTTAGCATTCAAAAAAAAAAAAAAAAAAAAAAAAAACTAAACTAAAAAAAAAACCAAAAACCAATGGTCCCATGAAGTTAGG
>JBBMJY010000011.1:14506999-14548586 GCA_037833715.1 Toxotes lorentzi
AAAGAAGGAGCCAAAGTCGCAGGCGGGACTTTTTTTCGAGCAAAACGTTTTTGGGGAATTCCTCAGGATGAAACAAGTAATTTGTGAGCAGGAAAAAAAAAAAAAAAAAAAAAAAAAACTAAACTAAAAAACAAACTAAAAACTAATGGTCCCATGAAGTTCAAGGCACCATGGCTGGAATACCTCATTGTAACTTTTGATTTCTTCCTTATCCATAAAATATCTTTCCAACTATTTAGCTGTGACCCCTGCTGTCCAAAAAAAGGTCTAAACCATGAGGTTGTTACTTTTTTTCTATATTCAGTTATGACTTGTGTAATTTTGTTAAACTGGTGACAATTCACCTGCAAAGGTCTTGGTTTGATAATATCAGCGATGATAGATTTTAATATCTAATGCCCACGTTTATTTAAATTATTGCTTTTTTGCCATCAATGATCAATGGCCATCTGTCACCCAAACCTCCATACACCTCTCTATATAAAAATGTACTCTTCCCAGTAAAATCACCACTGGTGCTGTAACAACTGCTTGTCAGAGATGTTGAGTAGAAGCCTCAGGATTTCTCTTCATGACAATATGTTCCTCTGATGTTCAGTTTAAGGTCACAGTGGTTAAATTGCACAAACGAAAGCTGAATTTTACAGCATTATAAAAGTATTATATTATTTGTGCATTCTGGCTTGGTGGTTTTTTCATGTTTTCTTTGGTGCCACTGCTTAGCAGGTGCTTAGGTAAACTGTTAATTTAAGTTTCCAAAAAGTCCTCAGCCCTTAAAACTGTCCGACTAAGGCAGCTGTGAATAACTGTCCTGCGTTTGGTTATGTGTTGGCCAGAGGGCTCATAAGGGACAAAGCCACAGAGGACACGGTTAAAGAACTGATGGACATTTACAAGACACCGCAGAGCCTCTCCTTTCTTTTTGGCTCGACACTCAGTCTATCAGACCTTCTCAGTATCTCACATAAGCACACAGTGTTACATATTGATTGTGAAGTCTACATGTGTATTCATATGAGTGTGTGTGTGTGTTTTGTGTATCTTTATATCACTGCAGAACTGGAGAGAGAGTCATTGGAGGTGCTCATGTCCTCTTTGTTGACATGGAAAGATTACAGGAAAATATTGTGTCATAATTATTTCTCAACACCGCCCCCCCCATAGATCAGAGTTCAAGGGGTGTCTAATAGGGGGGTACTGAGAAACATGCCCTGTGGAGCAGACCATAAATCAGCTTGGTGCGGGCAGATTTGATGACAAAGATTTAACAGCTGTAAAGGACACCCTGAGCCTCAGATTCTTGCAACTGTCATCAAATACCCGTTGGGCCATTAACAGGTCACGCAGGCGTAGCTGAGTTGAGCCTGCAACACCATCAGCACACCCACCAGCAGAAGCCACCCACCCCCAGAGCACAGGTGCACTTCCTGGAACAGCAGCAGGGGCAGAAGAGCCTCTTTGCCCCAATACTTTGTCCTCTTCTCTTTCCCCAGTGAATATTAGGCTCCTTAAGTTCATTATAAAATTTCTGTTTGGGAAACCTTTGGAAGTTTTCTTTTGTAAGGCTTATTTCAAGATTAGTTTGTCTAAACCGCCATTTGTAATTCTAATATGCTGCGGATCACATACAAACAGATCTCTTTTTTTTGTTACTGATGGTTACAGGTTCCTTTGCCAAACCTTATTCTGTGCTTCAAGGAACGTTTTCACTGCCCAGCATGACCTCACCTGTGGACTCCCCAGTTTTTATGCCTGGTCACGTACAGCGGGCCATAACTCCCCTCTGAGCACACTCAACCACGTGGTCACGTCGTCGGCCCATATGTTAATTCTCACTTCAATCACACAGGACGCTAAAACCACATAACTGGCCTCTATGCAAATGCTAACTTCTGTGATGAGTGCTCAGGGTTTGCCAGTTCCCCGAGGGAAGGAAGACGACGGGTGTAGAGGAAAGATATGTTAAATAGGTTTATTCCATTTTCGCCAAGACTCACTGTTTGAGAATGCCGCAGACCAATCATACTGTACATAGGAAACATTTTAAAGCCATGCAAATTAGCAGTTTTCCCAACTTAGCAGCATTATTCCTCATGTTTTTGTTCCATTTTTAATAGAGCACACACTTATTGCTTAAAAGATGTTCCAGATGACTGAACTATTTTTTAATCCCCACTGACTCAAGTCTCCTTTGTGCATTATTATCATGCTAAAGAGCTCGGACACTGTGGAGTTCATGTTCCATACTGTAACTGTTTGCGTAAACACTGCGGCTGGAAAGGTCAAAAGTGCTTCTGGTTGTAATATTCAGCACCAAGCAACGAGTGGAAAATGGAAGACTTCATGTTTTAGCAATGCATGCAGCCAGTGCACGTGTGTGTATGTGTGCATATGTGTGCAGTTGTGAGTGTTGTACAGTTCTAATCTAGAAGTCGAAAGAGCCGGTAGAACCACAATATTCTCTTTTGCTTGCTCCCTCTCTTTCGTGTGTCACTTTTATAGTGCAAGTCTATATTTTTATTCCTGAGCTGGCATAAGATTATGCCTGATATCTGTCAGCTTTGATCTGTTGCCTCAGAGTTTTGGGAATATTCAGAGTCCTGATGAGATGCTTTGGCAGCGCCGCTAAGTGTGTATTTATTTACAGCTAATGTTAACAGTAAATCAGAGTAGTTGACTTTAGATAATAATAGTTATTATAAGTAAAGATGATACAGTAAACAGTGTTTTGTATTACTGTGCCATACATTGTGATGACACATTAAATTACCAGCACAAAAAAAAACCAATAAGGCTTTTACCCATGTTTGCATCCCATTTTTAAACATTTACAGTGGAAAAATGTAAATGGTATCAGTATAAATATTTGGTTTGATATGTGGCATTACATTTCAACCATTTTTTTTCTTTTGCAGAAAAGTAATAAATTAACATGGCCTCATGGCACCTGATGTGTGTCAGAAATATCTTTTTTGGTGCATTAGAGTGTTGGTAGTAGGTGTAGATATCTATCCACCACTTTGGTCCCAAGCTAGACCATGAATACCGGGATATTCATGTTCACCAGAGGATGATTATTGATTTAGTTTTTTTTTTTTTTTTACCTCTCCTTCCTTTAATGTGATGATATGATTTCCTGATAATGTCACCTTCAGGCAAAGTTGTTGAGTTGGCATGAAATGTGTTGAGAACCTTCCCTGAGGATGAACCCCTCTGACTGGTGGCCTACTGACCTTTTCTCTTTCGCCACCTTTACACCAGAGTTTCTAGGTGGAAAAAAATTTCAAATCTGTTTAGCAAATTGCCATGGAATTCCTTAAAATATCACCCATATAATTGACATAGATTTGTTTTTGCCACTTTGGATTACAAGCTAATCTTTAAGAATACTTTTGGGAATTTTGAACCTGGGCCCTATTTTCCAATGTTTTTGGGTGTAACAGCTGCTGCAACTTAAACAACGGGGCAGCTGTCCACATCAAAGTATGTCCACCAAAGTGCGTGTTTTTGCCAACTGACAGGCTCAGATTAGATAGGACTCCTACAGAGATGGAGCTTTTAGTTAAAGAGTAAGACCCTTTTTGTTTAACCGGAAAACAGCCGTTGACAAAATCAGTCATTTTACCTTGCAGAACACAGGAGTTGTGGGTTAACTGCTGCTTCAATGGGTTAGTTTGTTTACTTGGTTGCCGGGTTTACTGTTCTTGCTCAATACGTCACTGATTCCTAAGATTTTTGTCCCTATCAATCATATATACCCAGAAACATGGAAAAATAAGGTCCAGGTACAAAAATCCTGAAGTTATCCTTAATGGAAGACTATGTAGATGTGCACATTTTATTTCTGATTAAAGTTTCTTCATATTTTAATTTCCTGGAAATGTCCTGAGCCACTGATAAAGAGAACACACTTGCTACAACTCATACAAATCATGAGCACACACTGCTGCTGCTCTCTGCTGCCTGTCCTTGCCTCCTCCTCCCCCTCGTGTCCTCCCTTTCTGTCCTCCCCGTCCAGGCAGATAGCGTGACAGTTCTGTCACGTCGGCACCTGGTCATACACAAGTGTTAATATCCTCACCTAGTGTCGCTGAGAATCACTGGATCACTGGCACCATGCAAGAGGAGTGTGTCTGTGTGAATATATCAGAGTATTTAAACTCATTTTATCTTTCCTCCCCAAGTCAGAACTTGAAGTTTTTAAAGGAAGTAACAGGGAGAGGGGGACTGAGCTAGCATTGTGTATAAATGTGCATGTGTTTGTCCGCATTTGCCGTGTGTGGTACAGATGCACCAGGCAGGGGTCCCGTCCCCTGTCACTCAGAAATAACAAGCCAATCATTCCTGGGTTCTAAAATAAGCTCTCCCTCCGCCCCCCCAACCTCCTTCAGCCCTCTTTCCCCTCCTCTCCCTCCTCACATGTGTTCCTCTCCTTAGCACCTCTCACCTTCAGAGTGACAGGAGACAACTGAGGGGGTGTGGGACGGTGGGTGGGGGGCAGAGGAGCTGAGGAGGAAATGGGTGACAGCAGGAGCAAGTCAGCAAACTTTGAGATGAAGGTTTGGGGAAGGTGAAAAATCAGGTTGCGTGTAATCAGTTAGGAGGTGCAGAACTAGATCAGCAGATCTACTTTCCAGTGGAGGGGAAATTTAAGAGCAAGTGCAGCTCTACCATGTTGTAGTGCATATCAAGATTCATGCAACTGTGAGAATTTTAATTACACGTTGCCCACAGAAAAAAATGACTTGCATCTCAGGACGTTCAGTTTCATACTTTTAGGTGCGCTCAGATATTTGGATCATGACGGCTAGCTACCAGAGTCTGGCCTATTTCTGTAATGACAATACTAAACTAACTAAGTAAACTTACTGCTGTGATTGTTGGACCCAAGACTGCTATCGTGATTTGTTCAGAGCTCTTTTGAAATGAATTATTGGCCCTAGTAGGTTGATACACACAGTACATATCAGTCTGAGTGTTTAACTATAAAATGGCCTACATGAGAGTGCGGATACTGTGAACAAGGAAGGTGCTTAACTGTCTGTACTTTTCTATCTCTGTTTGAAGTCTATTCCAGTTGTATTTGTGAGAAGTATTTTACTGCATAGTCATGATATAAGTAAGCGTGGAGCAGGATCCAAGTTTTATATTTTCGTGCAGCTGTTAAAGTTTCAGTTGTCTTCTGCTGTATTTCATTCTTGTTTTTGTGGCTTTACAACTGACAAAGCCCCTTTAGCTACCAAGTGTTATAAGAGCTGTAGTGTGTCGTGTCGTGTCGTTTTCCAAATTCAGTTTGGGTACAAGATACAGAAGAAGTGGGTCTGACTAATCCAGAGGTTTCTCTGTGTTTTGCCTTGGTTTCTTAGAGACTTTGGTTTGTGTGCTTGTTCAGGTGGTAAAATAGGTTAAGATTACAAAGCTTGAGTGACAGCAAACAGCTTTATGAAAAATCTTGGCTTATGCTTTCAGCAGAGTATGACTTTGGGGAAGGGAGGGGGGAGTCAATTCTCAGGGATCTACATGAACTTTGAGACTGTGAGGTCACACACTCGCTGACAACTCAGCCACCTGTTGCAACACACACACACACACACACACACACACACACACACACACACACACACACACACACATACACAGGTGCACACTTACACACACATATATGTACACACCCTCACACTCACATTCACATTCACCACACACCCTGTCTCATGTGACTAGTTAATTCAGCAGACGTGTAGGTATTAGATTAATCTGCATGGACATTATACAGTGAAGATGATGAAATGTGTTATTTGTTTGTGCGTGCGTGTGTGTGTCCCTGGGAGTTTTTCTTTCTCCCTGTCTCTTGTGGTATTTTTCATTTCTCTGGCATCTAAAGCCTCTAGAAGAACCCCAGTCTTTGAGTGCTTTATCACACACACACACACACACACACACACACACACACACACACACACACACACACACACACACACAAACACAAACACAGCATTCACAATAACACATGTACACATGCACATGAATGCAAATACATGAGCATACATTTTTTTCTTTTCACAAGGAAATATAATATTGTGATTGCTTTAGTAAAAAAGCGTGTAAAGAAAACTCACACACGTACACTCATAATTTCATTGCTACACCATCTGAAATCAGTTAAATTAGTAAAATATTGATTAGGCTAATAAACATTGTGTTGTGAATAGATATATTTTATTTGGCTCAAAAAGGTCAAAGAACATGTTAATGTCCTCAGCCGAAGGGCGTGCTGATATAGCGCATGTTCGTAAAGAAAAGCTTTTCGGTCAAGTTCAGGGTTGGCTGTTGCGTACCTGACCCAGTCTAAAGAGCAGAAGCAGGTGCGTTGGGGTTTTTAAGTGCGAAGGGTCACACAGCCCTTTATATACACATCTCTCCTCCCGCCTGCCTCACCCCCCACCCCCCACCCCACTATATACAGAGCCATCATGTGCAGTTACATCTGTGTCACACAAGGAAAGACATCCAAACAGCTGCATCAAGTAAACATCTGTCAAACCAGACGTAGAATGTGTAGATCAGTCTGTCATTCATCACCTTCCCACAGCTTTAACCTCGTCAGGACCATAAATGTCAGCGGGATAACTCCCTTGGTTTCTTATAGCCATGATGTTATCATGTTAATATGCGACAGGCTCCTGGTGTACACATTTTTTTTTGTCTGTTTTCTTTCAGTCTGAGTGGTGACAAGGGCCTGCCTGTAGTGCATATTACTAAGTGGACATTAGCTGCATGTTTGCTAATCCAAAGACTTGATCGAGAACACCGGCAGGCACATGATGACAAACAGTTTAATTGACAAAAGGAATTTTGTCAATATATCCCTTAAAAAGAAAGTTTAAAAGTAGCGTTCAGTAACTCCATTCAAAGTTGGCAAGATCACAGAGGCCGTGCAGAATGCTGTGTGAGTATAATAGTTACTGCGTCGCGGCCTCCTGCCAGGGGTTGAAGTGCTTGCTTTGAGTGCCTGGGCCAGCCCTGTGTCTGCCCAATCCGTGTTCAGTTCCAGTTCAGTCACTGGGTTGCATCGCTCAGACTCCTTAATCAAAGCCGCAGGACTTTTTTTTTTTCCTTTAGTGACCACTGCAGCTGCACATGCATGTCATAGAAAACGCGCTTCAAAGATAAGAAATATTCCCTTCAGTTAAAGGAGCTTTGACGAGCTCACAGAAGCAGTGGCTTGGTCTGTCACTCTTCTCTGTCTGTCCACAGTTCAGCTCAGTGCTTGTTAAGCACATGGATGATTAATTTGTAGAACTCACTGAACCAAAAGCAACTTACACCCATTCCAGGGTGTCATTTTGTTTTCGTGACAACCCTAGAATCAAATTCAGCCCATGTGGGCGGTGACCTGTGAGGCCCCGCCTCCCGAAGGGGTACCCGCCAGTCCTAAAGTCCGAGAGTCAAACAAGAAGCCCTGCTGTCCTCCACTGAGCACACCGAGACTGTCCGTTAGAGTCCCACTAGGAGACGAGCCAAGGAAGGGACTCTGATGATTGGCAGTGGCAGCGGCGGCCATTTTATCAGGGCTGGCAGCGATGCGTGGTGAGGGAGGGAATGTGTAACCATACAGGCTGTAGGGCGGTGTGTGGAGGCGAAGACCGGCGTAAGCCTGCGAGGTGGGGTTGGATAGATAGCCAAGTTGAGAAGCAGGGAGAGGCAGAGAGCAGAATCCTTCGCCTTCATACGCTGCTGGACCCCTGGGAGGGGGGAAGGGCTCTGGGGCGTTGCTGTAACGATGGAGGGGGTGGGTAGGTCGACTGCAGGTGTAGTCAGGCGGGCTGAGAGGGCATACTTGGAAAGGTGAGGAGCATGGGGACGTGGAGAGCAGGTGAGATGATGAGCCGACCCCTCCGTGAGCTCCTGGGACTCCTACAGAGACAGAGAAACAGAAAACACTTAAATGTCAGAGTTGGTCATTGGTTCAAATGCTCCAGTAAGGGCCTCTTGTGTCTGGGCAAATTACTGTTGTCTCTCAAGAGCAAAGTAAAGGAAGTATTTTGACAGTTTAGCAAAACTTCTTTGGTAGAAGGTTGGGGGTAGACAGTTGGGCGTACAAATTTAAGTAAGTAATTTTTTTCCTAAAGGAAACCACCTTTTGCATAACACTTGCTACCAACAGTCATCCTTTGTTTCTTGTAACCATAACCATGATCTTTCCCTTTACCAAGCACTTTTTGTGCATAAACCTAACCACACCTGAACCATAGTGACAAACAATAAATCATTTTTATGATAATTTAAAAAAATATTTTTTGGAATTGTTGTGTATTTTTTGGAAGGCACTGACAAGCAGTGTCATTATGTAAACAGGGATTGCCAGTTCAGCAGGTTAGGTTGGAGGACTTGAGTTATTCTCAGTGTCCAGAACACTACTGTTAGTTAACTCTACCTTGCTTGGCCATGCCAGGGATGTCTTCAAATGTGAGCGTGCGCAGAGATGGACGCCAGAATGCATAAGACTCAACCAAAGCCTCCAGACCCATCCTGCAGAAGACACACAAACGCACAAATTAACAACATACTTTAAAGCTATGGACAAATCACCACAAAATCATTTGGAGCAGAACTTCCTAGTGTCGCACTTTCTGTAGTCATTGATGCAGCTGCAGTCGCTCTCTCCCAGCATGCCTCGCTGGATTGTACATTGCGCCAACCACCTGGCGGCCATCTTAGTCGCCCGTGGGGCCTCACTCAGCGTCTCCATGGAGACTGCAGGTAATGAGGGGCATAAACGCTGTGTTGTGATTGGCTGCTGCCAGCCGGGTGCTCTGAGGTAATTGCTTTCACACGGCTTTTACGGGCGAATCAGGACGAAGGAGCAGGAAGCCGCAGCAAGGATTTATGAGGTGGGACTCCCCTTCCCCCCCAGATCTGCGTCTCCCTCCTCCTCTAGGTGGGGCAGAGGGTGGCTGTGGCGGGGTAATGCAAGTGCTCTGTTACCCCTCGTTAGCGTGAGGATAAAAGTCCTCCCCCCCGCAGGGTTGTAGCCACGGTGATAATTTAGACAAGCTGCCCGGAGCGGCTCTGTGTGCACCAAAGCAGCCTATCAGAGCAGAAGTTTATTTAGCAAACTGCTTAACTCTTCCTGTAATATTTAAGGGGAGGCTTTTTTTTTGGCCTTCCTGAGTTTAACTTTTATAGGGTCAGCTGTCAGGGTCCCTCGGTTATCCAGTTTGCCGTTCTTTACCTTCCTCCCTCTCACATTTTCTGTCTCACACGTTCCCTCTCCTCGCCTTTCTCCTGCTCCCCCCTCCTCTCTAATGATTTCTATGAGGCCTCAGGGGAGTGGCTGTTTGGAGACTGTTGGAGTTTTACTGCTGTGTTGTTTTAATGCTGTGTTTATATATGTTTAGAAATGTGTTTATACAGATTTTCTTCAGGACACTCTTGACTTTTATTATTTTGCTGTTGATGTTTATGTTCCCGAAGCTGGCTGGAATCTTGACGCTCCATTGAGGTTTGCAGCTGAGGTTAGACTTTTCCCTCTCAGAGCCTGCGCCTGTAACTGTGCGATTGTAGAAATTAATGTGCCTTTAAAGTTAGCACATTTAAATGAAAATACATCACCGATTAATATGATGGAACTATAATAATATGTGCCACGTCTGTTCAGTTTAGTCAATTTCTTTTCTGCCATTTAGGACAGATTTAATGGGAGGCTGTTGCACATTTTCCATTAGAAAAAAAAAAATAAATACATAGCTTTGCTCCCCATAAAATCAGACTGAAATAGCCGTGACAAAAACCACAACCAAGCCAGAATATAATGCAGTCATGCATCCCACATTACCCCTAATGCACTAGATAATGTGAAAATCTCTGTGGCTGAAATGAACTCACCGGTTTCTGCCAGAGTCTCTGAAGCCTTTGGCAAATGGGTTTCTGTCAATTTTCAGCCTTGTAATCTGAAAGTCAAAATAAGACTCTAATTATTTCCAAAAAATTTAGTTAGCACAAAGTCCACCATAACACATGCATAATGGAAGATTTTTTTTCCAGCTAAAGTAATATTCTTTCTCTGTAATCTTTCAGTCAGCTCTATAAATAAATACATTCATGTGCATAGTTAGCTATCAATTGTACCAGTAGTTTGCATGTGCACTTGTGTGTTTCCTTGCACACATATGTGAATTGGTGCATATGTGTGTGTGTGTATACATGTTGGTTAATGTCTCTGGGGCTGCCATGGGGCTGCCCAGGCTGTGGGTGGTGTTTAAGACCCAGCTCTGTGACCCACATCCAAAAAGGGACTTTTATAGGCATTGCCACCATGTTCTGACTTCAGCCATCATGCACTGTGGGCCAGCCAATCCCAGCTAACATCCTACATCAAAGCTCACACTGACTGGTCCAGTGCAAAAATCCATAAAAACGGGCAGCTTCCCCTCTCTGAAGACACTGGCTTTGAAACTTGGTGGGGAAAATCCAGAAAATATGAGACACTCAAGCAATGTGGCAATTTAAAAATACTTTTAAAAAAAATCTACCTAAATGCATAGCACCATCGTAACAATCTGTCCAAAAAGTTCAGTAGAACTGGTTGAACACTCTCTAGGAAAACTGCAGGACCTTTTTCTCACTCTTTCTCTGTGTTTTGCAAGACACACACACGCATAGACAAGCACATGGACCCACGCTCAAAGAAGAATCTGTTCTTAAGCCCAGGCCAAGGTGAAAGTCATAAATCGTGCAGAAATTAAAATTGTTTCCAAATCTCCTTTTTTTTGCATCTTATAGTCCCATTCTGGCTGAAAGTATTAGATGAAGAAAACACACCAGTGTGACCTGGAGAAGTGTATTTTTTATCAGTCATCGCTAGTGAGTAACCACAAACAGGGCAGGGCAGTGGATGTATTTGGTTGACCCATTGATGTTGGTTTTAAGGGGAAATGCAGAGGTCAGCTGTGCTACCTGTTGATTCTGATACGCTGTGACGGTGGTGAACACAGTCTCAGGGAAGGAGAAGGTGCGAGTGCCTTCCCCAGCTGGGATGGCTCTCACTGGGGACAACTCCTCTCCACACTCTTTACGGATTACATGGACCCGTGGCTGGTACTTGTGCATGGAGTGCAGAATGATCTGAACAGGGAGGGAAACATGACTCTTTCAGTTTTAAATTACAGTGACGGCAAATTGAGGTTATTCACAGTTATACAACATGACTGTTGGATAATGAACATACACACATGGGTGTACAGAGGTGCATAGATACATGCACCTGCACACACAAAGAAACATCAACATGCACCATGTGTTATATCATAGACTTTAGGACTTTTATTTATCTATTTATTTTAATGTTATACTTTTGTAGTGAAAATTCAATACAAAAATATAGTTGCAGGCTTTTATTGCCTCAAAAAATTTGATTTTTAATGATAACGTTTACAACGATGTTAACAGAATTATCACACCAAAAAATATAAATGTGAAATTATTATAGTGGAGATTAAATAACATTAAAGAGGCTACAGTAAGGCAAATGGCCTATGAATATTACAAACATATAATAATGTAGAAATGATCTGTACGGTTTTCGTTGTGGCACTTACGTGTCCCTGGTCATCAAGCTCGTTGTTGGTCAGTTTAAGTTTGTCGAAGCTGACGACCTGACGCATCCACGTCTCTCCTGAGGCCGGGGAGTCCGGGTGGATGTACACTCTGGGCGGCACAGGGGAGTCCGCATTCCCCGCTACCATCCACTTGGAGCTGTGGTACACGTACCTTCACAGTTCACACACACGGAGAGGTAAATGAGCACAACAGGTCGAGTTTGTATTTAGTTTCTACTATAGGCCCATACAGGCTCATTTCACCTCTCACAAAGACGAGACATGGCAGGAAAAAATAACTTTGGGAATTTTGTCTTTAAAGATCAGCAGTAATCACAATTAATCTACACGGGGGCTTAAAAAAAAAACCCGAGACAGACTGAACTGAACAGCAGTCACGGGGATCTAGTTTAAATAATTAATCAAAGTTGTGATTAATAACTCAGATTCGTAATCTGATTTGCCTGCTCTCATCTGACTGCAGATCAGCAATCAGAGCTACGTCTGTCTTAAAGGAAAGCGTATAGTTTTTTTTTTTTTTAACAAACAGCACAGATCATCCACTTTGACTTTTAAGTTGTCTAAATTATTAACTTACACTTCTTTTTACTCTTTAGGCATATGCAATTAAATATGTCATAATTTAAAAACGCAGGCTACAGCGCAGGCTGCGGGTTTAATGACCTTCAGCTACAAACGCAAAATCTAATTAGTTCCTCATCTGGCTGAAGGTGTGTTCATCACCTGCTGGTAAACGTTTGGTTTGGATAAAAACCTGCAGACTCCGCTTCCTGCATGCCGCGTTGTCGTGCACAGCTCTGAACTGTTTGTGCACGAAACTTTGATGATTTTCTTTGCATCACATGCAATACCTTGTCTGAGTGACAGAATAACATGTTCTCTACGATATCACTTATCCCTCCACCGCGCCGCTAAAAACGTGTTCACATATAAACGGGTTTTTGAAAGTCTGAAATGATAGACCTGTACTGTATAGCATGCAAAGACTTGGCTGCGCTGACGCCGTTGCAGTAACACGCTGTTTTGTTCTGCATTAAAACATTTGCTGGTTTGACCTTCCAGGGTGGAGAGGTTAGGCATCCAAAAGGCCTTTTCCAAAAGGGACGGCAAAACCGCCGTGACAAAACACCGGTGCCAGGCGCCATTTGTGGAGAAAGAGTTGGGGTTGCACAATTGTCTCCATATACACTGTCCCAGGAACAGTGTATATGGAGTCTAAATTAAGACGAAAATTACTGCAACACTCCCGTTTCTATAGGACATGCGTGTGAGGCTATAGGCCGCTGATATAAACGCGTTTGAGGATATTTACATGCAGCTCGGTGTCACTTTGATATTCCCTTCACAATTTTTTTTTAGTTTATTTGGTCAAATGTCAATTTAAAATTCCTTGAAGGATCGCTTTGTCTGTCGCCTGTTTTTAGCATTGGCCTGCAGTGCGCGGTGTGAGTGTGCGCGCGTGCGCGCGCGCGTGCTTTGTGCGTCTTACCTATATCGTTTGTTGTCCACGGGGATTATATCCATGGCAATGTAATACTGCTGGTGTGGGTCCAAGCCCGTGATCTTCACACGCATAGCGGGGAACATCCGCCTGACAGGGAAACCAAATAAATCACCAGTATTGGAGATTTGAACTAAACTACAGTCTGCAGAGTTTTACAACACACAGGCATTTTTACTTTACACTTTAATAGTGATAATAATAATGATCATTATTCTTCTAATAATAAAATAACATGCTGTTTAGGCTGTCATTTTAGTCAGAGATGTTAGATCTTTGCCTTATCTATGACTCTTATCTCATTGTTTAATCTTTTAAATGTAATACTTTATGCCTGTTTTTATTGCAGACATATTTTCATTTTCCATATTCCAGTATAATGTTGGCTATAATATAATTATTTCTTCGGCAAAGTATATGTCTGAGCTTCAATAACCCGAACATCAGGCTACCCATCCCAATATGAACTCGGTCTTACCGTCCAGCCTTGGTGATAATCATTTCCGTTCCAATTTCGTGGAACCGTTTCCACAGGTCTGATCCCTGCAGGTCCACGCGGGCCTCCTCTCCGGTGCTGGTTACCGGCGCCGTGAACAGAGCTGCGGGCTGCGGGCTCTCCAGCAGCGCCTCCTCGCTCTCCGCTGCACCGGAAAGAGCCGAGAATGACACGTTTGACAGAGTAACATACCCATCCATTAATTTACAAGGTGTTACTATTCATGACAATTTGTCTGGTGACTCATGGGGGAAAAAAATAAATACATTTGAATACAGAGTAATATAAACATTACGGCAGGACTAACGTCCTGGTATGACGCTGACAAAGGCTATACAGTATAAAACTAGTTTTACACACCATCATTTCACATATAGCTTATGTTAATATGACTCATTATTAAGTGCATTATTGCAGCCGTTCTTTGACAATTTTCAGCAGCCTACAAAAATGTCCCTAATTTTACTCCACACTACACAAGTTATTTTATAGCTATTATTTCAAGGAGGTAAAATGCTTTTAAGTAGATTATCTTCAGAGTGAATACTGCTGCAGTGAAAGCTCGGAATCTGTAAGAATATTATAGTAATATATGACTCTTTAAACTAAGGTCACTCTGCACGTATTACTCACCATCGTATATTATGATCCTGCATTGGAAATAGTAGCTTTACTGTACACTGATTACTGAACACTATTTAAAGTCGCAATAGAAACAGTATAGTGATTTTCATTATGGAGTGCTTGGGTATAAATGTGTTTTAATATAGAGAATACGTTCAGAGGACACCCTAGTAGTGTTTATGTGTCTCACCGCTGTTGTTATTTGTGCTATTCAACACAGGCCTCGCCAAGTGGTGGAAATTTATGCACATTAGACATGGGCCTAACAAGCCAAACTGAACACAAAGACAAATCTTCAGCCAAGGGCATTTTAAACTTGCAGCAGATTTAAATCCTAATTTGTCAGAGCCAGCCGGTTTATGCTTTCTGCAGACCTCTTAGCATCCTTACCGTGGCAGTTTCCCTGCCTTTATACGCTGCTAATTGGCGTGTTTATGATTGCAACACAACTCATAAAGCGTCTCACATTAGTCACGCTCACACCACTCATATTTACAAGACCAGAGCCGTGATATGATATCACATTTCCACTGTGTAGCTCTGACAATGGCCTATCATTGTTTTATAATCTACATCTTTTGCGCCTGATTACTGAAGTTTCCTTGGCAATAAACAGCAAGGGCAGCAAGAATAATTCTGATGCAAAGAACTGTGCTGCTTCTTGCTAGGAGCATGTTTATTTTTTCCCTTAAAATATAGTAATAGGATAACAAATGTGCAAGGCCTATAGTTGAAAGATTAAATAATTTGCATCATATCAGTATAAAGCTTTGAAAAAAAAAGCCTACAGTGAGAGAGTATATGGTTTAATCTAACATGGGTGTTAGATTATTATTTAACCTTTTTAGTGGGTACTACTAATTTGGTAACGATATTTCAAGGAGCTATTTTAGGCAGGTTACTCAGTCATTATTGTTATCATTAATATTATCGTTGTTATTGTTATTAGCATTGTCTTTATTTATTGTTGTCATTTACTTACGGGATCCGTCGCTTGCACATTCTGCCTCGCTGCCCCGGTCGCTGGTGCACGCTCTGTCCGGTCGCGGCCCCGGGCTCCCGGTTATGTCAGAGACATCAGTTCCGTCCTCGTAGCCGGGGGACACAGCATCTTCTCCGGCTGTCCTGCGTCTCTTCTCCGCTCCTATCAGCGCTTCCACCGAGAATGCATGAGCCTTGACGCTCAGGGCGCACGGGGACCGCCGCTTCTCTGCCATTTCTCTCGGTCTTGGGACAGAGGAACGAGAGGAAGGAGACGGCGTCACGAGCTTGCAGGGAGCAAGAAAAGTTCAAAACACAGGCAGTGTCAAAATAAGAGAATCCACGGTGACAGTGCAGCGCTTTCACAGTGGGACGGTTTCTCCGTCCTCCCGCCGGGCTGCAGAGGAAGCCGAGGGAACCTGGAGGAGCTGTGATAAGGTCTCCGCTATCCGTGAGAGCCGTGCGGACTTTTGCAGAGTGTCAACAACCGGAGCTTAGAGGAGAGCCGGAGAACGGGACCTGTCAGTCACAGCACAAAGCAGCCAATCACTAGTAGTCACAACCCCCCGGAACTTTTCCCTGGTCCCGCCTGCTAAGGGGGCCGCTCGTGCCGCCTTATGTGGTAAAAGTAGAGCTGACGAATGAATCATGTCTTCGGGCGAAGGAGCGCGAGGAGCATCTCTCTGTGGCATTGCGCGCATTTTCACACACCGGCCCGACATGCTTTGCATATCTGGCCATTAGTTCCTCCTGCACGGTGGCCACTTATGACCCTCATCTAGACACTAAGCGTTTCTTACAACATGCTGGTGCTTCACCTGAGAATTACCGCGTTGTGTTTGTGCATGTGATAGGCAAATCATTTTACAACTGTGGGCTAAATAAATATGGGTATTCTGCTGGTACACCTATGCTCATCGTCCCATATTCAAAGGAAATATATGTTCAGTTTTTGTGTATTTTTTTTTCTTTTTGTGCACAGATATCCTAAAAGAAATCTAATATTTCTAATAAGTCTTTGAAAGGCAATATGTATTATTCATTCTCCAAACGTTGTCATCCAACGTCTCCCATTTCCATGTCACTGAGCAACCCTACTGTTTCAAACAGCAGAGACATTCGCACACAACAAAAGCTCTGCTTCATGATATTATAACAAGCTGTTATAATGTCAACATGATAATTAAAAATAAAATCAAGAAAAAAGCAAAAAAAAAAAAAAACATTATGCAGTTTGACGTCAATGTAGCGACAGTACTGCTGACGACATCTTTGACTTAAATGCTCAAAAAAAAAAAAAAAAATCCAGTCCTTTCACTGCAAAAACACAAATGCACTACTGAAAAAAAGATAAAGTACCATGAGAGGCTGCGTTTTCACTAAAATAAATCTGTAGGTTAACGGAACTTACAGTTGTTAATCATAACCACATATAGGATGAAGCAAATGTTTAAATAGCCTAATAAATATAAACTTAGTCTATGTAAATACATTATATGTCAGTTTAATCACAATAAATTATTATCATAGGCCTACATTGCTTTTGTGTATTATTTTGGTGTGGAAATATAAGTGATATATACTGTGTGTAAGTATATCAACCGTATTCCAATGTCTGCTTGAGTCAATAAAATAAACTGTGGGCGTTAGTCATGATTAAGACGCGATAGGACATTGGAAGTGATTTAAAATACAACCAGCTGAAGTGAATTGAGAGACGAGTTGGATTCTCTCTCCGTGCACGTTTGGAAATAATCTTCCGCACTTTCAAGGCCGGGTCACGCGGGGAATGCATGTCGGTGTGGAGGCTGTAACATATGGAGGTGGGAGGGCTGGTTATAAATAAACAAGTCAGTGTGGCCGTGCTAGTGTGTGTGTGTGCGTGCGTGTGTGCGTGCGTGTTTAAGAGTTTAACGTGAACCATGAAAATGCAGCACTTTGCACCTTTAATGGAAAAATCTGTTCCTTAATAAACCTGCTGATCAGCTGGTTACTTAGCAACCTCTGTTATCCACATCAGAATTGAACTTTTTTTTTTCTTTTTTTTTTAATATATAGTTTTTTAGGTTTCCTTGTTGCTTCAGTGATATTTCCTCTGCTTAACTGACTGTGTTAAACCCAGGGCCTCTCGTGGTTTGTTGGTTAAATAAACAACACGTCGCCATCGGTTATTGGCATAAATTCAGTGTGTATGATTGGACGTCAAGCGGAAGGTCTGTGCCCGTATCCGTGTGGGTTATCAGATCAAAAGCCTTGTGTTTCACTTCGCCTCGGCATTTAAAAACGCCATATTTCTTTAGAATTCCGTGAGAATAAAAGAGTTCACGCTTTGTTTGAAATAGAGTTTGGTTTCGACTCATTATGAGCTTATATTCACATGACTAATAACAAATAGACTTTAAACTTTTAGAACTAAAATGTTTGCTCTTTGATGTGTAGGCCTATGGAGACAATTAAAAATATAATCAAAAGACAGATTTAGTTATAGCACAGCGTTAACGATCTATGTCTGGCTTTTATACAATTTCAGCGAATGCATAAACCAAAAGAACTTAACATACTTTTAATCATATTTTAGTCATTTAGTTTTTATTTCTTTTAACATTTAATGAAATGCGACAGAATTTTAAACTGCTGTTCCGTTAATTTTTAGTTTCAAAACAGGCATTTAATATATTGACCATCGTTAACAAAATAAAGGTAGAATGAATAACATTTTTCATATCAAATCATATCAAACTTGGTGGTACTTTTAGAAGGGGCGATCTCATCTGCTAATAATAATAACAATACTGATAATAATTCTACTGATATCCCAGCGTTTATTATTACTATTAGATGGCATGCAGTAATTAATATTTCATAAACATTAAGCTATTGTTGCCTTTAAATAGTTTGGATAAATGGTTTCTACAGCAGAATACTCAGGACTCAGCTGTTAATTGGCGCGGTTTCATTATAATAATACGAACCGATGGCTTCAATCAGTCTTCATCTAGAAAAACATTTTCGTTGCGACTGGTATAACTTTATATTAGCAAATAAATATGTTTAATAAAACCACATTATTTTTTATAAAATACATATTTTTTAAAAATGGTGTTTAATTCTGTAGTTTTTCGTTAACAGGTGCACTGGTCCGAACTTCTCAGAGATCACTGTGCCATCTGCCGTTGGTGCACGACTCTTTAATGTCTTTATAATAATTCACCTTGATTTTAGAATGATTAAAAAGTAACACGGCGCAGCATAACTGTCAGGGAGTAAAGAAAATAAAATGGACTTGCTAAAACCTCTCTTGTTTACCACATTGGACACCACATGTAATTTTCGACATCCTCATAGGTGGTGTAACATCTTGAAACAAAGAAACTTGAATGGGCTTATGACCAAGATGACCGCAGAGCGTTTTAAGGAACGGGGCTGTGGAATAAGCTTATCTTTAAAATACGGAGGCCAATTTTCTCTCTTTGTGGCCAGGCCGTGATTCACAGGCTTCCTCTGCAGATGCACTGGCTCTAAAAATAGTGGGAAGCTCTGTGTCGCCGGCCCTTTCTATTCTGTCCAATATGGATTTGCTGGTCTGGCAGCTCTACGTGTCTTTTGTAATGACCGTAGCTGCGTTTTGCACATATGTAACTGGAAAAAAAATCTTGGGCCATTAATGTGTTATAGTTCTTTAATTTTTCTAATATTTCTTTCATATTCTGAGTGAGACCGTCTTACATAGGTTATACTGCAGTGTCATCCCTGTGTAGTGGCTCAATTCGTCAGCACCTGAACTTTAAAAACCTTATATAAACTGAGCACTAGCCTACAGCATTTATCCGTGTATGGAAAATTTAAAAGATGCTATTTTTCTTTTTAAAAGTGTAAATAGTTTGCCCGCCTTTAGCTTCCTTTTCCATTCATGAAGCTGAACCTGTGCTGCTGCACCTCTGTAATTGGTATTAATTAAGTATGGACAATTAACGAATTTATTTTCATTTAAAAGTAACAAATTGACTTTTAAATTCTATTTATTGCGGTAAATAATAAGCTTATAATAGGCTTTTATACAACATTTTATAGGTTATCCTACATGGGCACTATTTTAAAAAGATAACGAGCAATACGTGGCGAAATGAACCTAAATAATGCAGCCACGTGCGTGTGCGCGTTCACCTGGTGATTTTTCACGGCTTTGGGCGTCAGTCAGCCAATCAGAGGCCAGCCCATTTATACAACTGTCGTTTCAAAAACCCATTTTGTAACTCTGAAGCTAGGCGTTACCCACTGCGCACTGAATAGGCTGTTTATTAAAAACCTTTGACATAATTACCTGTGAGCTTTGAAGGGGACGCGGGGTAGGGTAGAAGTGGCGGAGCAGGGGAGTCTGGGTAATACATTGTTAACAGTTATTTAGCGCGTGCTAATGGGCACGTGGATCACTGCCAGGGCTTTTATGGCGGAAGTGGAATAAAGGTGTGTGGGTTTCTGTGTGTGTTTCTCTCTCTCTCTCTCTCTGTAAGTGTGTGTGTGTGTGTGTCAGAGAGAGAGAGTGAAAAAGAAAAGAGAGAGACCTACATAGAATACAGTGGTTATATAGTGCTTGTTAAAGGTTTCAGGAGTGACACCTTTCCACAGTTTTGTAATGTGTCATTTTGATCTTTCCTGAGGACAGGCTGGTTTAGTGCTACAGCTGACCTGAGAAAAATGTGTAGTCAAACTGCAGACAGCCAGGGTGATATATACAGAGAGACAAGCAGCATCCAGCTTCAGCCCTCCACCTCCCTCCAGGTTCAGGTGCCCCTCATCACCCCTGTGGCCCATCCTGGGAGGCCAGATCCCAGATGAGAACTGCCGGATCCCCCCCGTACGGCTCCACTGGGAAAGTCATAATTTGAACTCCATGCCTATCTGCAGTTGTGCCAGCGCTGCGAAGCGAACGACCGGGGGCCCCTGCAAGCATATCCTGCTTATGCTGGCCGAGAGTCACTCATCATCCAAGTGAAGTGACCCCTGCTCCCTTTCATAAAGTTAACCTTCCATTGAAAACGTGGTATTTACTGACGCGCTTGATAGAAATTGATGGATCTATGACATTTATTGAATTTTTTTACGAGCCGGTTCTGGTCTTGACGCCGTTTATTCAGGCCTCTGTGCGTCTCGGATGTTATTCAAGTTGAACTCCTGCTCTGGCTGCAACAGCTTGTCTCATACACACACACAGCACACACAGCACACACACACACACACACACACAGACGGAAAGAGAGAGACACAGATGACTCAAGCTCTCTGCAGCTCTGAGTTACAGCCTGAAACTGCTGGACTGGCACTGGATTCATCCTCTTATTCATAGACCAAAAATGCTGAGATAAATTTGTTGTCTGTCACTACATGGCCCATCACATTATTATTCTGATGAGATCAAACTGAAATATGTTTATGATCACATTTCACTGCCTATAAATAAGTCATATCATGCTAAAGGTATGGGTTTAACAAAACGTCTTATCCCTTAATCACAAATGAATGTTTAGAACTTTTAGGTGGAAGAGGGAGCTCTAAGTCAAAACAGGAATGATGGGTGGCTGTAAAAGAAACTAAGACAAAAATTATAATTACTCCCTCAGGTTTTAAGCCATTTATATCAAAATGCGCAGTGCATTAACCCTTTGAAATCAGATTTGTATGTGCTAAAGTGATCTTTATACAGCAGCCACTGTAAAGCTACAGAGACACAAACAGCCTGTGCAACATATTGTTTTTCATTTTGGAGAAAAACGAAGATAATGAAATTCTTGTTCCTCTTGCCACTTTATAAATGTTATGAGCCCAGTATTTATTCTCATTATTAACTGATGTTAAGAGTCATTTTTTTTAGAGGAGACATGAGAGTTAAGGAAGGAGAAGCAGGGGGTGTAACAGCTGTTTGCTGTGTGGTTAGTGATACAGTATATGCATGAGGGGTAAAAGAGATGTGTAGGAGACACTGAGAGGTACAGAGAAGCGATGAAATTTAAGTGAAAAGGAGAGGAGGTGAGTCATTACCATAACACGAAATTAAACTTTGGTGAGAGGCACATAGGTTTTGGGCGGCAGTCGGAGCCTTTCACACATCCTTTCACTTTTTTATCTGATATCTGATATTTTAACCTGCAACACTGACACGGTCTGGAGCTCAAGCGTTTGAATTCGACTGAGTGTTAATAAGGAGCGATAATATTAGCCAAAATATTTCATCATGACTTGCACTGCGTTTGAAGTCTGGAAACACTGGCATATTGAAGACCCTCAGAAGTCCTGACGCGTTTTTAACTGGATCAGTTCTTTCTTTTTAGCAGGCAGTTGTTCTCTGCAGTTGAAATGAGCGCATTTCTGTACAGTAGTGTTAGTCTGAGGACAGGCTAATCAGTTTGTCTGTTCATTTAACGTAATTTTAAAGGTTCTACATTTTACATTTTCTGGTCTGATTTGCTGTAGAGTTACTAAGACAGTGAGAAATTTTTTTTTTTCAGGGCTGGGCTGAATAAGTGTAGCCAGAAACTGCTTGTATGTTATTACCAATAGGGATTATTTTGGTTCCCATCTAAAACTTGAAACAACCAACCTCCGACAGGATCTGGTCTTCTGGTCCAACTCTGAAAAATAGGGAAACTGTCTGGGCCGCCAAGTAAACATCTAGGAGCTAACCATGAGACACACATCCAGGTCTGATCAGCCTTCAGAGAGCCCACCTCACCTGAGAGTGTGTTGTGATAAAAGCTCGAAACAACTGATGACGTCGAGGTAGATGTGTCATAACAGTAGCAACATCATTTAGTGATCAACCAAAATCAGCCACACTCAAGTCAGCAGCAGTGTAGAAATGTCAGGGACTGTAACACCCATTCCTGCTAATCCATCTATAACATTTATGAATATTGATGTGGGGTGGGGATTTCCAGAATGACTCCCCATGGGTGCTGCAAGATTTGTGAATGGAAAATAACTAGGGATGTCATGATTTCAATAATTTGGCTACCGCTGTTGTATAGATAAAAGAAGCCGTATAACGCTGCAAGAAACCCTGACAGTCTGAAGAATGCTTTATTTAGCAGAGCTGTAAATAACTGACTTTGAACTTAAATAAGGTCAACACAGGTCAAACACTCTGCAGGACTGGCTCCAGTCATATTTACCCCAGACAGCAGGAGACACACTTATAGCTAATTCTCATGCTGATCTAAGCTCTATTCATTACAAAGCTGAGTCATAATTTGCGGAAGTAAACTATTAATTTGCTGGCACTGAACACGGTGTAAAGCAGGTCCAAAAGACTTTCTGCTCTCAGTTTACATCGCTGCCAAGATAACCCGCTTATATCATCACCTTATAGTCAACACCTGGATGATTTGTACATGTGGAGTGGTTAGTGGCGGGGTGGCCTACTGGTTGAAGCTGCTCGAACTTGGCAGGATTGACCCCCAGCCCGTGCCCTTGAGCAAGGCGCCAAACCCCTTCCTGTCCAATCATTTTAACATGGTTCGGATGAGAACTGGCTAAAACGCAAGTGCAATGTGTTTTATGCTGTTTCACAGCAACAAAACATCTAATCTCATTACCTCACTCTTTTTTTCTCCCTTCAAAGACCGACAGAGAGGAGGGGCAGCTGTGATAGGGAGAGAATGAGCAAGCAGGTGCTGTTTTTATGGCTTTCTCCATCTAGCGAAGAGGAGGTGAAAACATTTTCTCCTCTCATAACCCTTGAAAACCACATGAAGAGTCGATCTGAGCGGTGTGTGTGTGTGTTTGTACGTGTGTGCATGAGGTCATTAGAAAGGAGGATTGTGTACACGCAGAGGTTTTGATTACCCCCTATTGTTCACTGCCAGGGAATTTTTCAATTCATAGGTGTGTGCATACGTTCGTGTGTCTGCGTGTGTACGTGTGGGTTGTCTATCATTGCGTGTGATAACCTCTATAGTTTCCTGTGATTAGACTGCGTGATGAGCTGCTAAAAATCACACAGATTAGAACTATGGTTAATTAAGATCGAAGTACTCCAGACTTTTTCTTCGGATATTTCTCTCTCATTGACCAACACGCACATCTAAACACACACACACACACATGCAAACACACACTCTCCTAACGAGTGCAAAGCTCATCACGGAAACGCCGCAATTTGAAAATAACAACAATCATAAAAAACCATACAAACATCTGCAGCTCGTAACTGAAGTCTCAGGCCAACCCCAGCACACGTGCCTCTTAAAACTGCAGAACAACGGTTATTTTCATCTCTTAGATGTTGGAGTTTTATTTCTTTTCTCTTTCTCTGGCTCAACTGGAACCGTTTAGGCGTTTTTTAATCAAAGAACTAAGTCGTTAGAATTTGGCGGTGAAGGCGTCCGGTAAGCCTGTCTCTCCTCCCTGCCTGCATTCAACGTCCAGCCCAGCGCTAACTAGCATTTAGCGCAGATTTAAGGAATGCTGTTTTATTACTGTATTTAAAGGAATGTCTGCATTAAAGCATGCACAAAACATATAGATGTATACATGAAATTTTATTACCTTGTTACAAAAAATGTGTTTCAGTGCGTTCTGTGTTTTCTCTCCAGTGCAAGTCGCTATTTTTAAGCCTTTCTGAGGATCTAATTGGTTGTAATGACACAGTTTCAACTATGGAGAAAAAGCACAAATTCTGAATGAGACTCAGGACATTAAAGCTTTTAGGAAGTGTTATGCACATTGATTCACAATAACACAATAACAGAAATGTCTCTCACAGCCATATATGCACAATATGAAACACCATAGGCCATCAGTTGGCCTATCAGCACGTGGCAACAACAAAAAAGTTTTCAAATCATACGGTCAAACTTTCCCTGATAATGACTGATGAAGTCTTTGTATACACACAGACACAAACACAATAGCATTCATATTTGTGCACAAGTGCATGTCTGCACCTAAGTACAAACGTCTGTGTGTTCTTGTGTATATCACTATCACTATCTATATATGTATATATCTATATATGTGTGTGTGTGCACATGCCTGTGTTTGTAGCCATATAGCTGCAGTGATACAACCTCGGGGCAAAATGTGTTTTTGATATAGAGTCTCTTCCTCTCCCTGCATGCCTCTAATACTCTCCTTCTTCCCAGGATAACAGGGTCACAGCATGGAGACCTCAACGACTCCACACCTGGAATAACACCACCCAGAATATCCGCTCTGCTCTGCCTGGGAGCTGGTGTGTGTCTGTGTGTGTGCAAGTGTGTAAGGGAGATAGAAGAAAGAGGAGATAGTGAGAGAGGCTTTATGAATGACAGAGCGAAGGAGGTTGTGTGGTGCAGTCAAGTCATCTGTCTTGCAAATTTCTTTTTCTCTGTCTCTCTCTCTTTCTCTTTGACACATACTCAGACACAAACCGAACACTGGTGTTTTTTGCAATGGCCTGTTTTTCAGCATTGGAAATATGAAACACCCTAAGGCATTTGTCAGCGGTCAGTTGCATGTTCTTGCTCTTTAGTCGTGTGTGTGTGTGTGTTCACTAGGCACATTTTAAACTCACAAAGCCATGTGCGTCACTCTTCCCCCTGACACACCGCTGAGGTCTGATTAATAAAAGATGAGTTTAGGGGAAGTATGACTGTGTTGACCCCCCCTCCCCTCCACGGCAAAAAAAAGGAAATACTGGATGAAAGACCGGGAGAGAATGAAAGTGCAGCGAGAGAGGGCAGGGTCCACTCTGATCACACCAGGACCATACTGTGAATGGACCGTTCACCCAGAGCGAGAGGCGGGTGGAAAAAGAGAGGGATGAAGTGAGGACACAGAGAGAGAGAGAGAAAGCAAGAGAATTCATATATCTACCACTGTTTGATGCCTGTGGTGTACCTCTGTAACTATAGCCCTCTTTCTTTAGCTTGCTCTTGCGCTTTCCCTCCCTCTTCCAGACCTCCCTCCCTCCCTCTTTCCCCATCACTCCCTTTTTTTTTATATCCCTCTCTTTGCCCTCTTCCTGCTGATCTGTGCCAACCACCATGCAACCACTGCCACATTAGAGCCTTTAACGGGCACTGCCTGGCATCCTGCTCTGTCCAAACATATTATAGCCTCGTCGCACACGCACACACGTAAGTGTGTATATACATTTTATACAGTTTCTGAATTCTCAACTATAGGGTTTCACCCTATATTACGGGCTGGGGGATATTTTTCATCCCTACAAAACTGCCACGTGTCATTGTGGCTCCAAATAAACTCCAAAGATGTTGACTGCTTCTAACGGATTCTGGATGGAGAAGGCGGCAAATAAATAGTTCACATATACAGACAGAGAAATGATATTAAAGCTGAAGAATTTACTAGGAAAAGAGGCTTGGACTGATGTTTTAGAGTGGAATATTATTATTAAATTCCTAGTCTGTTCTATACTAGTGCAGTAATATACAATTGAGCGGAGTAAAGGACTAAGCTTTGTTTTGGCTTTTTTCCATGCATCCTTCCATCATTTAGCGATCCATCCCTTCATCATTCAACTGTTTACAAGCCCATCTGCGCATCCATCATCCATTCATCATTCATATATTTTAGAAAATTAAGAGTTGTTGACTTTATTCTAACGGCGCACCAGCTGAGACACTGGCAACCCTTCACTCAAACCCTCTAATTACTCAAGAAACTACACATTCTGACTCAGTTAAGTTGTTAGAGAGAGAGCGAGAGAGTGTGTGTGTGTGTGTGTGTGTGTGTGTGTGTGTGTGTGTGTGTATAACTGTACTCACCATCAGCTGGCCAAGTCTTCCAGGCTTTCATCTCTCACATGAACTGACCATCTGAACATTGTCTCACACCCACACACATACACACACGCACACACACACATGTGAAGATTTTATGATTTGTTAATGAGGCAGTGGGGATGTTGCTCACACCCCACAGAGGAGGATGCAGCTGGACGGCACTGACCCCACCTGCTGACATCACACCACCACACCAAGGTGATGCTTGTTTGTTTACATGTTGTCTAATTTAGTAGAAATGAGATAACAGTTTGGAAGATTATATTTACCACATGGCAGCAGTGTGGCTAGTTAATAAGGAGATCATTGTTGAGTCTGAGAACCCCGCCCTGAATACTCTTAACCCCTTCCAGCTCTGAGAGCGCTGACCTGATTTGACCTTTGACCTCTCTGTGGAGAAGGGCAAATTAAATGAGAACCTATGTGTAGTGATCATTAAAGATGAAAAATGCTTATTACAGAAACTAAAGAAACACAAAACTCATGAATCAAACATGTCAAAAGGACTTCAATGCAAAAATAGAGAAATGTATAATATTTATGAAAACATATGCATCAACTACACTTGCTCCTATTCTAGCTTAAAGTTACACAAATCAATATTTTTAAATAAACAAAGGGACAAATGACAGTGTTTAATATGAAAGAGGTTACAAGTAACAATGTACTCAGAGAGAATCATCATCCAACTCTTCACACACAGTTCTCTTCAGCTCTGTGGAGTCTTTCAGTGTCATTGTTTTGGTTTTCCAGCCAGCAATCTCATCAGCCCCATTTCCATCTGCTGTATGCTTTTTGTTTTAAGCGACTAAGCTCTGATAAACCAACACCAGCAGGCAGAGAAACTTGGCGACAAGCTGGTGAGCCAGATAAATTACTGACACCAACAGTGAGCTAAATGGAGAACGAATGTTGGACAGACATTTGTCAGGTGGCCAGAAGCACAACTTTAAATGAATCTTAATGTTGCTCTATACCAGCTGTACATGTAAATAAGCAAGTGCTTAACAATGAATTGCAATTTTGCAGTAAATTCCAAAATACATACCAAATATATATGAAATGTATTCTACACTGTCAGTATATTAAATCCTGTAAATAATATGGAATTCCAGTCCCGTCCACATAGGTCTTAATGATCCTGGATGCGTGATAGCTCCAGTCTATCCTGGTCTTCTGTACCATCCGTATAGCATACACAAATTGATTAAGGATCAGTACCAGTGTGACAAGTACAAACACATACACACACACTGCTTCTTTTGCAAATGAATCATTACATAAAGCCACAGCATTAAGGCTCAGAACCACACGCTCTTCGCCCTAATGTGTCCTGACTGTGTGGTGCTGAAAGCCCAGTTTCAGAGGTTCCTAGCAGCACTGAGCCAAGAAAAAGTCCTTTGGTTAGACATGCACAGATTAGCAGCAAGCATTACTGTCAGGGAGTATCAGTGTCCACGTCCTTTGACTCTGTGGCTATGTAAACAACATTTATAGGTTTATTAAAACACACCCCTGTATTACCGGGGGTCATAGGAACAGTTAATGGTGTATGTGACAGTTTGTTTCCCTTTCATAATGGGCTCTGAGGAGAGCACATAATTACAACAGGCAGCCTCTCAGGCTGTGCAGCGATGATTGTGTGTTTACCAACTTGGGAAAAAGCGCAAATTTGAGAGTTGGAGTCTGTACTCATTTATCTGTCTGTACTCATTTACTGTATCTGGATCATCTATTTCATCGCTTACTTTTCTCCAGGGTCAGCTGGTTTATCTTTGGTCTCTTAACAGGTTGTTGTCTATGTTTCAAACTGTGTGGGAAAAATGTGGAGCGGAGAAACAGATACTGTAATTATTTAATAAATCGAGTGTTAAGAGGAGTCCTGTAACTTCTGCAGAGGAGTAGTCTTCTGTGGCTGTCCACAGGCCTTTGGGTCAAAAAAAAAAAACAGCCTGTTTGAAGAGATCAGTGCATAGATAGACAGACAGACAGGCAGAGCTGATACATCATTTTTTTGTGTTGATGTAATACATTATATTGAACTTTCTTTTGAAGCCAGACCTATGATTTACAGCTTGGATTCTAATCTGTAGTTTACAACCTTAAATGGGTTGTGCTTCTTTTCTGGTGAGTTTTACTGTGTTTTCATCAGCCTTGGCTGAGCGGCACGAAACACTTTTTTTTTTTTTTTTAATGGGTCCTGATTTGAAAATGTTTTGGAAACCTTGACTTTATGAAACACTCGACTCCAAAACTTAGCAACAGAGACCAGTCAGAATGTTTTCTTCTATGGGTCAGTCTGCAACACAACTGTTAAACTGTATGAACTGAAGAGGGAGAAAATCGTTCATTTTTATTTTGACGGAATACCAATAATTTATATTTAACGAAATATCAAGAAATACATTAACCAAGTGTTTTAGTTGCCTCACCTTAACCATATCCATAGTTTGTTTGCCATAACCAGGATTACTCTCATGTCTGCTTAACATGAAGCTATAGCCAGGAGTCAGTTAGCTTAGCACAAACACTGGAAACAGCTGAAAATGGCAATGTCCATAGTTACACCTACAATCTCCTCTAAAACTCACTTACTGACAGATTTTTGTTTATTCATGGAGTTATGTGAGTATCAGTTTGCAAAAATTCACATAGTAGCAGGATGCAAAGCAGAAGGAGGAGAAACTACATGAGAAATATATGTGTACATATCTTGACAAGAGAAGATGGATTGTTGGAGTACACTTACTCGCTCCTTTGGAAAACAGGTCTGATGTTATCTGCTGGTCAGACTGCCATGTGGCTGATGGCAACAGCTGAATCCTCCTAAATACTATGAGGTTGAAACGGGCTGAAATGGGAGAGAGAGAAACAACTCTGTGGACACAGCAAATTTACTCCTAATAGACTATGACAGGGACCCATTTTTAGTCCAGCGGTTTGGGTTTTGTGTGAGTGTGTGGACAGTCCAGGAAAAGAGATCATTGTCTTGTGATGAAAGATGGAGCCTGCTTGTATGCGCACGAGATGGCCACTGTTAACCTTGGTCACGTGCTCGTCCGTGGGTTTAAATCTGACATGAAGGTTTTCAGCAGCTCTTTTCTCCCTTCGTCTTTTTCTGTCATGATATGAGGGGATTTCTCAACAAACGTGGTGGAGTTTTCTTTAAGCAGAGTTTCCGTTGTTAAACAGTCTGTTCAGAATCAGCCTCATGGCTCATAGCTTTGCACTTCTTCGCCTTCTTCCTCTCCCCCCTTTTTTTTATGTCAACAGCCCACTTAAAGAGCAGAGTAATAAAGGATAAGAATTTTAATCAGGCTTTTAAACTTAAGTCTTCTCTTATTTGCCCTCCAAGGAAGGTTTTAATGCCACCCTCCATCTTTCCCCCTCTTCCCTTCTCCCCTCCATTCCTCTTTCCTCCTGCCCTTGGCTCTACACTTCCCTTTGCTTGTTGAGTGCGCTCATGCATGATGGCCTGAACTTGATAGACGTTCAGAGGGCATCGGCAAGAGAGCTGTTAGCATGTGCATGTATGCATGTGTGTGAATGATGGACAGACTATGTGTGGTCTCCCTTGATTGGGTTTCATGTGTGTTTTCCACCTCTTTCTTTAACATATTGTGTTTCTGCACTCATATATATACTGTATTTATATATAAATCTAGCTCTCAGATCTTACTCGCTTTCATCTCTAGCTCTCTTTATTCTCATCTACAGCAAGGAATGTGTTAGTTTTATGTGAAGTCAGTTCATATGCCAACAGGCCTGTGATGTGGAAGCCAAAGTATGACGACTCTATTCAGGCTAGCTGTCAGACGTTAGCTCTAGACAGATTTAAGCAAATAAGTGAAAAGAAGTAAAACGCTGCTCGGAGAGAGTGTGGAAGGGAGAGAAACTCGAGGATAGCTTGGGTGTCTGAGCCTGTCATTGCTTAATAAAAGTTGGCTCTGTTATCCTGGGAAGGGGGGATGGAAGAAGGAGAGAAAAGGAAGGGAGGGGCTGAGTGTGGGGTGTGTAATTTAGGCAGAGGGATTTTTAATGAGGGGAGATCTCTGCAGGTAACTTCCTCTCCTCCCCCCTCTCTCCTCTCCCACATCATCCCCCAGTGTGGGGGGAGAAACCCATCTGGTTGGACTAAACAGCAGATTAGCACATTAGCACTGGAAGACGGGCAGGCAGGCACCACGGGAAAGACCCAGGCTAACATATGACATTGGCGCACATGGTGTACGACTCATTAAAGGCAAACATAAAAGTTGCACTAAATTAAAGGCAAACTTCATCCGCCTTTGTTAACAGATGGTAAAAGTTTGACTCATGATTGCAGCTTTTATACTTGGTACACAAGAATCTTAATGCAGCACGCATCTAAAAAGATTATCTTTGTTTTAATGGAGTAAGATGAGGTTAGTCTACTCTGACGATTTTTGGAAATGTATTCTTCGACTTGGCAACTGTTGCACAGTTACCAAACTATTTGTACAACTAGTTTGCATTGGCAAATGCATTGTGGAAGAAACAATTTTACCACTGTCACGCTGGTTTTGTTCAGATATCCACCACTGAGACTTCAACCAGGACCCGAGTATAGACACGGTACACCGGATTTGATTTGTGGTGCACATTAATATTAGAAAACTGGGTCAAAACTTTGTATATCACTGGACTGTGTATGGTCGATATGTGAAATTGAGGACGTAGTTGAAAACTTTTGTGGCACCACTGTATTGTTTTCAGGGGGAAGTAGCTAAAACCTGCTCAAGAGTCACCAGACGTGGCTAGGAGGCACAATATGCTAAAAAGCAAACTAATGTTGTATTTGGGTTCTGCGTCGTGTCAGCTGGTTTCGGTTTGCTTCTCTCCTACTATCAGTGCTCACATATACAGTGATTTAATATAGCTGAATTCCCAATGAAGCTGTTCATATACAGGTTTTATGTGTCCGTTGTCAGACAATGCAACAGGTATGAAATAGTGACTGAAACTGAAACTGCTGCTCAGCTCTGCTAAAATCCTGATTTTATAACCGTGACGTCGTCTGATAAAATCACCATACACGAATAAAAGACAACGGCTGTGCTGTGATTGCAGCTATATTTACTTGTAAAATTATCTCACAGAGAGAAAGCGAGAAGCTCATTCACGTCTATGTCATGACAGCGGCCAATGGGAAAACTCCAACACTTGACAGAAACCCTTTCAAAAAAACCTCAAAAAAAGTAAATATAATGTGTCAGTGTGTGCTTTTCACCGAAGATGCCTTAGTCTCACCTACAGAATTGATTTATTGAATGTTCTTTCATTTTTAACAGTATGCCCTTAGTTTCCAGAATTTTGCCTTGAAGGTACTATGAGGTCAGTACAAAGGATTTTGAGATAAGCAGTTCATAACAAACCTCCTGGATTACACAAAACTCAGTAATGTCTTGCTGTCAGTCAGAACTGAAGATGGAAAAGTACAGACTTTTGAAATTCCCGAACACAGATCTCTCGTCTCGAACTTCTCTCTCTCAAACTCAAGTCAAAGATCATGCTGATCTTAGACTTGTGTTGGACTTGACTTAGGTGGTCTTGAAAGTAGCACTGTTCTGTGTTGCTATTTCCATGTTTAGTCTTACATACATTCTGTCTCATTAATTTTTTCTCAGTTTAGAGGCTGGAGAAGGATTGAAGCATGTCACAGGTGTCCAGCTTAAATTTTTCTCTGGCTTCAGTTTTTATGATTTAAAACCTGAGCCGTAAGAAACTACAAAGTTCCCAGGCATGGCTGAGAGGGGTGCTGTGTGTGCACATGCATGTGTGCGTGTTGTAATAAAGCGTATCCCATAGCGAGGTGTGGAGTTAGGAGCTGGTAAACAGCCACATCTGAGATTGCAGCTGTGTGAACACATCGTCATCTGTGCTTCTGGTGACGGGGCAGCATTTAAGGAACCAGTCCAACCCTTCAGATACCTGCTACTGCAGGCCCCATATCAGTTATAGCTGTTCTAATCAAAACTTCACATGACAATATGTAAGGCGTCAGTTGTAGTGACAAACCCACGGAGAATTATCAGTTCTACAGAGCATTTTAGCATCTTTCAGCAGAGTGTTTTGGTTTTTATGCCCCCCAGCTTTAATGTTTTAGTTCACTCTCACTGCTCTCATGAGTGTCTTTTCCAGATGCAGAAAGCAGCTGTTCTATTTGCAAAGCTCTGATAGTCCACTGAACGCTACCTACCAAACATAACTTCAAATAAATGCTAATGTTGTTCTGCATCTGCTGGATGTGTAAAACGGTGATTTTTCTCATCAACTTTATTAGGAGATAATAAATGTGCTGCCCCCAACAGGCAAAAAAAAAAATATATATATAAAAAAAATATATATATATATATTCTTTACCTGTGGATGCATTTGAAACTACCCCATAATATTATTTAAAGATCAACCAAGTCTTCGCCACAAAGACCAGAATCTGTAACCGTTGTTACTATAATCATTGTGATGGACTGGTTGCTGTCAGCATATCAAGCATATCATACTGTCTTTTCACATGCTAACACAGCTGTGAGGACGTGAAGCAATGCCCGCACACAAGCACACCCACTACCCCAACACTCACAAATATAGGCCCGTCTTTGTTAAGTCAGAGTACACAAGCACAGTTGTACACCAGTTTAACGACCCAATTTTGCCTGGCCAACGAGGTGTGCTGTTAACAACATAACACATGCTTAATGAATACACACAAACACACACAGGCACTCAAGTGTATGCTGTCTCAATGCACAAAATATTACCTAGTTAACACAGACACAGTCAAACTCACCTACACCTAAACACACACAAACTCACATTGCCAGGCAATTTTAACACACACTAATGAAAGGGAACAGACTTTATTAGCTCTCTTTAACAGCCAACAGCCCACATACCTAATCACGTTCACACAGACACACACAGAAACACATGTACACAAGTCACAAGTCAAAACAAAAATATCATGGGCGTGTAAACTGAGATTTGAAGCACCGTGAATAATTGCCCACAATTCCATTTCCTGTCGGTCGAGGTGAAGGAACTCGGTGCCATCCAAGCATCCATCTGGTTTCCGTTTCAATCCCAGGACCCCTCACTGCTCCACCAGCACTAGCAGCACTCCCATTACTACCATTACACCCCACTAATGTTCCCACATGATGTATGAGCAGCTTTTTCAACCATGGAAATCAATTTAAAAGGAAGGTAAAAGGAAAAGAAACATCCTGCATCTTAGCCCTGCGCTGGCAAACATGAGTGAGCTGTGTGCAGTTTATTGATGACAATAAACTTGCTTCAGCTTTAATACGTTTAATAGGTGGATTTAACTAATCTCCATTTCTTCTATTCAAATTGAATTCTGATATTTGCTTTGGCGTTTTCTATTTATTTTTTCTGATTCAACCGCTCATTTTCCCGTTAGGAATTGTTTTAGTTCTGTCCAATCATGTTTTAGCTTATCTCATCCTCAGGCAGAGTCAGGGGTGCTTGTAGCCAGCTGACAGCTGGGACAGCAGAGCGCCTGCAGGCAGGGAGAGAGAGAGTCTGATCGAATTCAAGTCCTCACAGAATAGAGGTCCCTTGCACATATGACTTAAATGACCAAAATAGATGATGCAGAAAAAACACACAAGTTCACAAACAGAAAAGCACCACTGGTTGGACTAATTTACAGGTTGAAAGCTTGGTCCCTGCCATTAAATCTATGTGCCAGAAATCTGGGAGTCACATCCACTCTTTCTTTTGATTATCATGTTAATAAAGCAGTACGATCTTGTTTAAATTAAATTAACATTGTAAATGATCTATTAATCTGTTATTATTATTAACTTCACTGATTCTCTGACTTTGAAGTTGTTCCTATTTTTATCTGTTCCAGAACTGATTTCTGTAACTTTCTGTTTATTTGCCTGAGCAGCAAAGTAAACACAGTCATATAAATGTTTCTTTTATTTTTATTTTTTTACTTTTTACATTTCCACGTAAAGTGGTCTTTCTCTGTTTTGTTTTTCTTTTTTTTTTTATTAATTCAGGTTTTCAAGGATCCAACCTCCACTTTCTATTGTCCTTACAAATAAAGGTTGTTATTATATTAAAATGTTTTTTTTTTTAATTTGCGGCCGGTCCTATTGTGCCAGTAGGTACAACTGGTACCACTTTGCAGTCTAAAATAGTAGTAGGGCATCAGGTTTTGCTTTACGGTGCTTTGAAAGACAGTCTGAGTCCTTCTCTGTAGATTATTCACACCCTTTAAACAAAGACTCCTCACTCATGGCACATTGCGATTTTGGAAAACAAATTATGAACTGAGCTTTTATGGACATGATACATAAAAACGTGTGTGTCAGTGTTGTGTGTGCAGCGTACAGGGTTTGTGTGCATGGGAATGGAGCTAACATTGCAAAGTGGTCACGGCATCACGGCGGGGAGAGCTAGCAGCGCCTTTACTGTCCAAATTAAAACAGCAGAAATCACCACAACAATTGAGAACAGATTTTCACCAAGGTGCCTTAATGACATTGTCAACCCTAAAAGCACACATAAACACATGCTCACACACGCACACAGCAAAATGCAACACACTCACAAACGCTAATGATCTACTAAGCAAAAGCTTCAGGGCTAGCTCATCAGTGAACAGGTTGTAATTCATAACATATTCACTCTGAGGCTTTCTAAGTGTGTGTGGGTATACTTATGTATATATATGTGTGTGTGTGTGTGTGTGTGTGTGTGCGTGTGCGTGCGTGTCTCTAGTAGGCATCAGAAAACACACACCCGCTGTTCCAGTCTGTTTCCTCCCCATAAAAAGCAACACTTAGCACTTCATTCTCAAGCACTTCTGACAACATTATACAGGTTAGTTTAAGAGAAAAGAGGAAAAAAACAAAGCCATAGAGAGGGAACAGGGAGGAGGAATGAGGGAGGAAAGAAAAAAAAAACAAAAACGAAGCCTGGTCACTCAGCTGGGAATATTCAGAGCATTGTTTTTAACGAGTTAAATAAATTCTCCCACAAATGAGGTGAGGGAAAGAGAGAGGGGCAGAGCGAGGTGGAGAGAGCTAGAGAGCGAGAGAGAAAGAGGGAGGTGAAACTGAAGTGAGTGTTTGGCGTGGTGTTGGGAATATTTTACAAGCTGCATTAATGGCTGTTCTTAAAACACTGCTATTAAGAGATGGCCATAATGTTGTATATCATGGGCGATTATGTTCACACACACAGGCGTACACAGCTAAACACACTCTCATTACACACTCACACAGACATACACAAGCCAAAGCAATTAAATGTGTGCTGGTCCACCACCTTTTAAGGTGTTGGACCAGCCTGTAAATAACAGCTTCCTCCTGCCCAAACAAACTGCACCTCTTCCTCTCCGGCACACACAATATGGCCATTCACGCTGTCCTGCTTCAGCTGATTGCGGAACTGATTTCTGGTTTCGAAAATATTACATTCACAGACAGCAGCAGATAACACAAGCCAACTCAAGTTGTGTTGGCCCTGTTGTGGCGGAGTGTCAGCACATGTGGCTGTGTTCTGGCACCAGAAGACCTAATGTGAGGCCCATATATAGCTGCCAGAATCAGCTTGGTTTTGGGGCCATGGACTGCCAATTTGGGCTGAGAATTGGCTCCAGTAAGCAGAAATCAGGCTAGCTTTGGTTCAGTATCACCACTCAGACTTGGAGCAGTGTATTTACTTTTATCCTTTCACTACTGATTTAGACCTTTGTTTAGGAGCCTGGGAATTTGTGATTCCATTTGATTCCATGATTCATTAAACTTTTAGATGATTTGAAACAATCAACAAGTTTGGCCGTGGTGAGACTGACAGCAGAAAAAACATACAAAATTACAACCCTTTCTTTCATTTGAATAGAACCAGTCCACCACCAATGCACAAAATGCGGCTTAACAGCACAGAGTTGTCCACCAAAAAAAAGTTTACAAGTTGTTGCAGTTCAGTATCATCCAGCGAGGTGCAATGCAAGTGCACATGTTTGCTGGATTACTTTGTAACTGAAACATTGTTGAGATGAAAGATACTCGGTGCCATGATAACCTTCCAAAGCTGTAAAAAGTTGTGCAGTGTTTTGGCGTCCGATAAGCTTTTAAACACATTTATCTGTTACTCTAACTGGACCTGGTCCCAGATCAAATTCCTTTGTCTCAGTGGTACCTTAAACAACACGCCCCTGCCAGCTCAGCCCACTGTGCTGTTTCAAGGGCTGTTTTCAGTCTTAATCCCCACTTAGATGCTGGAAACCATACGTGTGTCTGTGTGTTAACTACAGTGCTGGAACCAGGAGCTGGTTAGCCTAGCTTAACATAAAGTCTTGAAACAGAGAAATGTGTAACCTGGCAAGCTCCAAAGTTAATAAATCTGCCAACTACCAACTCCTCATTAATTAACACAATGCATCCTGAACAACAGTTTATCTGTCCATAAAGCTCTTAGCCAGGTTGCCTCGCATCCTCACGGTGACAACAGGACTCTCGGCAGTCATAGCTCGCCTCATGTTTTTGGCCAAGGAACTGTTAAAGTGTTTGACTCCCCCTAAAACCACAAACCTTTGTTTTTACATTTCTGCTTGTGTGTGGATTAAACAACCATGGTACAATGTGCTAATTGTGAGCTTTAGAGGTGCGTACTTTGTAGACTGAGCCAGGCTAGTTTCCCCCTGCTTCCAATTGGTATGCTGAGCAAGGCCAGTCACTTCCTGGCTCCGTATCTGTTCTTAACGCACAGACATGACGGTGTTATTTATCTTCTCATCTCACGGAAACAAAGCAAAAACACATTTCCCAAACTATTGAACTGTTCTTCTAAATATGCCTCCATTTATCGGCTGGTTAAACGGATTAGATATGCTCACATGTATATAGCGCGTAGAAACAGCTAATTCTGCAACAACTGATGTAGTTACAATTTTTTTAATTACAAATACCAGATGTCAGTTGTGCGACTGTTTATATTTTCAGTTATAAATAGATGGGATGAAAACAAAATAATAGCAGCAGCAAACAATCATGTAGGTATGTGTTTCCATCGCCTTAGAGGAGATTATTTTTTTCGTTATGCTTTTTAAGATTTTTAAAATCAGTTAGAAAATCCACTACACTCCTCCCATTTAAATCTGGCCAACAGTATATTTAGTGTCTGGCCACAGTATACTGACCCTAGCAAAATCTGCGACACCTCTACATGATTTCCTCTTGCACTTACCTCTCAAAATGTTTTATTTAACTGGCAGAAGAATCAGTGGAAAAGGATCTGATTGTATTTCTAAGTTATAATCCATGAATCATTCGTATATGAGAACAGAAGGGTTGGAAATATTAAGACATCAGACGGTATGGAGCTGAATATTTTCTTTGTTATTCTAGGCGCCAGGGCTTGCTCCTGGAGGAAGTGGTGGGCATTGTGGTCAGTAGTTGAGTACAGTATGGAATAGACCCAGTGTGTGTGTGTGTGTGCATGTGTGTTTGTGTGTCCTGAGTGGTGATGGGAGGTGTGGCCATCAGTCTGTCAAGCTACTTTCTCTGTGTTGTCTCGCTCTTCTCCTCCTTCCTTCACTTTCCTCAGCGCCGCAGTCTCAAAAACTCCAATTAAAGTAATAAACCACACACCCCATCCAGCCCGAAAACACACACACTCGCACAGCCTCCATTTGCCCAGCAAACACAAACATCTAATACACACACACACACGTTTGTGCACACAGGTAAGCACACATGCACAAACACACACACCCTCAGTTCCTGCCCCCTGTCTTCCCGCCTCCCCTGGTTAAATATCCTGGTTATTAAACAGAAATGTGCTGCAGATTTCTGAGGCTCTGTGTGCGATACATCTGGCCTGGGCCTTCAGGAAACGACTGGTTCACTTCACTCTTGTCATCACCTTCCAACACGTTTCTTTCACATTTCAATTTGGGAGCGGTGCAGCAGGCAGCTCCACACACACGCGCGCACACACCCTACACACACACACAGAAAACACATCTGCACGTATGCATGCACAGACACACCACACGGGTGCACGACCGCACATAAATGCACATCTGCACACATGCACAGACACACACGGTCCACATTAGTGACAGTGGGAGTGCACTTTTTGCTGCTGCAACACTCTGTTTTCAGCCTCTCAGCTCAGAGGGGTGGGCTCTTTTCCATCCCTCTCTCTCTGAATTTTTTCCCTCTCTCTCTCACTCTCTCTTTGTCTCTTTCTCCCGTCAGTGTTTTGTTGACAGTAGAAAACCTCTAAACCACCCGTGACACAAACACCCATTTCAGGCTTGGTGAGGATTGTGTGGGATTAGCAGGATGTGATGGACTGAGGCTCTGGGAAAGACATTTTTTACCAATATGTATTGTGTGTACGTGTGTGTGTGTGTGTGTGTGTGTGTGTGTGTGTGTGTGTGTATGTGTTAAAACTGCTATACTCTGCACAGAGTGAGCCTTGAGGCAGCACAAAAGGACTTTACAACAAGTGAAACTTAACAAAAAAAGCCAACTTTTAGTCAAGAACTCGGCACTGAGAGACAACATTAGATAAGATGGATAGTTCGTCATCACTGTGTTCACTTTCAGTGTTATTCCTGATGAAAACTTTATGGTCTCCAGAAATATATACACAGAAATGTGAAAATGTATAAGTCTTTTTGACTATGTGTTTCAGCCACCTGGAGAAGTGATGCTGCAGATAAGTTTATCTGACACTTCAACACTTGAATATCTGCACACTCTCTTTGCATAGACGTGAGTAAGGGATTCAAGACAACTTTAAGTCAAAACATGCTACCAGTGTTATTTTTTTTTCCCTTTCTTCATTTCTGTTTATCTTGGCGCATATACTATCCCAGCCTGTTTAGAGAGGTAATTCAGCACCATTCCTGGTTAAATTCAGTCCTGAAGCAACCTGATCTCATTGAAAAGTTTCTGTGGGCAGCAGCAGCTCTCTCTGTAGTCTGCCTCCATCGTATGTGATGTGGACGACACCCGGCTTAAAGTCTGACAGGGTGCAGCTCGTTGTTTGTCTGTTTAGAAACCATGGAGAACCGTGTCTAATCAGCATCGCTGAAGCACAGACCACAGAACATGAGAATTTTAAACCACAGCAACATGCAGGCGCTGACTGATGACACGCTAAGCATGCTACGCGACACTGACTGATGATGACACGGTGAAGCGATGGCAGGTTTCACTGACAGATGATGACACAATAAGGGTGCTGTGGCCATGGATGAAGTAATCAGGGATTGACAGCCAGCTGCCCCTCCCCCATCCCTCTTTCTTAATGGCAAAACTAGATGAGTGATAATGCAGGAGCAGACAGTGACATAATCACAACAAGGTCCAATCCTGGAAAGATAAATCAGCAATGTTCTTTTTTAATATCAGTTCATTAAAACCATATGGGCTTCTCTTTTGCTGCTCTGACCTTTGTCGGTATTCTTTCATTATCATTATCTGTCATTTTCCCCACTTCGTAATTCTCCCACAAGTCTGTCCGTTCGTCCTCTCATGCAGTTACACAACATCAGTCTGTGCTGTTTACTCCATCGCAGGAGACAGTTTGTGATAAAGTGACTCACTTGCCCTCGAGCTGCGTTGTTGACTTCAACTAATTATTTCCTACTTTTCCCCCAAATCCTTTCTGACAACAACAACCCTTACACAATGAGTGCTAACATGTTACACACTTGTTTCACGCAGCTGTGGGTTATGTATGCAGGTGGTGAGGATGACGCCTTGTAAAGCAAGAGAGGAAGACTTAACAGTTTGCAAAACATTATGTTTTTGTCTACTGTGTCTAGTGGAATTGCATAAGTTGATATTTCTACCTCGTCTACAAATTATTTAGCTGTGTGAGTTTCTTTCTAGAGAGAAGCTTTTCTGATTGGACAGATACTGTTGAGTTAATTCATGTTTTTGCTGCATAACTTTTGCTAATAAATCCTTCCCTTTAGTTAAGATGTTGGATTTAAGAGCAGTGTCCTTGCATCAGTCTTTTATGTCCACTGGAGGGCAGACAGGGACAGCAGCTCTGGAAACCCTAACAGAGGTGGACACTCTTTGCTAAGTCTGTCTGGGTAGGACGGTATCATTCTGTGTACCTGAACAATGCTTGCACGAACTGTATAATTGAAGTTTGAGGTGTCCTCATTACCTGAGCCTTGTTTTCCAGCACATTCATAACTTCTTAAGCTTGATTGAGAAATCAGAATATAACAACTGCACAACTATTATTTCAAATCATTTAAGGACCAGACACACAGTAGTACACACTTTTCCAAAAATGTCCATTCTGAGTTCCCTGTCATTGATTAGATTTATAATGAGGCCAGTTTAATAGCAAAGTTTTCATTGCAAATAACTGTTTACAGTACAAATCTGCAGCTTGAATCTTGAAATATTGTTTTATATTTGGTTCAATTAATCCCAGAATCTTTCATTTCTGTCACTGACTGTCTGAAACACAGTATGTGGGTAATACAGTTGGGTGATTTGTTGTTTAATACATTCAGGTACAGTGTCTTCACTCGTACATACAGTACATCAATACGTCCAGCCTGGCAAGTTTTACCATCATGAGTTTTAGGTTGACATGATATCGACTGTCAGATTAACGAGTGCAATGTCTTAAAGGGACACTTAAAGGAACTCAATAAGTTTATTATTTCTCCTTGTCATATCCCAGACTATTTTTAGCTGATACATAACTTAAAAGTCAGTACTACAGATGTAACAGGTCTTTTTATTCAGCACTACATAAAATCTGTGTGAGGCTACAACCTGAGAGGTACACTATATCAGTTTTTTAAATTAAGTAGTAACCACATTGAAACACAGAACAAATCTGGTCTGTAACGACATTGTCAATCAAGAAATGGTGCAAAAACGGTCAAGAAACCCTGCATTAAAGGAGTCCGCATGAAAATGTGAAATTTGTTGGATTCATGTTTTGAAAATATGTATTTCTTTCTTTCAGACAGAAAAGCTCAAAGATGTTTATTAAAACATTTAATAAACATCTTTGAAAGAAAAATCCAGCTTTAGAGAGTCAGTGCAGCTCAGTGACAGAGACTGTCAAGACTTATGTCTCCCATTAAACAGTCTAACAGGCTACGAAGTATGACTGTGAGGTACATCATGCAGTGGCACCAAGAGCTCTTATTTTGACATTTAGCTTCTTGCTCTTTTTTGGGGGGTATAAAAACAAGAGAATAGATGGAGAAATAAAAGAAAAAGAGCAGGAGACAGAGAGTGAGGGATGGTGAGAGGGTGGGGGTCGACTGTGTCTGTTCTAGTGTGGTTTTGTGGAGTTATTTGGTGTTAAAATATGCCTTAATGGTTGCTGGGGATCCATTTATTAGGCTACAGGCAGGAAGCAGAAGGGGGTTTCTCTTCTCATTTAATGTGACCGCCGAGAAGCTCGCCAAGTCCTACAGGCAAGCCAGCATTCCTCTGGACCAACGCAACACACACACAAACACACACACACACACACACACACACACACACACACACACACACACACACACACACACACACAC
>JBBMJY010000011.1:14548686-14582091 GCA_037833715.1 Toxotes lorentzi
CACACACACACACACACACACACACACACACACACACACACACACACACACACACACACACACACACACACTCACAAATATGTATGCACACACATGTACACCGTAAGGCATGTAAATGAAGCTTATATATGCACGTTTAGATGCAAAAACTTGTAATCTCAGACATTCACACAAACACACACTTTCAAAGACACACACAAATAGACTGTGGTCTCTGGCACTGAGAATGACCTTTTCTGAACCATGGAAGCACACACATTAACACACACACACACACACACACACACACACACACACACACACACACACACACACACAGAAAAACCTCTGCAAAACATTTAAGCATGGCAGTACTGAGGTCATATAAAAAGCCTCCTGAGGTCTTATTAATTCACATTTGTTTTGCAGTTGTGAAGCTCGGTTTCTCTCCTTCTCACTCATCCTGTCTCTCTGTATGGTTGTTGGTTTTTCACTCACTTCCTGTGATTTGAGTGTGACAGAGTCACACTTTCCTCCTCTCTTTACTTCTTTCTTCCTCTGTGTCCGTCAAGTACGGAGCCAAATACAGCTTGACACCCTTCCCCAGCATTAGGGAGGGTGTGTTAACACCTCCTCTCACACACATGCCAGGGCCCTAAGACCCGTTTATGAAGTGTAGGCCTCCTGGCATATGAACACACATACACACATGAAGAAAAAGAGAGAGATTACGTTGAGAGATTTGACTTGTGTAGGAAAATTAATGATTTTCTTAAAGGGGTTTGGTCGGTGTGTTTTCTCTGTATTTTGGATTCTACTGATGTGAAACCACTAATAGTAGACTGCTCCTATGTTTTGCGGCTCATTTCAGAATATTCTGGAAAAACTGTTCACGCCAGTGGACAGAATGGGTGTGTTCTGTATTTATGTGTGTCTTTTTTCATCATGGATAAAACAGTCTTGACCCTGAGCAGGTCAGTGTTGCTGATTGCATCTAATAAAGACTTTTCACAATGTTGGCATGGTCATCCACAGGGAGAAAAACGGTTGACTGAGTGTTATTATTGTGATTACACAAAGTTTAATGGCGCCTGAGTGCGTAAGAGAGGGAAGTAGACTGTCATGGCTGTTGCAAATGTGTGTTTTCTCTGAATGCTAAATCAAATTATACAGTATCAACATGTTTAAAACAAAAAAAGGTAACTCTAGAAGCTTCAATTGGCTACTACAGTCGCTCAGTTAAAGGTTGTGTAAGGTTTGTGTGTGTGTTTGAGAGTGTGTGAGTGTATTGGGTTACATGGCGGATATAAGGCTCTATCCCTCCTTTCATCAGCTGAGTGAGGAAGAATCGAGCAGCAACACACTGCAATCTGAACCTAATGTGCACACACACACACACGCGGTTTAATACACACAGCAGCAGAAAAGCAGATATTCTACGTTGGCCATCGCTCATCAGCACAAAACCTCACTGCTTTCCACTAATCACCACCGTAGCGCATGCCGCTGTGGTTCTAATGGCCTCTTGCCAGTATTATATCACTGAGTCAATATCAGTCCAGCACCAGTTTGGTTTTTACTTGAAATGATGAGTGTTATCATGTAAACTCATCATTCAAGTAAAAATGTGAAAACCATAGTTGGCTTTCATGGTAAGAAGCCAGCAGAAATCAGCCATGGTGAATGGGCTGTTAAGACAGATACTGTATCCTCATAAATACTGAATCTCCAGCAGCTGCAAGGGGGTTGATCTGTCGTTGACCCTGACCTCTGACCTCTCTTGGCCTAACAAAAGATAATTATCTTGCGGAGGTCAACAGTGAAGTTGGCAGTTGTAACAGTAAGAACATTAGAGAAGCTTTTAGCATCACATTCTCGCTGGCAGCCAGTGAATCCAATTCAGAACACATTTTGTAATGAAAATATAGACTGTTGTGTATGAAAATATAAAATATATATGTATATAAATGACGCAGAAAGGAATTTCATCCACTCACATGTTTGTACAGTAAATATTAAGTTACAACAAGCCGACAGTTATCTTAAGGTTATGATAAAGACTAGAAACAAGGGAAACAGGAAGCATAGCTCTGTCCAAATGTAACAATATCTGTCTACCAGCACCTGTACAGCTCAGCAATTATCATGTTTGTGTAATTTGTCCAAAAAAATTTAGAAGGAAAGTCACTGCACCCAGCCATGAAACAACTAGTCATTTACGCGCTTTGGTTTTGATACAATACGTTTCACAGATACGCTACAGTGGGTAGACGTTAGAGTCATATCAGTAATGTCATCTGCTGTGACTCTTGGCAACAAATCAAACAAAAAAAAAATCCTTTTTTTCCTGAGATGTCAAACTACTCCTTCAACATACAGTGGCTTCAGAAAGTCCTCAGACCCCTTCACATTTTCCATTTTCATTTTCCCCATCAATCTATATACTTATTAATCCATAATGACAAAGTGAGAATGTTTTTAAATTTTTTTATTTAAATTTATTTAAGTATTCAGACCCTTAATTCAGTAGAAGCCCCTTTGACAACAGTTACAGCTCTGAGTATTCTTGAGTAAGTCTCTATAAGCTTTGCACAGTTTAGGGTTCATCCTGACAGATTCTCTCAAGCCACCTCAGATTGGATGGGGAGCATCTGTGAACTGCCATCTTCAGGTTTCTCCACAGATGATCTGTGAGGTTTAACTCTGGGCTTTAGCTGGGCCACTCAGGGACAGTTACAGACTTGTCCTGAGGCCACTCCAGTGTTTTCTTGGCTGTATGTTCAGGTCATGGACATTCTGTAAGTTAAACCTTAGACACAGGTTTTCTTCAGGGACGTCTGTGTCTTTGGCTGCATTAATTCTTCCCTCAGTTCTGATCTGCCGCTGAGACACCCCCTCATGCTTCGCCTTAGGGGTGGTAGTAGCCAGGGGATGAGCATTGAGCAGAGCAGTCGTTGGAGTTCTGCACAGAGAGTTCAGTTTCTGTCTCATTGGACCGGAGAATCTTTTTCCTCATGCTCCCGGAGTTCTTTAAATACCATTTGGCAAACTTCATCCGACTGTCACATGCCTTTTACTCAAAGTCTGTTTAGCCACTCAACCATCAAGGTCGGATTAATGAAGTGCTGCTGAAACAGTCTTCCTCCCGGCAGGTTCTCCCATCACTGCAGATTACTTCTGAAGCCCTGTTAGAGTGACAGCTGACGATTGATAGCAGACACAGTTAATAATTGTTAACAATTATTGAGGCCACTGTGCTCCTGAGAACACTCAAAGCTCTGGAAATGGTTTTATACACCTGACCTGATAGGTATCACCCCAGTTCCATCATAGAGGTCTACAGAGACTTCCTTGGATTTCATGGCTTTGTCCTCATATGCAGTAGGAATTCTGGGACCTTATATATACAGGTGTGTGTGCCTTTTTAAACTATGTCCAGTCCATTCAGTTTTCCACAGGTGAACTCAGTAAGGTTCTAGACACATCCCAAGGATAAATTAAGAAAACAGGATGTGGAGTGCCACAGCAAAGGGTCTAAATCATTTTGTAAATTAAAAATTTCGGTTTTTGATTTTTAATAAATTTGCAGAACCTGTTCAAAATATTTTAACTTTGTCATTATGGGTTATTGAGGATAGATTTATGGGTAGAAATGAAAATAAAATCTACAATACATTAGAGTGTGCAAAAAGTGGAGGGATCTGAATTTGAAACCTCTGTTGATATGTGATCAAGAATAATAACTGGTTTCATGTATAGAATAAAACTGAAAATCTCTGGCCCAAAGAGTATTCTTGTCCACGTGCCTGTCCATGTTTTGTGTCATAAGAACTCTGATCTGTCCTCACAGCAGAAAACATTCCCTGTTTGTGCCAGTTAGAAACTAAAATAGGCAGAAATATAAAATAGCATTTCAAAGGGAAGTCAAGGAAATGAAGTAAGAGAGCTTGAATGGTTACTGTGTAACTGTGAGTATCTGCGTGTACCTTAGTGTGTGCAAAAGGGGGGGGTAATTACGGTGTAGAATGTCCTCCTCATCACTGGAGCTGACCTAAGAACACAACAGTTAATCATCCACTACCCAGCAGAGAGAGAGTGAGTGTGAGAGGGAGAGAGAAGCCACTTGAGTACTGCACAGTTGGATTGAAAGAGAGACATTTTTAAGGCACATGTAGTTGTTAAAAGATAAAAATAAATAAGGAAGAAAAGAGGAGTCACCTATCAGACAGTCTGGAATAAAGGAATTACTTATCTGAGAGTGGAAGGATAACAGAAATCTGCTGCCGAGGACACGCACCTGCTCCTGAGGAAGGATTTGGATCCTGCCTCTATTTTTTAGCAGCAATTCTCCCTCTTTAAAGGCAACCAAACCATTGTGTGTGTGTGTGTGTGTGTGTGTGTTTATGTGCATCTGTGTGTGTTAGTATGTGTGCTCTACAAAGTCAGTCCTGTTTTTGGATTTGACTGTGAGTGTAAGAGGCAGCCACATGGGGCCCAGACCCTGTCCGGGATGCCAGCTGCTGCAGTGAAGCCCAGTCCAGAGGACATGGTGGCGGAGGGAGTGGGCGAAGGAGTGTCCCAGTGGGAAGCCTCTGCGCTGGACCGGGAGAGGCTGCCTCTCCCCTCTCTGAAGGTCCCCAGGGAGCTGCTGCGGAGCTTCCCACACTCCAAACGGGTGGGATCCTACCTGGTGGGGAAAATGATCAACAAGGGCTCATTTGCCAAAGTGATGGAGGGGCTGCACATCGGCACGGGGGAAAAGGTCGGTGCTCTCTCCCTGATTTGAGAATTAGAGTGGGGAGACATGAAGAAACAGGCCTCAGGACTGGAGGAGTGGCACACTGGCAAAGGAAAAGATCACACACAAGATTATGATTGCATGGTTACAACTTGTGCCCTGTACAGGTGTAACTGATGATTATATTCACATGAGTTTAAAGAAGCCAGTGGCCTGTTATTATTCTTGTTATGTGAACAAAATCTTAGTCAGAACCATCTGTATTTACTTGACACCTAACCATGACTCTTAGAGGGATTTTACAGGAAAGACATTTTTGTTTTGACAGTTTTTCACCTACAAGAAGTCTGAAGTAGGTATGTTTATTTTTTTTAACAGCATATTAATGCAGAGTGCAGAAAAATCAAATCCAGCTTGCCTGCAAAGTTTCAATCATTATTTGTGTTTTGTATAACATTCAAATAAAACCAGTACATGTTGAGGGAAAGTATACACGGTCTTAAACATGTCCTGTTTTTTTTAATAGAATATTCTTTCAAAGTCTTAAAAACAAACCCATGCTAATATATTAAAATGTGTAATATTTTGCCCATTTGTTATTCTGTGGCTCTTAACTAGGACTATATGGATGTGGATTATTGTGCACTGGCAGTGCCTTTGTGTGTGTAAATGTATGGGCGACTTTCTTTCATCGGTCACTGAGTCCCTGACCCCGGCTCATATGTACCTGACCTGGTTTCCATAGCAGTAACCAAACTCATCTCCAGGGGTGTTTGCTCCTCTTAACCCTTGTTACCCTCTGCAGGTACAACATCTGTGGAGCTGAAGTCTGCAAATATCCAAACACACACACGTACACTTTTTTTTTTTTTTTTTTTTTTTTACCAGTTTTTTGTTACAATTCATTGTCCTCTTTTCTACCACAGATGATTAGTGATATGACTTAAGCTTAGACCTGGAGGTGGGTGTCACGAGGGCTCATAACTGAAGCCCACTGACCAGATCTCTGGATAAAAATGTTGGTAGAGAAAGTGATTAAGCAAAACTTTCCTAACGATTACTGTGAAAGACCCTTTGAGCAAGGCTCTGAAGCCACGACATCTATCATTAGTATATAACTGTGGATGCACGTTCATTAAAGTGAATGTCTGGTTCTGTTTACGTTCACATGTGAACTGTAAGAAGACTTTTGATTAAAAAAAAAATCATTTAACATTCTTTTGATAAATTAAGGTAAAAACAACATCAAAGCTGTTCTGTATGCATGTGACATTTGTTTGTCTGTGTGTGTTTAGGTGGCCATAAAGGTGATTGACAAGAAAAAAGCACGGCAGGACTCTTATGTGCTGAAGAACATGAAGAGAGAACCTCGCATTCATCAGATGGTCCGACATCCTCACATTGTAGTCCTGCTGGAGGTAAAAAAATGATAATAAAACAAACTTAAATAAAAAAAATAAAAACATATTCACATTCCAAACATCCACACACACAGATATACAGATACCAAAAATGCATATACAGCCCAAGTACAGAAAAGTCTTATAACATTACAACTGCTCATGTGTGAGTCCATTAATAGTTTATGTTAAATGTAGATTGTAGTTACAAGGTTATCATATATCTGTTCCTGTTGAACAAGCTTGAATGAATAACTCTTTGTGTCAGACTCTGGAGACAGAGAATAGCTACTACATGGCCATGGAGCTCTGTGCCGGAGGAGACCTGATGGACAGGATCTGTGAGAGGAAGAGGCTGGAGGAGAGGGAGGTGCGGCGCTACACCCGACAGATCCTCTCTGCAGTGGAGCACCTTCACAAACATGGCATCGTACACAGGTGAGACTGCACACACACATGCACACACAGGAGGAGCATGGACACAACGTGCAGCACTTCTACATGTATTAAAGACATATACATTATACAGATATTCAGTGTCCCACCGATTTTCTGAACCACGCAAATTACAATAGGTCCTTCATCAAATATAATATTTTAAATAAAATTTCCAAAAGAATTGCCATTTACAACTACTCCAATGTGAAGCCGTGTTTGTTTTTTTCGCAGTTCATTTCTCTTTAAACAGACCTTTGGTATTTTTGACTAGTGGTCAGTCTAAATTATTATTTTATCATTTGAAAAAAATAAAACAGCTAACTAGCTTAACTGAAAATGAAAATAATAAGGTGGAAGTAAATGCCTAGAGGAAATTAAGACTTATCTCCCCCAGTAAGGAGGCTCTGTACAATCATTGTTTCAACAGCATTTTAAGCCCCCCTCTTGTCAAAAATATATTTTACTACTTCACTTCGATGTTTGAGGGTCACTGTGCAGAATTAGTTTTTTTTTTTTTTACTTTTTAAAACAACTACATCAGTGTGAAGCAGGTCCTAAATGCAAATTGACATGAAGTCACTGAAATCCTTTAAAAACAATGTTAACCATTTAGTGCTGTTCTAATCTTGAAGTCTGGACATCTTTTGACATGCATACTGCAAAAACTGTTTCCTGGACCAGCCAGTGGAGATGCAGCCAAACAGGAGTGTGTGATGTGGAGTTTGTCTTGCTTTTACCTGCTTGGCCCAGTTAGAGATTTGGCAGAACCAAAGAGTAAAAATAACTCAGGCCTTCAAATATTTACCTGCCCACAAACAGTAGCCATTTTTTTTTTTGCACGGTGGATGTTATGGTTACACCTTGTAGATTCAAATACATATAAACACACTTGTTAGCACACAGCACACAGAGTAGTTTGCAGGGCATTAACAGTTTTACAGAGGAGGAAACACTGCAAGAAAGTCAATGTCTGGCACAAACCGATGTGGGAGTGGAGAGTGTTATTTTAGTGGCATTTTAGTATGTGTAGGTGTTAGAGACCCAATACTCTCTCACACACACACACACACACAACCACACGTAGGCTACACACTTTTGCTGCAACCACACACAACATGCACAGCTCTGGGCTTTGGTTTAAGACCTTGGCTCCTCTGAAGGTGGGAATGTGATTACCAGGCAATGACCTCATCATCCTGCGCCGGCGCCATGATTCACACATCATCACAACATCACGGACTTCCTCTCTAATGAAGTCCCTCAACGATGTCTCTCTCAACCCTTCAATAGCACCTCTCTCTGTCACACACTCACACACACCCCCACGTCCTCACACACATGCATAAACTCGCTGGCTTCCACACCCTCCACCACAATCCCACACAGAGATGATTAAACTGGAAATAAATGGAAAATTTGCACTTAAACGCACCTCCTGCCACCCACATTCAGTAGGTTTACCGCATGCATTTTCTCCTTTATGACAATGTCTGCTCTCGCTCTTTCGTGCTCCGTCTGTCTTTGAACTTTTGTGTGAGCGGTGTTCTCTGGATTTTTGGGACCTGGAGTGTCTGTTGGTTAGATGAAGGCAGATGAAAGGAACACGGCTGATTCCCAGGCTGTAGTTTATAGGGGATCTGTCTGTCCTAACCGCAGATTTTCATTTAGCTCGATAGTTTTAGAGCAGTCGGCGAGATTGGTGGTGATTCTGGGGTACTTTGAGGAGAGTGAGGCAACTTTTTCCAGGTGAAAGCAGCGAAATTGCTTTGGTAGAGGTTTGCAATTAAGTCAGGAAGAGCAGTTTGACTTGATTTGAAAATCTTGATGGAAGCAGGGTTTTAGGCCTCCAAAGCAAACCAATTCCCAAAATTACAACTAAATTTCCCCCCAAATATTTTTCAACAGTGTTTTTAATGTTTAAGTTCTACCAAAACCCAAATTTATCCTGAGTTTTCCTTATGTGGGTCTACTCTGGTCCCATTTCATCTGACTGTCCATAAAAACACAGAAAAGCTTAGCAAGGCCAAAAACACATTGCTGTTTTTCTTAAATTGAACAACCACCAGTGTTTGTTAAGTAAATTGTTCCAAAACACTGATCAGTAAGGGGGAAAAAGCTTTTCCTGTAGGATTAAGGGCAAAGCTATGAAAATACGACACTGAACCACACTCTTCCCTTTTAAGCTAACAGCTGCCTTCCTTCTTTTCCTTTGTAGAGATTTGAAGATAGAAAATTTCCTGCTGGACGAACACAACAACATAAAGATTGTAGGTATGTTGACATTTCTGCTTTCTCCAAAGACATTTGACTGACGATGCAAAATGTTGCGACACATCAGGATATTGCAGAACTGTAGCTATGTAGTCATCTGTAAATGTGCAGTAACAAGAACCCATTGGAAAAATGATGCTGCTTCACACAGACTTTGGCCTGAGTAACACTCTGAAGGCAGAATCATTGTCTCTGGAGCTTCTCAACACCCAGTGTGGAAGTCCTGCCTACGCTGCCCCTGAGCTGCTCGCTCACAGGAAGTATGGACCCAAAGTGGATGTCTGGTCCGTGTAAGTGATAAAGTCTGTTGAGGACACTCTCGAGCCTGTTCCATCATAGCTTAGCGTGGAAATTTGAAAAGGCAGTGTTTTCCTGCGGTGCTGTGTTTGGATAATGTAAATGTGTTGGTGTTTGCACACGTTTTCCAGAGGTGTGAGCATGTTCGCCATGCTGACAGGGACTTTGCCCTTTACTGTCGAGCCTTTCAACATCAAACAGCTGCACCAGAAGATGGTCAATGGAGAGATCAGCAGCATCCCCAGTGACGTCAGCAAAGGTAACTCCACATTTCACCTCCCTCACCGAAACAAAATGCGTGTCACCATTACACACTTTAAAATGCCCAGTGAGTCAATTAGCTCCATAGAGCTACAGTTGAGAGTGCGTGCTTTGAGTCAACTTTCAGACTGAATGATTTCCTTCTTATAATGACTGAATTTCCATTTGGAAAATCACATCGGTACCCCGAGCTATGCACTGGTAAAATCTAAAATGGAAGTGATATCCTGAATAACCCTAAAGGAACTCTTGTGCAGATTTTTAGAAATAACTAATTGCAAATATAACCTAGGATTCAGTCATCTTTTTACAGACCACAGATCTGTCAGGAGACAGAGAAGTGAAGGTGAAGAGAAGTCTCGCTTTCTTTCTTACTTCTTCCACTTGTTCTGTACCAAGTCCACATTGGCCTCAGTGTCTCTGTTTCTCTCTTTATTTTGGTGTCTCTCTCTCTCTGTCTCACACACAGTCACTCTGTTACATTCTGTCATGGCTCCATGTCACCACAAACAAACGTAGCTCCTGTTACTGTGGGGAAAACCAGTAAGGCTGTGATGCTCTGTAACTGTGACAAGATCAGATTAGTGGTTATATCACTGCCACAAATCAGCATCTGAGACATCCACATCAACTTTAGACTTTATCCTGCTTCTGGATGGAGTTGTGTTTTTTTTCACCAACCTATGAAACTCTTACCAAATACAATACATAACTTTAACTTACCCAAACCAACTACGTCTGCCACATTTTAACAATCTCTGTGTTGTGTTTTCTCTATCACAGGAAATTTGGCTTATTTCCATTGTCCGTGTATCTTGTTATTTGCAGTTCAACACTGGTTTCTGTACAGTTATCACTATGCAAACAAATAAACTGAGTGTCCACAGAAATATTTTTCCACAGTGTTATCCATTAAAACCATCAAATAGTGCTTTGATTCTATCGGTTACAAACAAACTGAGTTGACCCTGCTGATAAAAGCTGCTTTGGCCTCACCATTGAAAGCAGGGCAACTGATAGCAGCAAGTTAAACGCATCAGTCTCGGCTTATATGTCTGTGAATGTGGCAGCCATCCTATTAGAAACTATCTGCTCCTCCAGACTGTGGAGCTTATCAGGGATCCCCATCTGCAGTCAAACTCTCAACACCACTTGGCTGTCGCAGGCCGACAGGCTGAATTGGTTCTCCTGAAGGGAAATCCTGCCTCTCTCCATGGTGTCATCTCTCATACTGTTTCAGTGAAGTCACAGTGAGTGACACTGGTCTGGCAGCATGGAGTAGTCGTGTAATGTTGTTTGTTTTTTTAGACTGGTCATTTGGCCAGGCAAGAGCAGAACAAACTTGTTGATGAATGTGAGGCGGGATGAGGGAGTAACCAGCAAGATGGTTATTGACCAGCTGTTGCCTGTAGTTGCTGCTGGTCTGTAAGTTAGATCATTCTATGTGGGTTTGTCTCTACTAGCAGTCATTTGATCAGCTGTTTTTTCTGGGTTTTTTTTCTTTGTTTTTTTTTTTTTTAAATGCAGCTTTAGAAGTTCTCCACATCATCCATAAGATGATTGAGCCAAACAATCATCTTACTACAGAAATGTACATCTTTCTATGAGTAAGTTACAGGCTGGAGAATCAAGTTTACTTTTTAAGAAACTTCCCAATAACTAAGCTACTTGTAAATCTATGAAACTATTTAAACTTTTTTAAACAGGTCATTGGCCGTTTACACCAATCCAAATGCAGAAATCACTGGACTTAAAATTCAGATAATTAGGAAAACAAACATTATGTTGATCCATCCTCTGTTCATCCTCCCTTTAAATACTTGATCCATCTGCGCTGCGGTTGCAGGTGCGGTGTCATTTGTGTTGTCTCTCCTGGAGCCAGACCCAGCCAAGAGACCCAGCATCAGAGCTGCGATGGAGGAAAGATGGATCAACGAGGGATATGCCAAGAAACCACTACACACACTCTCTCACAAAAACAGGTAGAGATCTGCTGTGTGAACACGCTTACTAACACAGTGTCTACAAACACAGCTAAAGGCCACAAAAATACATTTTCCTTGTATGCACATATAATAAAGGGGGATACTTTTAATCACATATTTTGCAGAATTGACCAGTTAAGAAAAACAGCTCATGTGTCCATTACATTCCTGAAAAAATGGCATACACTGCAAAAAAATCAAGTCTATTTATTCACATTTGCATTTTAATAAATTACACTATATTCATAATGTAAGTGTATATTGTGCTGTGAGACACAAAAACTCCTGAGGAAAAGTTCTGCAGTAAACATTACAGTGTGGGCAAAAGAACCAAGAGGGAAATCACTGCGAGTTTTCTAACAAAATGAAAATTTTTGTGGTCAGTAGGGTAACAGCTTTGTATATTATAGCATGACTAAAAGGCTTTTATCACTTTACGCAGTGTGGAAATGCAATCATGTATGGCTCCTCCTGGCAATAATGTGTTTTCTGAAATCCACATGAATGAAGCAAGAACTGTTCCAGCCCTGGACCGCTCACAATCGGAATCCTTCAGTTACCAGACATTCATTACCAGCTGAACGTCCTGAACGACCCATTAGGTTTCCCTCTGCTTCACTTTTCACACTTTATCTTTGTAGATGTTCTTCCTTCACCCTCTCTGCTGTTGTTTCCCAGACTGGGTTCAGAGGATCTCAACTCGTCTGTGTTGGCATACATGACAGAGACGCTGGGCTACTCGCTCTCCGAAATCATTCACACACTCACCACCAACCGGCCCTCTGCCATCATGGCCTCCTATCACCTGCTGCTCAACAAGCTCATCAGGAGCCAGAAAGGAGCAAGGACCAGCAAGGTTTAACACCTCATTTTCACGCACATGCACACACAAGCCTGCACATACTGAAATACTAATAAACACAACTTTTTTGATGCCTGTAATACACAAGTAGGCCAATATAATGGTACCTAAAAAATATTTAAAATATATATGGTTTACCTTGAAGTTTGAACAGCTCCTAATGATTGATTTGGCAGAAGCTTGAGACCAGTGACTGGTGTCTTCCCAGCAAGAATACATGGAGAGAGAGGACTAACACTGAACCAAAGACTCAACAGGTAATGCTGACATTGTCACCATTAACACAATAAACATTAATCACTGAGGGATGTTAAAGTAATCTTATTCTATTAAAGTATCAGGCAGGGACTCTTAGTCTTTGTTACGCACTCTAATCGTTGTTTGTTTTTAGATTGAACTGACCAATGAGAAAAGCTCTAAGCAGTCCAGCAGGCCTCTGAGGACTCAACAGACAAGCGAATGTCAGAGCAACAGGAGGAGGAATGAGGACCCACACAGAAAGGACAACAGAGAGGACGATGAGAACCGTCCCCCTTCTCCCTCCCTACCCCAACTTCCTCACTCTGCCTCCCCCTCAATTCCCCCTCGTCTTCCCTCCCCCTCCCCTGCTCCTCTGTCTGCAGAAGATGGGGCTACTGATGAGGAGACCGCCATCACCTTGGACACCAGAGAGACAATATTTCCTGAAGGTAAAGATTTATTGTCCAGCAACAAAGCCGCACACATCCATAGGACAATGTGTGACATCTGTGTACTTTTATGTTCCAGTGTCCTTGTTTAGAGACAGGGAACTCGTCCATCTGTCTCCTCCTAAAAGCTCTGCCTCTCAACTCTGTGACTCTGCCCCTTGCCAAGTGCCCCTACCCACTGAGCCAATCAGAGACAACAGCACAATGAGACCAATCCGACACACACACCTCCTCAGGACAACTCAGTCGGATGGGGCAGCAGACCCCGGGTCAGATTGTTTCCACGACAACCGCCACCAGGAGGACCACTCTCATCACCTGAGCATCAACGAGCGACTGGAGAAGCTGCAGACGTTTTATTCCTCAGAGAAGAATGGCATCTCTCCCAGGATGCTCCTGGAGGCCGACACACACACCACACACTCCTCAGACAGAGTCCACCTGGGTTCCATGGAAACAACGCAGACGTCACCCTCTGCCCCGCTGCCACGCTTGCGCAATGTGGGGCTGAAAGACGGACGAGGCAGGAAGATGACATGGGTGGGGTTGACACGGCCTGGACCCCCAGGACTCCTGGTCAGTGGGTCTAAACCTCCCGTCTTCCCCACGCAGAGACAACATACTTTGGTCATCAAGAGCCTCCGGCAGGAGAGGGGGAAGAGGAAAGATCTGTCGGGAGCAGGAGGAGGAGAGAGAGGGACGGCAGGAGGAGGGATAACCGGAGCAAAGAGGAACTCAGTTCAATTACAGTCATCTCTCCAGCGTCGGGTGGCAGATCTGAATCTGCCCCTGCTTCCTGCTGCCCTGCAGGGGAAAACAGACAAGAAGAGCCAGCTACACAGCATGGATTACTGACAGAGCGATAGGAAGACATGAAAGAGCAGCAGTGATATAACATGGGAAGGAGGATTAAAGAAGAGAGGAGATAGGAATGAGGTTAGTGACACAGGTGGCTTCAGAAATGCCAGCTTGTAAAGAAATAGGGGTAACATTAGGGTGAAGGACAGAAAAGGCTACTTAGAAATGGTCAAGTGCAATTACAGTGTATGGAGTTCTTAGATATTAGGGCATTTTTTAGAAGCTATAAAAGATACTAAAACTATTCTGCAGGTTTACTCTTCCATCCATGCATTGTTCACCCACTTAATTCCAACCCTCATGCTGCAGTGCCAAAATTTTAAACTCTGACTATAAGCTCATCAGTTCAGATGTGGCCTTCGAGATTTTTACTGTTGATAATTTTAATCTTCAGTTTCAACATGTTAATTTCCATCCATCACAACATGAAGTGCAAGATGCTCATTGACTTTTGGTTCCATTTGTATTCACTTGTCTTAAATGCAATTTTGTATATGGAAAGTCAAAGTAAAAACTACCTTAAAGTCTCATTTCTACCTTAACGTCTTGTTGTGGGTCTTTGTGGGAATTAGTATATGTTATCACATAACGGGGTAATGTTTTGATATGTTTGCTGGAGCTGACTGGAGTTGACAGCTGTGATATCACCACTTATGGACACATATGGATTTCATGTGTATATTTATAGGGACAATGCATATTAATGTCTGTAAATGTGCCAGTGTAAACCTGTCAGCTAATTTTTGACTGAAGTCGTTTGGCAGGATGTTATTCAGCCAAATAACAAACCTGACAAAGGTCATCGTGCTCACTAGCTTACATATTGAGAGGAAACTAGAATTAACATGGGCTGCTTTTCTAAATTAGTTTGCGGGCCAACTAAGAAGGAAACAGTAACTCTGGATTACTGTGCCTTTACTATTTATTTGTCAGTATGAGACAAAAAAGTTAGATAGGTAAACAGACAGGTAATATGAACATGATAAACTTGTTAAAAAGTAGCAATTGGCAGCTTAATTTAAACAGGAAAATAAGATTCACAGATCATTAAATACTCGTAAACGGCTGCTCTCTGTTCTCTCTGTACCTTCAAGATATAGTCTTCGATTCAGGGTCATTAGTAGAGGGTTACCTATTCACTGATTAGAATTTAGTTTCTAAGTTGGCTACTACTTGGGCTTTAGTCAGTGCTACCACAACAATTTGTTTGGTAAACTCAAAGTTACAGTTTGAATAGTTTTGTAATATGGACAAGTAAAATGGCTATGATCAAAATCATGGCAATAACCTGAACTAGGAAAAAATGAAGCTAAAAAAAAAAACACACAAATCATTTCAACATATATATTTTTACATTATTGGGGTTTTTATCTTTACATTGACCATTTAATCTTGAATTTCATTGCACAAGGCAAGTTCTTAAGACCACTGTGAGGGTGTCAGATGTTCTTGCTAAAATGATTTGTCATGGCGCTGTAAGGATAATTTACACCAAACATTCAAGCTTCAACAATCTTGCTCCCAAATCTCCTTCCTCACACTCCCTCTCTCTCTCTCTACGCTCCTCCTTCCTCATGCCACCGTCTCTCATCATTATTATTCAGGCGGGCTTCAAAGATGTGGACGAATCTGGTTGCGCTCGTCGTGGTTGCTAAATAATTAATTGCCTGTTACCTGATACTCTGTTTATGTGTGTGTGTAGGTGGCGTGCATGTTCTGTGTGTGCCCAATGAAGACAGATTGAACCCAATGAGGTGGATACCTCCCCCACTCCAGTTACCTCTCTGGCTACTTAACAGTGATATGAACCAGTAAGCTCTGATACTGTATCAGACATTCACACTGCACAATGGCAATACACTAAACAATAGTAGCACAGTCAACTTTCCAAGTTAAGTAAGTCTAAAGACATATAAGTGTACTTCTTCTTAAAAAATATGTAATCCAGAAACCACTTAAGGTAATTTTATTGTAATCCTGTGACATGTGCTCTTTAAATACACAACAGCACTAATGCAGTGGACCCATCAATGAAATAAGCAAGCTTGTTTTAGATGCCAGACCTGTTCACTGGAGAAGCATCCACCACCCTCCTCCCATAGAGAACTGAGCGTGATAGGACTGAATCTGAATGTACGTAAGAATTGGACAAACAAGGTATGGAAAACTGATTAATAATGCAAGTGGCACATGTATCCATGGAACATTGCATTTACATGCATGTTACACTGAACATTGTTCTGGTCAACGATGACCTCAAACACTGACTTAAAACTCGTTTCCATGTGATCACTTCCTGGTTATCAGTGACACATTCACTGTTGTGCTATTTCACTCAGTGTCCTGAACAGTGACAGCCACGACTCTTGCCCCACCCTGTCCCCTTCTGTTTGAGGTTTCTACCTGTGTTTTTTCTCGCCATCAAGAGCTTGATCCTGCAGGAAATGTTGGGTCTCTTTAAATAATAGTATAAAAACTACAGTCTAGACCTGCTGTATATGAAAAGTGCCATGTTATGATTTGGCGCTATATAAATAAAACTGACTCGACTTGAATTGACTTGAGAAAATCAAAACAAAAAGCAAAGTGAAAGTCAGCTCAGCGCTGACGTGTGAGTGCTTGAAACCGTAATCTCATCCCTTATCACGCATCAGTCTTGCAATAGTGTACAACAGCACATGGAACCTGTTCTTTTACTAAGAGGCAGCGCTATACCCGTCGTCAGGGTTACAGCAGAGAGGGGTTCATACAGAGGTGAAGGACTCAGACTTAAATTGAGGACTTGAGACATGACTCCTGTAAGACCTGAGACTTGGTCTTGTTTTCAAATCTAAAAGTCTTGAGCTGTCCACATGTTCACACAATTTGGATATTTAATTATTAGGCCTGTGCAAAGAGGTCTGTGTAAAACATCACAATGTGTTATGGGTAAAACAGTAAATATGGGCCTGAGCTCTTTGATGAATATTCAAGATTGGAGCCATATTATGCTTTATCTTACTCTTGGATCATTTGATGGTGAAAACAGAAGCCCAGAGCTTTTCCAGCAGGACCTGCAGGGTGAAGCTTAAAGATTTCTATAGACTGAGTGTCTCTGTTTATCTCAACACACCTCTTCACCTACTTTCACCTCTTTTATCCTGAGATTCATTCTCACCTTTAATCTTTGGCTTTACTGACGTCCTCCATCCACGTGAACTTTGTTCAGTTTAGGTAAGATGCTATAGAGACGGCCAGTTGTGGTAACTGGGAGTTAGTCATCTGTGTGTTCCTGTGGGTTTGTTAGCATTAGTAAAGGCACAAAACATGCCTGGACTTGGTCTGCTTAGATGCTTCTCCTGATGTTTGTTATTTTAGGTTTGAGCTAGTTACTTATTAGAGAAGCCACTGAACACACAGACTTATGTGCTGTTTGAATCTAAACAAAGAATATTTAGACAGGCCCTAAATGATCTTTGTCTTTCTTATATCACCTTGGCAGAGGTCTTCAGTCCAGTCGAGTATGAATGCACACGTCAAGGCTTGTCATTCAGGTGAGTTTAACCACTGGACTGTTTATATTGTGTTCATTCGCTCCAATCAGCTTGCAGCTATCACCATTAGCTGCAAGCTCCCAACTGTGGCAGCAGTGAAACACACTGAAATCTGACATACCCAGATTCCACTCTGGAAGCTCTGAAAGTGGATGCCCATTGTGGATGCATGACTGTCTGTGGCGTCATTGGGATGTATAGCAGCTTAATCCCTGTTCTAATGACTGATGAGAGATGTGTCCTTTGTGTTCGCTCTTTCATAGAACAAATACAGGATTAAGAGCCAATGACAAAGGAACGAACATGCTCCTGACCCCAACATCAACTTCCAGATACAGTAGACAGGAATACTGTTACTATATGATAAGTCAGATCTCAGGTTCCTGAACAAAATTTAAATGATTTTTGCCATGAAATGTAATTAATTTGGGTTAATATCACAATTTGACATTGATTTCAAATTGCTAATAGTGATACTGATATGGAAAATGTATACCGTTGGTCACCTGGAGGCCACAGGGGTTACAGGTGCACTGGTTATGGATTGAAATGGATGGTGTTACAACATTAGCACTTCAATCGTCTTGGGTGTCTCTGAGAATAATCACTGTGCCCATCACAGCGTTTGTGTGTGTGCGTGTCAGTCTGGGCAAGCCTGTGTTCCGGCGTGTCTGGTTTCTAATGATGGTCATCCATAATTGAGTGTCACCTCGCAGGGGGGAGCAGTCCAGGGTGGCGCGGTGGTTAACTAGTCTCTGGCTGCTCGCCATGACAGTATGTGTGAATGTGTACGTGTATGTGTCGGGGGGGTCAGCGGCGCACAAAACGTCCAGTACTGCAGGGCAGCAACCCGAACCGAACACTGTTTAATTGATACCACCTCTGATTAACTGTCAGTTCAGGATCAACACCAGCTAATTCACTAAAAGACGCCCTGACCAGAGGGACACTGTGTCACTTTAACCTCAACATGTGGACGCTCAACCTTCACAACAGGTTGACATGCAAAAAGACGTCAAGTTACCACAATACAAGGACTTTATCTTTGTCAGTTAAAGCTGAATTTCCTAAGTTTATTCGTGATGTTTTGCAGGAAATGCACATTTAATACACTGTTGAAATAATTTTGTTTTCAGACAAATTCCTTTTTTTATTCCTGTTTGTACACATGAGTAATCACATTGGAAGAGAGTGATCAATAAATTTTTGAGAAGATATACACTTTATTTATGAAGAATAAATCACATTGTCACAATCATCTCATGAGAAAAGATAAAATATATGGTTTATAAGTTGTAAGTAATATCTTGATGAACACGTAATAAATCGTTCACTGGTACTTTACAGATCAGTCATGAGCCATTGGCAGCTTGAGGATTTCAAGGTTATGAAAATACTCTCTTGCCAGTGCATTCATTGCAGTCATTAACTAGATTGTTAATTAATTATTATCAATAGTGAATAAATAGATTGTGTTCGAGATGCTCTGTGGCTAAAGAGACAAAGCGAAGAGTGCTGCTGGAGGAGGATAAACACCTCCTCTTATTAGTGGCTTATAACTGACCCATAAATCTTTAGTAAGTGATCTAATCATGTTAAGTGCAATTTACAAACCCTTTATAAAGGTTAACATATTAGAAAGTAGTAACAGCTTGTTTAAAAAAAATATTCTGAGTGTAATAAACTCACCCCCTTGACTGTTTTGGAATCTACAGTGGAGACATCCACTGTGCTGCAGGACCAGCTTGAGACACCAGACATTAATTCTTTTCTTTTTTTCTTTTGTAGCAGTTGTCTCCACTACATCTACAGTGCCTGTCCTCAGTCAAATAGCAAGTTTTCAGAAGTATTTTAAGCCTGAAGACTAAGATTTTTGGTGGTGTATTCCTTTAAGGATGAAAGAGAGTTGGACTCAAACAAATAAAATTTCTCCAATGTGGCTAAATAGAGGAAAAACAGTGGACTGAGTGAAACTAAAATGTACAGAATGCCCCCAAAGTGTTGCCAGATTATTGCACAGTGGCCTTAAGTCACACAAACGCTTTTTAAAACATTCCAAACCATGCTGCATTAGTCTGTTCCCAGACAAAGAGGCGGATCACATATTTAATGGACGAGCAACCCTCTGGCTTGCTCACAGCACATTGTTTGGATGAATCATTGCTCGATGAGAGTCATATTTCGGGATGAAAAAGATCCTGTCAAGATAAGCGACCGTCATGATGTGCTGCCAGCTGTTTTGACAGGCAGAACTCAGCACCTACGAATTCACAACAGAGGAGCCGATCCAAGACAGACATGCTGGGCCTCCACTTTCAAACACACTGACTCTATAATATACAAGCCATTATTAAAGGCAAACTCGCCATACGGTTTGTCCCTTTGATGTTTTCTGGCTGTTTCTCTTAAAGATTATTCAAGGATTTCTAATTTTTCTCTGTTTGAAAGTTTTCATTCACTGAGTCAACACTCCATCCCAAACGTCTTACTTATGATCCCCACGGGGGTTTAAAAGTTGCCTTGAGTGCAAAGACGATAAAAACAAACACACACACTAGCTTTTTTCTGCCAGACAAACTTGCGGGCAAGGAGACAATCAATTACTAATGAAGTCTGTAACAGAGAGCAGAGCCACATGAGTCAGAGGTGTTAAGTTCAGCATGTGTTGTTCACACTGTGAAGAAGACTATAAAACTGCCAGCTCTTGTGTTACCTGTGAAAGTCATTTCAGAGGGAAATGTGTGCAGAAACATTACTTTTGTGACTCTCCACTCCCAAGTCTTCAACTATGGCAACCAGGAAACATTCAGTGGAAAACTGTGTGAGCTACAACATGTATTGATCTACAGCTCCATCTGCTGGAGGCTCTATGAAGTGCACATTGTTTTATTACCAAAACTTTTCTCCTTTGTTCACAGGCATTTGCATAGCTTTACACGACTGGACGGCTGGATTGATGTAAGCGAGACAGGTTTTATTTCACCTGTAAAACTAAATGATTTCTGTAAACTCAGGAATTTTACTAGTCTTACAGTATTTTACATTTGAATGACTAAGATTTCATCTGATGTTTGTGATGTGATGTATGGTGCGAGGGTTAATAATCAGAAGGTGGAAGCTCGGGCGTAAGCTGAAGCTTTAAGTTGTGCTTAAATGATATATAGACTATAAATGCACAGTATCTTCCAGTTTTCAGCAGTTTGATAACTTCTGAAATTTTCTGTTTGGGGTTTTTTATTTTACTTCCATTTGTATTTTCTTCTTTTTTGAGTTTGAAAATGTTGCTGACTTTGGATGCGTATTCCAAAGATTTCTGAGTTACTGAGTGCTGTTTTTAGAGCATGTGTTGCGACATATGCTTCAAATTGGAGGTGTTATAGTTGGGTTTTGATTTTGGTAGGAGCGCCTGAAGTTTCTGGGAGATGTGTGCTGATACCAGTGCTTCATTTTGGAGGGAAAGTGTGAGGTTTTGCTTTGTTGTTTGGGTGAACATGTTAATGCAGCTGCAAACTTGAGGCCTTTTGTAAGAAATATGCATAAGTAATAGAGAAAAAACTGATATGGTGAAACCCGATGGTACCTAATTAAGAGGACATTGGTGACAGTAGCCCATTATCTGTATTTAATCATGGCACAGGTGATGTTCACAGTGAAGACATGAGATGACTTGAGTGGACAAGGTGCTGAGTCATTAGGCTCACAGCTGCTCTATGCTGGTCCCTGGTGGATATTAAAGGAACAATCATAAAAGTTTGTGCCTCCAACACAATAACGTGGTTAAAGAAAAAATTCACTTTTATTTGTTTCTGGACAGTCCTTTCTTTCACTGGTTAAATACAACATCACAAGTAGCCACACCGAAGCCCTGGAGTGTTTGCCAGAGCAGCATTATACAACAACTTAGTCACAATTTGAACAGCTTGGTTCATTGATCCGAGGGGAGAGGAGGGGAAGGAGAGGAGGGGGATTAAGAAAGTTTGTCCTAGAAAGTGGTGAGTAAAGCTGAAGAGCACACTACAAAAAATGCCCAGAAAAGTAGCTGTGAAAATGAACGTTTGATTCAAAAGAAACTAAGGAATTTATCTGCCAGCAGGACGAGAGACTTGTCTGTTTTGTTTGTTCTTATTATTTTTCTGCCTCATTTTTTTTGTTTCTTGAAATGGCACAATGTTTCTCACCCTGCTGACAGATTTTTTTTTTCTTTTCTAAAATGAAATGCTTTGTTGCATTTAGCATTGTTTGTAGTGTTTGCAGCCTCCAAACTATCCCAGAGAAAAGACCTGGAGGACGATCCAATCAGCAAGTGGAACAGCAGAGATTAAAGACTGTTGTCACATGTAGGAACTGCTAACTAGAGAAGGTTTGGAGCTGACAGTAAGAACACTGCTGATTGGCATCGTCTCCTGGTCTGTGTTTGGAGAAATCGGCCTACCGAACAATCCCATTTTATGAACTAAAATAAAAGAAGAACGAAGAAATAACGTCTGTATTTACACAGATATCCACACATACAGAGTATACACGCATACATTAACAGTACACATGGATCTTCACATACTCAGACAGTGCATTTGCCCACCAGAGAAACCGTTTTGGTGGTGAACGCTCACAGTCGTGCCACTACAATCTACAGTCTCCACAGTCACAAGTGTGGGGCTTCATTAAAACGGACTCAACAAATCAAGTTTCAGCTATTATAATGTGCTTATGACTGCATACAAGCTTTATCCAGTTGCAGTGCAGAGATATTGGAAACCAAAATGGCCTACTTCGCTGGGTATTATGGCAGTAGAGTTGGATCTTTTTGTTCCTCCCAGACAAGACAGTACTGCAGAGACACTACAAGGTTGTGCCTAAATGGTCACCGTTGCTCAAAAGCAGTTTGTGTACAAAACTTCTGGGCAAGTGATTAAAAACACATAAGCAAATCTGAAGTTTCAATCACTGGGTATGCTGATAATTACTGAGACTGGACATTCACATTCAGACTTTGTGTTCACATAGCTTTGACACTGACACATAGCTCCCAAATGAACTTGCCATTCACAAGGCAAGTTTTCCAAACTGGTTTATTTTAACAGCTTTCTTTCATGAATTCTAAAACCACAGTATATATCTGATCTACCTGTTTTTTTGTGTGAACGTGAGGTGTGATATGTAAACCAGAGCCCCAACCAGGGTTTGAAAATGTTAGTGAAGACTCGTGGAATCTCTTAGTCTTGGCTCCACTTTGATTGTTTAAATTTCAGGCCAAACTTGAATCGCCAGACTCTTTGAATGTAGCTGGGATTTGACTCTAGGTAAATGTCCTCACAGACAGACATGACTGTTGACTTTTCAACAACAAGGCCAAAGAGGATTGAAAAGGGTCAGGCTACACAGAAAAGAACTTATTTCCTCCAAACTACACTACAATCCCACTGACAAACTCTTTATTTTGTAATATGAAATAAAATGACAGATTTTTGCATCTTATTTGGCCCTGGTGTAAAAAAAAAAAAAAAAAACAACTTTATGAGAAGCCAAGTCCAGTCTGCAGCCACTACTGAAGACCCATCTTTACAATGGAAACATACCTTGAATCACACAGAGGAACAGTGTTTAACAGACTGAAAAAAAAATACACACATTATCTGACCGAACAGTATAAAAGGTGTGATAACAGTATCTGTATGTGAGCAGGAGAGTGCGACGCCAGGCGGTGTTGTGGTGTTTGCGGTGTCTTTTGCAGCGGCTTGTTCCCTCAGAGTGAGTCCGCTCCGTTCATGGTTTTTGGACACACTCTTCATTCAAGCGCTGCGCAACTAAACCACACACCATTTCCGTGGCAACAGACCAACAAATAGTAGCAATAAATGTATATATATATTAAAAAAAATAAAATAATAAAACAGAACGAATCAGCATGAAGACACGACACCTCAGAGGATAGGGAGAGCTGGGAGGCCAGTGCTCAGACAGAGGTCAAAGGTTAGTAAAGTTCAAAAGGTCAGAGGTTACCCTAGTCTGTTCTTACCACAGTTGGTCATTATTCAACTCAGTCTGCTTGTGGCAGCCGTCATTACAGAGCTGAATGTGGAATTATTAGAGGGGAGTTTATACAATGTTTTACAGGACCGATCCTTTTTTAAAGTTTCATTTCATTTAAAATAAAATGCCCCAAACCCCATTAACACATACAGTATATATATAATTATTAACATGTATCACCGCGATTTCCAAATGAAAACCATCGGATGATCAACAGGTGACTGAACCTTTAAACTCTGGACACAGCTGTGGGTGTGTGAGCCATATGTGGCCAGAGTTCAGAGGTTTGGTCAGGTTTGAAACAGCACTACTTTAGGCATTCCTGTTAATGCAGTAAACTGAAATGGCGTTTCCCCAAGGCATATTATACATTCATAATACTAAGTGAGTGCAACTGTTGGTGTGTGTGTTTGTGTGTGTGTGTGTGTGTGTGGCTGTGTTTGTCTTGAAATACCTGCCACGAGGTATAAATTATCTGCATGAAAGCAGAATAATGGGTGTTCATGTATGAGTGTGTGTTTGCATGGCTCGTCAGGGCTCCTGTCCTCACGACTGAAGCACATTTCCGTAGGAAACAATTGCAACTCATTGGCTCAACCAAGTTAGCCAACCACCAATGACGGAAGCCAGAGCCCCCTGGGCCCGGCCCATCGCTGAGACCGTAGTTTGGTTGGTTGGTCAGGACTGTGTGCGCGCGTTGTATCTTTATGTGTGTTTGGTGACAGTAGAAAAGAGGGCCATTGGTCCATTCCACTTGCGGCATCCTCATTGATGGAGGGGAGGGGATGCGTTTTCCGCGGTGATGAGGGTGAAGTGTCGGTAGCGTAGATGAGGGGAAGAGCTTAAACCTCCGCTCCTTTCAAGCCGATTCGTTCCTCCTCCTGTCAGTCACTGTTGGGCTTCTTCAGGGAGAAGGCAAAGATGTTGAAGTGGCTGCTGAGCTGTTGGACCTAACAATGGAAATAAAAACACCATCACCATTATTTTTGTATTGCATTCTATTCCACAGGTGTAATTTCAAACATCTATATCTACAAGACTGAAACAAGGAATTCTGTTAAGTTCAAATAACTCATTTCTGAAGTACCTAGAAGAAAAGACTTTCATGTATTAAAGGGAAATCCAAAAGTTAATTATCGTTATGTGTGCTCTTACCACTGATACGCCGTAGTGTATGTGCGCTAGTATGACAGCGGCTGTCCAGAGATACAGCAGTAGCGTCTCGTTGGCAACCACCCCTGTGACCGCTAACAGCACCACCACCAACATGGGCACCAACAGCCAGCTCAGCGCCTGGCAACGCGTGTTACTCATCTGACACACAATCAGCTTACACTGCAAGATAAATACAAACATGAAGACAGGAACTTATGTTATAGTTATCATGGTTATGTATGTATGTGTGTGTGTGTGTGTCTATGTGTCTGTGCAGACTCTCACCGTGACATTAGCGAATGCTGTTCCCACCATGAGGTAGAAGATCCTGGGCTGCAGCTCGAGGATGTTGGATGGAGAGTACACCACCCAACTGGTGGACAAGATGAAGAGGAGGACGGGAGAAAGGAAGGGCAGGAAGGCCTCATACAGGCTGCTGTGCTTCAGAGTGTTACTGCGGTAAGCCCTGCAACACCACGTGGAGTGAAGAGTTCAGAGCACTGGGTGAAAATAATACTACAACATAATAAAACGCTGGATGAAAACTTAACTTACTTCAGGACATTGTAGAGGCTCATGGGTAATGTCACAGTAAAGGAACAAGCTGAAAATCAACAAACATGAATTATTCTGGCTGCTCCGGCAAAGGGGACGACTGCATTCAGAGTAACCAATCACAGATTACCGATGATCATAAAGGTGAAAAGGTCTCTGTAGAGGAAGTGAAACAGGACTGGCTGGTACCACTTTTCCACGCCAACCACAGCAGTGACCAAGTAAACGAGGGAGATGGTCTGGAAGGAGATGAGCCACCAGACATCAAGTCAATAGGAGGCCGGTATGTTAATGTGAATGGACGCTAATGCTTGTGTGTGTCTTTACCACTTGGCTGATGTCGTATCCCCAGGGCAGAAACAAGATGCCAGTGTTATATTTCTCCCAGTGAGACAGGATGAAGGAGAACAGCACCACCCACAGGATGTAATACAGCGTGGCCACACTCACGCCACTGTCACCGCGCCCAAAGATGGAGTATACTGTGGCCACAAAGAAGATGCACGCCCAGCTGTCCAGGCCATGGTCAAAAAGCTCCCCTAGTGGTGTGGAGGAGTTGGTGCGACGCGCCTGCTTACCATCAACGCCGTCTATACACAACAAAGAGGCACACATCATTCCATACACTGCATGTTTATGTGAACATTTATTTAGAAACACACAAAAATGCTCAAGATGTTCTTTGCTTGTGTTTTTTTTTTTTGTTTTGTTTTTTTACATCTTACACTTCAGGCAAAGCTGCTGCCCACACTCACATAACTGCACAAAGTCTTTGTAAACAGCCACATTCCCACTTCCCACCACTGAAATTCACTGTCACAGCCTCTGGTCTGGGCTACACTCATTTCATCCACATATGGAAGTTTTCTGCAAACACATCCTCATATGAAACCCTCATATGTGGAAAGTTGTTTTATTTTACTGGATCACAAAATGGTCAGCAGGATTTTAAATGGACTGAGAACACATCTACAAACAAACACACAAAGAAGTAATCTGACAGTAAAATAAATCTGTATGTATCTGACTGTAGTTCGATTCACTCACTAACAGCCTGCAGAATACTTGAGATGTTTGACTCTATTTGACTGAATTTGGCACGACCAGAGAGTGTGCAACCTACATACATATCTATATTGTGCTAGAAGAATTCCCCTTGAGCCTCTCAAAAAGTCACAGAGATGAATGGGGGGGGGGGGTTACAGGGGTTAGGACTCACCAAGTGTATAGGCCAAGAAGTTAAAGATCCCTGCAGCAACCCAGACCCAACTAGGCACGTGTTCATGACCTGCAGCTGAGACACAAATAATGTAAATATACATCACACCACACAGACACAGTAAGAAACCGAAAGGCAAACTATGTACAACTAAACTGAGTGAACCCCTGGTCATCACTAAAATCCTGTCCATTTAAGACTTTTATTTCTTTTTAGCCAAAGCCCCAAAAACAATCAGTTTTATTTGAAAATCAGGAATGTTTGACTAATTAATATATTAATGAAAATGTCCACATTTAAGAATAAAACGCAACAAAAGTCAGTACACCCTGCATTAGTGAGATTCCATTCTTTATCTTTTAATATTTCGTTTGTCCTTCTTTACTTTTGAGGACAGATTTGATCCTCCTGGACCATGGGTGATACCAGTCTTGCTCACATCTGTGCAAAGATGTTCTGCTGCTCTTCACAGATGATTCTCTTCTCAGCTGCTCTTTGCTGGAGGGGGTTTGTTATTCTGCGTTCTGCTCCGAAATACTCCAACAGTTTTCTAGTGGATTCAAGTCAGGAACACACCAGGCCAGGTGAGAGTTGTCACTTTTTCCTATTTACAAACTCTCGTGTGATTGTTGCAGCGTGTTTGGGATCATTGTCATGTTGGAAAATTCCTCTCCTGCTGAGCTTCTTGAACCTGGGAGTCTTCTTTTGATTCAGTATTTGGGTAAACAAACGTACATTCACAGTGCCGTGTATAAATGTCATCTCCCCTGCACCTTTTGCACTCATGCAGCCACATTTCGACACACTCCCATCTCCATGTTTTACAGTCAGAACTAGGCAACTACTGTGGTAGTTCTGGCCAAGTCCACACCAAACATGCTGGACCTCATGTGACCAAACATGTTTATTTAGGTTTCATCAGACCAAAGAATGTGCTGCCAAAAATCATCATGTTCTTTGGTAAAGTTTAATCTTGCAGTTCTGTGGCCTCTTCAGGCCACAGAACTTTCTTTTTTAAATGTCCTCGTCCCAGACACAGTTTTGAATCATGTAACATTTTAGTGATATTGCATAGAGTTGTACTCAGCTTTGTTGTTCTGTACACTGTAAATTAAGCCACTGAATTTCACTGTTCCGACTTTACCTAAATTAAACCTCTAATCTAAAACCACATAGAAAACTCAAAGTGGAATAAAAACTGCCACAGAGCATATTTCAAGTGAACCATTAACATGTGTGTATAATCTGATTTAGCTATTCCTGCAAAGGCTGACTCCTGACAGCAAATGCTGTCGTGAGGTCATTTTGACCAACGTTCATTATTGATTGTAAAAGTCAGAGTAACAGTCATGTTTGTTTGTGTGTTTATGTTTACCTTTATGTGTGCAAAAAGTATGTAGTTATATGAGACAAAGACATGATATAGTACAGCATCTCTTCAGAGTTTTGCGTCAGTCTTTGTTTATGTTATAAAGATTTTATTGTTCATGTTAACAGTTGTAGATTGGTGTGTGTGGTATGTGTTTGTATGATGTCATGGGTTAGTGATCACTTATCCGTAATAGGCCATCGTGTTTCAGAAAGTGGTGGACTTTGCCTGTCATAAATGTTACACGCCTCTCATTCTGTCACCATCTTTTAGACTAGATATGGTGGATTCAAGCAGCTCATTGTAAGTTTTAGCAGGGAAAAAAACTGAACAACACTCCCTCATGCAAACCCAGGGGGAAGATAAGTAGTGCAGAGGACCTACCAGAGGCAGTGAAGTCAAAGTCATGGAAGGCCAACATGAGGAAGTTCAACACAAGAAACATGAAGCCTGTGAATGTAATAAGGTTTGGAGCCAACCATCTTGGTAGAAACTGTTGAGAAGGAGGTTGACAAGGACAAACAGATAGTGAAAAACAGTTAATTAACATGTCACTTAGATGTAATAGTCATAATAACAACACTGACTCCATAATGAGACACTAATTCATTCTGTCACCCAGTCTGGACAGTTATGTGTCTGCTGGCAGTGATGATTTTAGGTGAAGGAACATGAATTTCTTAAAATTAACGTCAAGGTTTCAGTCAAGCTGACATTAATGTGAAAATAAAGGCTTGATACAGAAAAGTAAACAAATGTGTCAGTGCTCAAACAAGCTGTTTACAAGGGAAATGGACCTGTTTATCTAAAGGAAGATTTTGTAAAGGAAGTTTGTTCATGTTATCAGGTACATGACTGCATTCAATACAACACACTATCTCCAAAGACCAAAACAGACCTTTACAATTAGAGACTGATGTGTTCTGACACAGAGACAAAGGAGAAGATGGAAATGTGTGCTGCAGTGTTGTTGCTGTATCACAGCAGACGGCTGGAAACCTCATTAATGATGTAGCGCAAGCGCGCGCGCGCACGCACACACACACACACACACACACACACACACACACACACACACACACACACACACACACAGATCGAGTTGAACAGGTCCTCCTCACCTTCACTACAAAGTTCCAGAAAGGGTGCATGACGTAGATAGACAGGGGATTTGAGTCCACTGCGCTGTACTGCAAAGAGACACATAATGTAATCAGTCAGGATGTGTCACACACCAAGTGTTAATCTACTGTGGATGCATTTTTAATATTTGATTCTCCTCATTGCAAGTAAACCAGGGCTCATAAACACAGGCCATATGGCCTTACATGTAACTTGTTTACTGGATAATTTTGGGAGCCTGTCATCATCATCAAAGCAAACCTGATTCCAGTCTTTGTAACTTTATCCGTGCATGGTGAACAAGTGTGAGAGCTACAGCGTAATGTACCTTCACTGGAGTTTATACAGTTTAAGAAGTGTGTAAGGCTGTTTGTTTGTGTGTTTTGTGACGTGAGGCCACCCTCTCTGGTGTCAGTCTTGTTGGAGGGCTGTTTTACAGGATTGATTTTGATTTTTAAGCTCTCTCTTTCTCCTGGTTCACTTGAAATCTGCGTATTGGATTACAAAGGGTTAATTATTGATTTTTAACTGCACTCTTTTCACAAGAGCAGTAAACTCCCTGGAGTTTAAATTAATCACTACAAATGTGTTTACTATAGACATACTACAGCAGTTAATACTAAAACACAGGCACAGATTAATGCTTACAACAGCTTTTTTTTTTCCTTCACGTACACAAGCTTGTGGTGGACCTGCACAATTAATTATCAAATCCATTATGAAGATTTCACATTTAATAATCACAGATTACTGAAACACTTCGTTTAGACAGTCCAGTGTGGATTAATACAGTCATGGTGTTATGTAATACCAAACAAGTGTGTTCCTCAAATCAACAAAAATAACCAATGTGATTAATCATCACCCCATATGCAAGGACAGACAGTGTAGCCATAATTCACACCTTCATCTTGAACAAACATGGTTACACAAATGAAAGGATGTGAGAAGCAGAATGATGGGCGACAGCATGAAATACAGAGTGAAACTATCAGTAGCACATTTTTTTTTTGCTCTCCACTTCAATACTTGTGTCTGGGCACATTTGCACACCTTGTGAGAAAACAAGCTCCGTGTCAAACAGAGCCACAATCCTTTCATTCACTGTCATCTCCTCAAGCTACTAATGCCTGGGGCACAGTAGCCAGTGCGTGGGGTGAGCCACTCATGATAAACAGCTCAAAGAAGTAGTTTTCCGCAGAAATCAAAGGAGGAGGAGAGAAATAGTGACCTTTGCTGAAATCTTTTAAGGACAGAAAACATGACATATCACCCATCAAAAACAAAAAATAAACACATCTTATATGAGAATATGCAGCTTGTATCATATCACCTGGGTTGGTCATCTTAAACTCCAGGGCTACAAGTCATACTAATAAACCAATACATGTACTGTGGCCAAGTCATATTCTGTCCACTTATCAATACTTAATTGTCTTGTGAGATGCTTGAAATAACTGCCACTCCTTTTTTCCAGCCTCATATAGCCTCCACGTATTACCACACTGACGCCCATCTTTATGGTAAGTGAACTAAAATGTTTGTGTGACACACAGAGGAAGGTGTTACTAATCTAAACCTTTTAGAGACACAACTCTGTGCTCATAGGACTGCTTCTTAAAGTGATTTCACTTGTCAGTTTCCCTCCAGTCTACTGGTTCAAGATGAGTGGTTTCCCTCCTATCTTTCCATTACAGCACCTACTTGGTTTTTCTTTCTCTTTTCTGTGATTGCAATAATAGCGTAACAATAGCACATTAAAGATCTGGGCTTCTACACAAAAAGGAGACAGTCGGTGAATCTAATCTCTGAAATGTGTGAAAACACTTAGTAAAAGCCTTATTTCATAGCCAAACACTGGCAGCGAAAAAGAGCCGTTAGCTAACTATTAGCACATCTGCGCCAAAGTCAAGTTGAAATGGTAAACAGTGACACTTCCGGCAATCGCTTTCGAAATAAATAGCATTCCTTAAAATTATGCCCCACAAACCTCTCAAACGGACCCTACACAACGCTAATGTTTATTTAGCTTTATTCACCAGTCTTTAAATAGTGTGTCTAATGCCTATATACTCGGGTTCTGCTCGGGTATCTGATCATCAACCTGCCCCTTTGCTGAAGTATCCTTGAGCAAGAAACTTAATAAATATTTTCTGACTCCAAAGGTGCTTTTAATTGCTGACCCCTAACGTGATCGCTAATGAATCAATGAATGCTGAAAAAAACATTAACAACAACATTAGGTGACAACTCCATAGAAGATACCATCATCCACAACATAGTGTAGTTATACATAAAAAGACAAGCTATGGCGGGCCACTTTAACGCTTTTATTTTAAGGGAAAACTTTCTCAGCATCCGGTATCATTTCAGCTAAGCCTTAACACACTCTTCTTTGCCAGGCAAGCACCCTGCAGATCGTGACAGCTAGCTGTGAAACACACACGCACGAACGCACACACACGCACGCACTGTCGGCTCAATGCTAGCTGCTAACATAGTACAACATATACCTTGTATTTGTCGAAGCCCGCGAGCTGCTCCTGAGTGACATATTCGTAAAGAGCCATGGTGGTACAGTCTGACTCAACAATGAGAAAAATAAATATCTCTTCCTTTGGAAGTCCAAATCCCCAACGTTAGCTGCCGAGTCGAAGTACCATCTAGCTTAGCCGCCGTCGTTCACGCCGGGTGAGGTGATGTCGACACATTTGGGCCACTCCTTCTGGGTGCACTCCGCTAACCGTAGCTCACCACCGCTACCTCTGGCTTGGATGACAAGTAAAAAAAATGACGAAAATTACTGTGACATTTTGTGGACTGGCCCAAAAATCACACCGTTTCTATTAGATATAGCGACACTTGAGAAAATGAATCGTCAAAATGGTTGGTATGGTTTTATTTTCGTTAACTGATCACTGGGGTCTGCTCTATTAAAACTATTTCTATGGCGCTCATAAACGTGACGTGGCTTTCCTCTCCAGCCGGAAATAAGACCGATTTGCTTGTTTGCTGCTGTGCTACTGAAGAATCGCTACATCCAAGACCAAAAGCCCAAATTAAAGGATAAGGTAAGTGGTAAGAGTAGCTATTCCACATTGCAATGGGTTTGTTTTTGTAATTATGTTTCAGCTTCATTTAAGCGTCCCCCATATTTGTTCGTTTAACAAGTGTCGGCTCCAGTAGCTAGCTAGGTAAACGTTACCTAGCTTGAGGGTCCACTAACAAAACTGACGTGATTTACAACCACGTTTATAAATTCAGATGCAAAATGCGATGTGTGGTCAGAAAGTCACCATTGTCACTGCCTTGCTTTTTCAAAGATTAAAAAATGCTTACACAAGATTTTAAACGTAGGTGGGTAGCCAGCTGATCACCGAAATCATGCCCACAATTATTGTGAAGATAGGTTTGTCATAACTGTCATAAAAACTGTATATATAATGTTCACTGTGATTGGTTTCCTGCTTAAAAAACAACTCTGCAAGTTGGTGATTTCACACCATAATGAAATTAATGTGAACTAGTGTTTGAAAGGTCGTAAAATACATTCAGGTATCTGAAATTCCACATTACACTGTAGTGAATGAACGGAGATGACTACAGTAAACATGACTTTATAGTAAACTGTGTTGCAAAAATATCTATATCTCCAACTCCATTACACTTGCTCCATTGTGTCATCCTTGGCAGAATGGTAACAGACGTGCAGCTGGCCATATTTGCCAACATGCTTGGCGTGTCATTGTTCCTGCTGGTTGTGCTATATCACTACGTTGCTGTCAATAACCCTAAGAAGCAGGAGTAGAGTCCCACAATATGACCAAAGAGGTAAGTGCTATCTGTGTTTGCCTAAGATGGTTCACCACTTCACCACATATAAACCTTGTTTTGTTTTCTTGTTCATTGTTTTTTCTTTGTCGTTTTCCACTGTGCTGTTGAACAAATCAGGTTTTAACACAATGCTACATTACTGAATGTGTTGAATAGTTCCCTCTATGGTTAAAAGTATGGTATACTTATGATAAGAGAGCAGCAAATGTAGTGTTTCGTTGGTGAAAATTACACTGAATTAAAAGTCATCATGACTGAGTTGCACCAATTCAGCCCATGGCTGATGAGTTGATATTTCATCACTGAACATGAGTAAAAATGTGGAGGAAGCATACTTAAATTTTGTAAATGTGTAGTGTTGTTTGCTAGCTGTGGCATATTTAACTGCAAACATGACTTTTCTGTCCAAGGTTTATCACATGATCCTGTTTAATGTCTTTTTCTCTCCACAGGCGAGATGGGGATCAAAGCCACCACCTTGGAAACAACATTCCCTGGCCTCCCACCCTCTTTCCAGGAATTTCTATATTGTAATGATTGCACAGTAATGTTTTCTTTTTTCTAATAAAATTGTGTGAAGTCCATTTACATTGATTTTTCAGTAAATTCCTTAAGTTATCCCTTATTCCTATTGAGTTATTTTGCAAAATTTAGAGTACATGAAGTTTATTTCAAGTTAATTTATTGATACTTCCAACATAGTCTGATCTCAGTTAGGTAATATGACTATGGGGTGTGTGTGTGTGTGTGTGTGTGTGTGTGTGTGTGTGTGTGTGTGTGTGTGTGTGTGTGTGTGTATATATATATATA
>JBBMJY010000011.1:14582119-14636809 GCA_037833715.1 Toxotes lorentzi
TTTTTTGTTTCGGTAGGATATTGAGGGTGTGTTTGGTGGTGTGTGTGTGTGTGTGTGTGTGTGTGTGTGTGTGTGTGTGGGTGTGTGTGTGTGGATATATATATATACACACACACACACACACTCTCCTGTGCTGTAGAACAAAATGCTTTATAGGAATGTCACAGAAAAAGTATATTCAATACAAATATATATTGCTCATAATAGTATCAACTCACCCTTGGACTTTTTCACATTTTATTACACTGAATTAGAGCAGATGTAAGTAAATTGTTGACACTCAAAACAAACCAAAAGGTCTCTAAATGTTTATCACTGTTAATTATAAATAAAACATTTGATAAGATGAGTATTCATCCCCTTCCTATTTTATCGTAGTCATCTATAACAAAAAGTACAGTCAGTTGCATTCTTTAGCTCTGTATCAACTTTGGGCTCTAACTTGTTACTCAGTCATTCATATAAGGCTTTACTCTGAAAAAGTGGTTTTCCTCAAAGATTTCTCTTTTTTGCTGCACTCATTTGCTGCAGAGAAGCCTTCCCACAGTATGATGCTGCCACCAGCAGGCTCCATCATGGGGATGATGTTTCAGATTTATATCTTAAGGTTTTTGGTGACCTCCCACTTGAGTGCCATTTTCACATGGACAGGTAGACTTACAGCTGTCCCAAATGTCTTCATTTTACTGACCTTAAAGTGGTCCAAAGGATATTGCTTGCAATTCTTGTTACAGTCTCTTGTTTGGTACTTTTCAGTGACTTTGTCATGGATTAGCCTGGCTTGGCCTTTCCTAACTTGTGATTGAACCTTTCAAATACAAGTATATTTATCCTAAAATCACTTACACTTGGCTCACCAATATAACTTCACAACAACATTACCTATAGTTTTATATTTTCACATAGGTATGATTTTTCTAATTTGACATTCTAGTTTCTTTTCTGTTGGCCTGTGTGGTAAAACAAAGTATGAAAAAGTCCAACAGGAGGTGAATACGTTTTATGGGCATTATATGCAAAGCAACTAACAACTTCTGGAATAATAACATTAAATACACACTCTCAAACATTTGTTTCTAAACCCACAAAGGAAATAAAGGACATTGTAAAGGTGCTGTTGTGCTTGTCAGTCTGAGTAAAAGTTATCCTTTGCTGTAATAGTACATGTGGCTGACTGTGAAACCATACACAATATTTATCGGTGCATAGCAGTATTGATAATGCAGAGTGCATTTACTTTGAGTCTTTTTGGCAGAGGGAGCAGCGGAAGGAAATGACTAAAATGACAAAAACACAAATGTGAGGTACAGTGACGGTAGCTGAAATGTTAAAAGATATTTCAAGTCACTGGATCCAGATCAATTGGAAAAGTGGAACGGGGAAAATGTGCTCCTTTCCCCTACCTCAGCCGCTGTTGTGGTGTCATTGAGAAAAGGCACTTAACCCCCAGCTGCTCCAGTAAAGCTGCTCAGTGTCTGTACTGTGCAGCTCCTTGGTATGACTATGTTGAACAGCATGGTGGACGACACCATGCATGTTCAGGAAACTGAATAAATAAAGATTAAAATGTTGTATTGCACATTAAGATCACATTATTGTAATTTAGCCTCACATTAAGCGAATACAGACATTTACACAGGCGCCTCCTCTTCTGTGTAACTCCTAGGCTTCTCCACACAGGGTCGCTGTCTCACACAGGTTCACAGGCTCAGGCAGCGGCATCGCTGGAGTCTCCTCAACCTTCGAAGACGACATGACAAGCCTGTATAAGTCACTCATTTGTCTTACTGTAATGTTGTGTTAATTTGATTTGACACAAAGTGTGCATATTTGCTTTAACCTGCTGCAGCATCTCATCCACCTCTGGTGAAGTTTCTATGATGGCATTTCCTTTGTAGTGTAAACTCCTGTTTGTGCTCTTCTTCATTAGTGCTTTAGAGGCCAGCTGTATGGCACCATCTTTCCCCGATACACCTGCAGAGTGAAATAAAACAGTGATGTTTACTGGGTACATGTGCAGCTTACATACTGGAAGGAGGGAACTCAAATCAGCAATACCGTGCTGCATTTGAAAATTACAGAATAAGGGGAAATATCTTCTGTAACGCTGAGACACTTGTATGTGAATCAATATTGAAGCCAGATTGAATGGTAAAAGTATGGAAATGGGAAAAAGCAACTCCTACTTTGAAAATGTGTGTGTGTGTCTGTACATGCCTGACAGCGACAGGTGTCGATGGAGGCCTGGTCTGAGCAGCTTCCAGACCTTCATGGTGGCTGACTCCTCTTTTTCTCCAGGTGAGGATGGATTACTGCTATTAGAAGCAGTTTTTCTGTCACGTGTGGAGGGGTTGTCAGTTGATCCCGCCCTCCGGATGGGGATGCGGCTCATATGAGGTTGTAGCTCACACCTGTGAGGGCAAAGAAGAGGTCAACACAGAGGAAGACTAATGTCCATAATATACAATGTCCCTCTGTGGCAATGCAGATTTGTAATCTCATTATCATAATTTTCTTTTTCATGTAGGTAAGACTGGACTCACTTGCTAAATTTGATGGAGGAAAGGATGTGTTCAGGCCCCAGGTCTTTGGCAGTCTGTGACAGATACAGAGACATTACAGCAAGACTTCGTACACCAAAGGTATGTTGTATATAAGATATAACAAAAAAAAAAAAAAAAAAAACAGGTGATCTGAGAAATGAGGGGAGTTTGCTCTCTGAGTGATCCAGCAATGTCAGCTAACCTCTGCACGGGCCTCTGTAGAGTGGTGACTGGTTGTAAGAGTGCGGCACCCTCTCCCCACGCGCCCAGAACGCATGGGGAAAGGCGTCCTGGACCAACCCTCTGAAATGGGTCCACCAGCCTGAAAGTCGGGACAGCTGAGGCCTGTTAACCAGATGAAGGACATGAATACAAAAAAAAAAAAGAACAGAGGGAAGGAGAAACAGTAGGTGGCAAATAAGCAACAAGTAATACAACATTAAAAGATGGAAATGTATTTCAGGACAGTAAACAATTATTTAAAAATGAAAAATGTAACATGATATAATGTCCTGAGGTTTGACTGTCAAGCACCTTTGACCTGTTTGTCACCAAGCTGATAAATAAAGATCACAAACAGAGTGAACAGAGAGTAGAGGACTCACACACAGAATTTGCTTCACAAAAGGATAGTTTTTATTCCAGAGGTTAAACAGAGAGACGGTAAAGGACAGCAGCACATTCAAGAAGGTGGTAATTCTTAGATGTTACACAGACAAACACTTAACCGTAGTCTGGAATAGAAGGTTAGCACCACATTGAAGAAAACGGAAACATTCCCATGAGGAGTATAAAGCAGAAAGACCTAACGAGAATGTGACTACGCATACAGTGTGCTTCCACCTAAAGCTTCTGTTTTTTTTTGTTATTCTGGTTGAAGATATTTCAGCTTTGCACAGTTGAAACACCTGTGAAACAGGACACTGAAGTTCACAGTGAGAAAGCAGAACAAAACAGTACTCTCTCTCTCCTCATGTTTCAGGGCACTGGTCTAAATTGAAAGCCTATAATACATTGTTCCCACTGTGCTGAATGAAGTGGGCATAGGCTACATGAAAGTCACCATCATAGTGATGCATTTAAAAAGACTTTTATGTCTCCATAGCACAAAATGACAATCAGATTTTCAGAAGGTTGACGGCTTCACGTCTGCTGTATATAAGAGAGGAGGAGGATGGTGCTGCAAGAGAAGCCCTGGCTTTTGTTTGATATCTGATCTAATTAGCTAGCCTTTTGTGAAAAGTCCTAAATATAACCCTTATAATGTCCAAACATCTTCAGTAGTTATATATTCTTTTGTTTAACGATACAGTGTTTTAAGCCTGTATACTCAAAAAAGCCACTAAAATATTTATATAATATAAATTTCTCCTTTTTTCCGTTCTTCATTGCATCTTGCAAGGGTAGGTTTCTCTAAATCAAGCAGATGTGAAGGCAAGATGGATGACCTATCAGATGACAATTTAATTCAGGTTTTCTGGTAAAAAGGGTGAGCAGTGTCTCCTAGACCTACTGTTTACAACAGAGCAAGGCACACCATAACTACAATGTCGCACAGCATTGGAACTGACGATAGCTACAGCGAGGCAAGGCCAGATATTCTGAAAGATCTTTTGATCCAATCGATCAATGGTCTGTTATTACACGATATATCTGCTGCTCATAAAACCTCTCCAGATCAGACATTCTACCTCTGCATCTTCAGTGCATCTAAAATGACTGGTCTTAAAACACAGACCATCATCAAGTACTTGGATGACAGCACACAAAACTGAATTACAGACAAATTACTCTACTTCCACAGTTGATCTATGAGTCTTACATATAGACCAAGACAACAAGATAATTTCTCACCTCTACTAACCACAGAATATATTAACTCTGACCATCGACGGCCTACAACACACCTGTCAAATTCAATGTACACAACAAAACACACAAATGTGCATGAATAAATAATCATCAGTTTTTTTTTCTTCACCGGTTTGATGAAACATGTAATAAAATTAAATAACTCTACAATTTATTTACACCAATACCAATATTGGAATCTTATTAGAAAATTATGGACACTTGCCAACTTTGACTTGGTCACACTGTTGGAACAAACACATAGTTTTAAATGATATTGCTTGTTTGCAAACAGCTCCATGACACGTGAGGTTTCTGGCAGTAGGCTACTCTGTGAATATCATAATGTCATGCCCATGACTGGACTGACACTGGAATGATACAGGTTTCATAAATATCACAGAAATGAGTCACCAGCTTACATACAAAAATTAAACAACAGACCTTTTAAATTTACATTTTCAGCCATAAGAAATTAAACGTAGACTACAGAACGCTAAATGCTACTCAGAACTAATTCCAAACATGACCATAGTGGGACGCTGTGATCGTCCTGCAACTTGCACTGTTTTACATATAAACATTACAGAGAGACAGTTATACTAATACACTGAAAAAAGAAACAAAAGATCAGATTTGACACAAACAGAAGCCACACTATGTTCAGTCTAATTCTGCAAACCCCGTTCAATAAAGCAATAAACAATTCAAAAAAGTTCAACGGGGCAAAAGTAATTAATATTGTAGCTGATTATGAGTAGGAATAACTGTGAAAAGAAGAAAATGTAAAAATTGATAGCCCTGGCTATTTCCCAAATATCAGCACAGTAACCAGGTGAGCTTCTTAGCTTATCAGTTGTATAGAGACTCAAAATTCAACTTACTAAATGCAATGTAATCCTTTAGTGTACTGTTTATAATATTAATGTATAATGCTGTTATCTACTATATATTCTGCAAGTGCTAGAACACGTTCACACACTAACTGCTCTGATTTGTTTAGTAAAGAGTATCCGCAAGAACTACATCAGAGGGTTGTGTGTTACGCAATGTTTGATTTGAGGTTGGTAATGAAGGGAAAAAGATTTCTCAACACATTTCAGTCATAACTGAGATTTGAGGGACACTTGCACTCTCAAGTGTATTATTTATCCTAAGGTGCTAATACTGTAGACACATGTAATTATGCCGATATGTGCAGGAGGAAATACGATAATATTTGAGGAAAAGTTAGAAGAGCTAGCACCAATGATGTTTCACTCACACACAGACACACACACCAAACAGTGATCTGCATTTGTTTTAACCTACAGGGACTGCCAGGCAGGTGCAGGTTTCTCCAAAGACATTCTCTCAATATAACTTAACGCACCTCTCGTCTGATACTTAAAGGAATCTCAAGAGTTTACACTCACGTGGCCCACTCACACTCACACTGACACACACACACACACACACTGACACACACACACACAGGCCCAGGCTCTCACAGGATAGGTTCAGTCCTGGGTAGGCCCAGCTGGAGTGTTGGTAGCCGGCGGCAGGCTCTGAAGGAGCAGGGGGCTCAGTTTGGAGAGCAGCCCCGGGCGGGGCAGAGCCTGCAGGGAGGGGAGCAAGGTGGAGAGGCTGGGGGGCTGGAGGGAGTACAGACCTGTCATACTGACGGAGGCCGGGAGGGGACAGGAGCCCGCTGCACACACTGAGGAAGACGAGGAGGAGGAGGAGGAAGGGGGTGAGAGTGGGGGGCGTGAGGGGGTGTGGCTGTTGCTGGGAGACCGTAGGATGGAGCGGTGGTGGGGGGGACGTCTCTTTTCCTGAGGCTTAGGGTCTACAGAGAGGGAGACACATATGCACACTAGCTCAGAGACATGCGGGGGGATTGTGTGCAACACAAACAAAAAGTGGCTACATGTGGAAACTGCCCTTCACAAGAGCCATGTCCTGAGGCACACCAGATGTTAAAATGTTCTAGGTGAGAAAATTGATGGGATATAGTTAGAATCAAACTGTATAATGTAAAATATGCAAAAATGTGGTCCAAACTCAAAACAATGTCACTATCATCTAAGAATTTTACCACTCAAACAATCAATTTGGTGCCTTGAAACAGGGCTCATTAAAACATGAAAGTCATGCAGTTTCATCCTCAGTGTGGGCAGGAATTATGCTGCAGGTTCAAAATGCATGCACAAACAGCAGTAGCAGCAGGTGGGGTCATGCTCGGGTCATGCAGGGATCATGCTGATACTATACGCCAGAGACACTCAGGACATTTGTTGATGTCTCTAAAATCAAAGCTCTCCCAAACCTGGGACTGATTTCACATCACTGCCACAGTAAACCTGAAGCTAACTGCCACTGACACACACTGCCACATCAATCTGCCATCCTAAAAGAACCGCACTACCAGCCATCAACCGTTCTTAACATGAACAATAGTAAAAAAAAAATAACAAAAAAAGAGGATGGCAGCAACGACAAAATATGTGGTGCTGAGAGACAAAAAGACAAGAGAGGCGATAGGAAGTATCAACCTGCAAGACAGGTAGATGGCTGAGAAGTCAGCTTACCCCTGACTGGCCCGAGTGTCTTGGTGCCTCCACGTCCACTTGTATGTGTGCTGCTGTGCTGCGTGTGAGTTCGTGGTGGGGGGCAGCCAAAAGTAAAGCTCGGAGAGCTGTGCATTTTTGGGGAGGGCGTCTGGCTGCTGCTACTGTGGCTGTTGCAACGAACACGGCTGAGGGTATTCTCCGACGTTGAGCCGGACAGACAGCTGCCAGGAAAATCACAAAACACAAACATTTTTAGTTTAACATGAGAAAGAAGCTCAAAGCACTGACGTGCACATTTGTGTGTAGGTTGTTTGAGTTCTTTGTGCGAACTCACTTGTTGAAGTTCTTTGGCGGTGAAGTCTTGCTGCCATTGTGGTGTATTCTTGGTGGAGGGTGAGCATGGATGTGTGTGTTCAGGCCTTTGGTGTTGCGGACATGCTTGAGGATCCAGGCTCGGAGATTGGTCAGGCAGCTGTGCTCCGACAGAACCAGTCGTGGCCAGGGGTTGCACTCTGCCATATCCAGGGCTGAGATAGCCACGGCACGCCCCACCTGATGCACAGCATCACTTGAATTTACTTAAGAGCTGCCTTATATTGTTAGTTAAATTTTGTCTGCAGATAGGTTTTTATAGTTATCAAATTACACAAGCATTAAAGCCACTTTGCAATAAACATGCTGCTGACAGGAAGTCAATAGCTTGCAATGCAGTGTGCTGAAAAGTTGTTAATTCATGGACGCAAACAACTTCAATCCTGACACAGTGAATTAAATTTCCATCTGAATAAGATGAAATACTTGTAAAACAATCCACTTGTCTTCCTACCTGTTCAAATATTTCTGGAGTATACTTTGGAGGGAATGATGGAGGCGGAGGGGGGGTTGCCCGTCCGTTGTCGTGGCAGGCAGGTGGGATGGTGTTCATGGTTTTTCCTGTGTTGTAGTTGCACTCCAAAGTGTAACTGTTGGGGAGATGATAACAGAAACATGACTAATTGTTGCAGCAGCTGTTGTTTTCTACAATTATTTAATACCTGACTAATGCAAATTGTGTTTTGATCAAATAAAAAAAAACATTTAAGATACACAGCTTTTCACAACAGATAAAAAAGCTGCTATGTGAACTGACTACAATGAACATCAACTGCTGAAGTGTGTATTCACTGAGGTCTGACCTGTGAAGCAGCCCTATGGCCTTGTGAATGGCCACCCGCCCGCTGCCTTCCTTAGACTGTCCATCTCTCTTGTCTCGAGCGTACATGTTTTTCTCTGAGAAGTTACAGCCGAGGAAATCGAAGTGGGCAGAGTTCACAGCGATCAGCCTTGGGTACAGCATGTTCTCTACCTACAGACAGAGCAAAGAGAGCGCAGTGAGGCTAAGATGTTGGTAACAAAAGTTTGACGATAGGATTTGAAAATCATTTTATATTCATCCAGAAATATTCCAAGGGTAGGGATGGAATAAATAAATAATGTTTAACCTGCTGGCTCTCATCAGGAAGGCTATTTCCATACATGAAACATCCACGTTTGGAGGCGTGACCATGTAAGTCCACATAATAGGCCACACCTCCCTCCTGGGGTGGAATTGATTCCTGTTCCTCCACCTGTGGGACTGTTACCTCTACAGTAACAGGGGCTACAGTCTCTGAGGAGCTCGACGAGCTGTTCTGGTCCCCTTTCCCCATCTCTGTCGTAACCCAGACGTTTTCCTCCATCACCATGGGAACTTCGGGCTGCGCAGGATTTGCATCCTTTTCTGAAATTTTCTGGTTCAAGCTGCCTTCAAGGGCAGTGAGGAGAGGAGCTTGATGCTGATTGGCGGGTTTGACGTGAAGGGGAGGGCTCTGTGTGCGCGTAGGGCTGTTAAAGTGAGTGCTAGACTGTGTACTGTGCAAGCGGTTGTGCGCGTGGTGGTAGAGCAGCAGTGTTTTGGCTGCATAGATGGATGGGTGCAGCTCAGGGCTGGGGTTCAGGTATTGTCTGTTCAAGTTCACTCCCCTAGAATCAGTCCTGAAAAAAACAGACAGATTGCTATTAATTAAAAAAGACAGGCTTTTAACATTGATGACGATTGATGGTACAGATGTTATTTATAGGCAGACATCATTACAGATTTTTGATGATGGAAGAAGAGGCATCCTGTTATAAATAACACAAAAAGTTCACAAGAAACACAAAGTGTAATCCCAGAACAGAAGCAACACTGATCTGACTGAGGCATCATTGTTGTGTGAAGCTGTAATCATACATGTACAGTATGTGAATGTGAAATTCTTACCTGTAGTGTCCGCGGACAACCCCGTCTGGGTTGAGCATGGGAATGAGCTTGAACACAAACATGTTGCGAAGCGCATGAGCGCGTGGGTCATCTCTTCTTAGGATAAAGTTTAGGAAACCATTGAACACAAAGGAAGAGGGAGTCTCCCCTGGGTGCACCCGACTGCTGAGGAAAAACACCTGCAAACACGTGTAGACAAACAAACACCAGGGGTCAGCATCACCACTTTGACATTATTAGGTGTTTCTGCATCAGCCTGAGCCTTAAGCGTCATTAAAAGCCATTAAAGGTGCCACATTACAAAAACAGAATAGTGATTGTGTTTATGTACAACTGAGTGATACCCTTTTGCCAGAGAAGCGATGCGGCCTCGGAGTGTTGGTGTCGGGAAACAGCTTAGGCAGACGTGGTTCTCTCTCCTCCTGCATCCCGCTGCAGTTGGTCACAGTGAGCAGGTCCACCCTATTGCCATCTAGAGAGTGGCACAGCAACTCCCTATGATAATACACACTGCTTGGTGCACTGGCAGGAGGAGCAGACGAGGATGGAGATTGCAGATGTTGGAAGAAAAGAGAGGGGCACATTATACAGCCAAATAAGCCATAGGTCACTTTCCTTACAAAGCAGTGTCAAATGATATGAGTTGCATGTGTTCTACCTGCTTGGACTGAGTTGAGAAGTATTGGGGTAGCTCTCGTCCAACTGCTGCAGCATCTCCTGGCACTCAGTGTAAGAGAATGGATAGCAGAAGGAGAAGTAGGTGGTTGCCCCTCGCACCTCCGACAGTCGGTGAGTGAACGAGAGGATGAACTGGTTATCTACAATCTGAAAAGGGAGAGATAAAAAGGAGGAAGAGACATATTATTAGAAAGATAATTATAGCTGTCAGGAAGCCAGACTGATGGCACTCTGCCTCAGTGGCTCCTGTTGCCAAGATCCTCCGCCTGACAGAGTGTGTCTGTGTGTAATACCTCAGATGTGGGTCTGTCTCGGATCCTTTCCCACCGGTTCTTTCCAGGTAAAGTGCGTACAAGAGGAGCCATGCCCTGGCTGTAGAGCTTCCTCTGGTTATTCATGTTCATCACATTGATCTTCAGTATCTTTCCAGGTGCTGCACCACGCACACTGAAGTAAAACCATGATCTGAAACACAAACACACGATTGTGTGTGCAGCGAATCAAGATATTCATCTACAAAGAAGCACTGCACATGCCTTTCGCTGTCCTCTCATGTGAGTAACAAAATCCGTGCGACAAAAGCAAAAGTTTTCTTACCTGTTTCCATTCTCATGTTCTGTGCCAGCGCAGTCCGGCTGTGTCCACACACTGAACTCATAGTCAGGGGTGAGGGTTGGCCCTGAGGGGGCACTTCCACTGGAAGCTGTATCAGAGGAAGGGCTAGAGCTGCCCTTCTCCACCTTCTCCACTCGTGCCAGGTTCCCTGAGTCAAACTTGGAGCTGAACACAATATTACCAAAGCGAGCCTCCATGGTTCTGAACTCTGGCCTCTTTCACTTTTCTCCCCTCAGGTTGTTTGTGAAGTGCTGGTCAGAGGTCTGACATAGATAGTCTGTTATGAAATCAGAAAAACAAAAACACATTTACACTAACAATAAAACATAAAGGAAGAAAAGGTGTAGGGATGCTTAAGGTGTTCTGTCTGGAGAAATAAGCTGAAACAAGAGTGATATGTGGATAACAAACCCAGACAGCTGCAACCTTGTACTGCAATGGCACAGTGCAGTCTGAGCTACAATATTCTAGGCTACATGACATTATATTTCTCAGTTCTAAGCAGGAGTCGTGGAGTTGCAACTCAAACTATTCTCAGCAAGCTGATGTGCTTGTAAACATACACTTACTGCCAGCAGTGACCCCAGTTATGGCATTTCTTCATGCCAGTGGGGACATTAAACATATTTATAATGGACATTATAACAATATAGATATTTGGAATTCACATTTCAGATAGTCAAAACTGAACTGCAAATATCTTTAAACAGAGTCAGCAAGCAAAAGTAACAGTCACCATGTAATTAGATTTTTGGTTTAATGTAATTTCTTACATTTCCACTTGTTCAATTCAATTTCAAATCAACATATAACAGCGACAACCCGAGGCCGACAAGGAAACTACAACTATGGTCAAACTAAATTTAAATTTGTCTACATTTGCACTCCAATGTTAGATAGATACATGTATTTACAGTGCCACTAGCGCAGATAAACTGGTGCATGGCTGCTTATCGTTTATGAGAACATGTCTACACCTCCGTCCTGAGGGATAAAATTAATGGCTGCTGTCTGATTCAGTAACAGACCAATAATAACAACAGCTGACCGAGAAATACAGCACGGGGTAAAGAGGGAGTGAACTAACGGTTGCAAGCCTTACAGTCGGTTAACAAAATACCCTCGATTAACACTCGATTTAGATTAGAAAGTGTTAGCTAATATTTACTACTATGCTGGTCTCAGTGATCAACATCATACCTTAATGTTACACACAGCTAATAACGCTAGCATATATTTCTAAGCTACTGAGGCTAACTTAGCTACCGAACTAGCTGTCGTTGCTCGAAACGACAGTCTTTTTTTACCGAACAGACGGTTTTTCGTCCTAACATTGTCACTACATTTCAGCTGCACCAATGCTGTCACACGATACAATGCATTTTCAGTCTTACTGGGCTATTTCCGATCGATGTCCATTTTTGTTTTCACCGTCCTTCTCAACCCCTCAATTCATTGCTCTGTGTGCTGCGTTCAGGTTTCTCTGTAGAAATGAACGCTGCCTGGAAATTTCCTTGTCCCTTCTCTTATCCTTACAGTCACAAGTATTAGGACGTTGTACAGGACGTAATACAACAAGATCTAAAAGTAATATTTTCGACATTATCAGTCACATATAACAGGAACCATAATTATATTGACTATATATATATTGACTATTTATATGTTCTTATGGCCCTGTTTTATGTGTGGTGGTTATTCAGGGAAAAACACACCAATCTTACAGAAAACAAATAAAATAGAGCAGGATCATAACAAAAATCTAAAATAGACAAAATGCGAATAAAAATTAAGCAATTGCACAAAACAGAAATCTCAACAACAATGTGCAATGTATCTCTTGTATGAGGCCTCTTTACTGATCCCGGTCAAAGACTGTTTTGTACTGTACTACAAACAAAGCCTGAGACAATGGACTAAAAACCTGAAAAGTCAGATCTGCTAAACAGTCCTGCACTTTGCCTCCTGCAGACTTTGGTGAAAAGACTTTGGTAGAGAAACAGACATTATTTACTCCCAAGTCTAAGAAAACCAATTTGTGATAGTGCTGCATAGTAAAGTTGTTGTATGATGTCATGTACTAAAGGTTTATTGGCTCAATGGAGATTATCACAACAATAATAACTTCAGCTTCAATCACTATTTGCTAGCCACCAGTTTCACAAGTGACATTCTTTTAGTGGTGGATTACCACATCTGAGAGTAGGTAATGGTCTATTTAAATATAGACATTCCTCTCATATAAATCTGTGTTGCTGAGGTGCTGATATTGATGCCCTTTGTATCGGTTCTGGGAAAGGACATCTGTGAGAAGCAAAAGTTTTGTTGTGTGTTGTGTGTTTGCCTTAATAATTGTTTTTGTGTTTCTCTAACTTTCTTTGTCCGGCTGCCACGCAAGTCCACCCTGGCAAATCTGAACCTTCTTGACGACAAGCTGTTGAAGAACATAGGTAAACGCTGTGTCAAGAGTCTCAGTGGTAAGCATCAGATTAGTTACAACATTTCTTAGTTCAAGCTGGCTTTGAGAGCCATCAAGCTGTAGGCCACACAAGTTGAACTAGTTAAGCTTGCTTGTCACTTAAGAGACTGTGAATAGGTGGACCTTATATGATAATTACACAATTACACAAACAATGCCTGCCTGCCCTGTGTTGGCCTTCATTCAAAACAGGATTACATATTATTGACTATATCCGTAATAATTTTCTAGTCAATGGTACCAAATGCTAACTTCCATCTCAGTTTGTTATTCACTATGAAATTAAATATTGAGTGTTAATTATGTAGTGTATAGTAACTGTTCTGTACCAGAGCTCTTTTTTTGTGTGTGTCTTGTGTTGCCATGGTTATTTTGTTTGGTTTGTCTACATTTGCTACCAGGCAACCACGGCCCAGTCTCTGTTTTGCAAAAATAAACAATACACAGGATTACGTAACTGTATAGCTGTCACAACAATTGTATCATTTATCCAATTTTACATCATTTTTGAGCAACAACTGAAATTTCATTAACAGTAGCAGGAGGCAACAGTAATGTGAAATAAAATAGAAGTATCCTCTTTTCTTACTTTGAAAACTTTCAGTTGGCTCTGGGGTGTAACAAATTACAGCAGCCCATTGTTAGGTAACATTGTCCACTGGAGGTATTATCTTTTTCACTCATTCTCTTATTTCCCTTCAGGTCTACTACATGTGATGACTTGTCCCAGTATTTCTGGTGTCCTTGTTAGAAAAAAAACAACATCAAACTGGGTTTTCTAAGAGTCACTTAGCACTGTAGTCAGGGTCACTTGACCGAAAAAAAGGAAAGACTGCATTATTAATAAACAGTTTGCACTCACTACAGTAACCAATTTCTAAAACTCTGTGTTGTTGTCATAGGAAATATTTAACAGTTCACATGACTTGGTGCTTTTCTCTTAAAGTGAGCCTTTTGAAATTCTTGAAGGGCAACTAGAAATGAAAATATTGGGTGTAGGGTTTTTGGCTTATTAAATTGTGGCTGCATTCTATCACTCTGAAAATTTAGCTGCATGTTAGTGCTTTGAAAATGCTGTAGATGAGGATCAATTGATTTGAAATTCTTGTGTTTTGTGTCAGGGTGTGGCCAGTCCTGATTCGTATAAGGGGAGCAGATGACTGCTGCTACACTGGGATCCTTTCTGGGGGTCCCAGTGTAAGGCCTCAGCAGGATTTTTAGTAAGACTTTAGGCTATAGCCATATGTTTATGTTTTTTTTTTCTTCTTTTTTTTATGGTGATTTTTTTTTCTCAAAGTGAGACAGGCCCATTGTGTGTTACATAATGACACTGATGTGGTCTTGTTGAGGTACATTTATTGTGTTTTGCACCAAACAATTCTTGAATAGCAAGTATTTAAAGTATGTCCAGAACACATTTGCTATTATGAGCCCAAAATGTGGACTGAAGCCTCTTCAAGTTATTTAAGAAGTGGATCATCTTTTGTTTGTTTCTGTGACAGACTTACACTCGTTCCAGATTTTAATGAATGTGCAGACAAGTTTTTGCTGTTATTAATTGAAAATGTTGACTGAAGTCTGTTCAAGTAATTTTAGAGGAAGTGGATCATCTGTTTGTCTCTGTGTGGATTTATGGCATTTGTAATGTCATTTCTAAGCTCTTAATATGCTGTGTCAGACTTAAATGTGCACTTAATATTGATGGTTGAATACTGATTGTTTTGATGGATTTGCAGAGCAAGTTTTGATGGTTTCTGTTAGTAATTCAAAATATGGACTGAAGCCTGTAACAAAGTATTTGAAAAATGCAAGCATGTCTTTATTGCTACGTGAAATGCTGAAGCTTTGAATCAGTTTTTAAGTTCTGAATATGCGCTGCCTGACTTCACTTTATAGTAGAGTCTGAACTTTCTTACTGAGTTTCTGTCTTTTCGTTTGCACTTAATGCCGTGTGTTGTGATCTCACTTTTTAACTTTCAACTAAAACTCTTCATCATCTCTCTTTCTTGGATTACACACCTGCTTGGCGGTGGAAGGTCAGAACAGGCAGTGCCCTTGATAAGGCTAAAGATACAGTTATTACCTTGTGGAAGAACTACTCAACAGTGGGCAGTTGTGTACAGCTTTTGATGTGAATTTTAAAATTGTGTTGTTGAGTTTGGGCTTTAAATACACAAATGCAGATCACTTACATTTTAAAACAACACAGGTTTATGCCCTTTAAAATAGTCAGATTTGTTATGTTTAAGATTTAATAATGGATAAAATGAAGTCTACTATCCATATTTGCATAGTGATGTTACAGTAACTTGACCTGCTTTAAATATTGATCAGAAGTGAATTCACAACTACTTTGTTGTTAAAATAGAAATTAATATTCATGTAGTAAGATCCCAGCCTGTGTACAAAGGCACAATGCTGTGACATCTGTTGCCATTGTTCTGTCTCTTATGTTTCAAGGAATTACATTCTGCTGCAAGCTACATCTGCTACAGAGAAGCAGCATTTTCAATGGTGAGTACACCGAACAAAGAAAATGAGAAGCCAAGTTGAAGTAAAGTTGAAGTAAAGTGTAAGAGTTTTAATATTTTATCTCCAGCTTACTCTAGTGTTTTCCTCTTTCTGGAAAGTGTGTTTTGTTCACTCTGTCTGGGTTGGCCTGATGGAGTCTAAAATCAGACTCCTGGTGGGAATTCTCGAGCAAAATATGCACGTTTCCCTGGCTCACGTTAATCTACAGCCCTTCACTGGACCCAGGAAGAACGATAACAAGTAAAGGTGTATTTTGTGGTTATATTTGAAGTCAGTTTGCATTAAGAAAGCATTAAAACTTGCTTCTTATTTTGGTAGTTAGATGCTGCACTTTGTCAGCTCATTGGCTTGTATTTCTGTTTGTGTCATAGAATGAGTGAGCACAATGTGGCTGATTGGACGTGTCCTTATTACAGAGGGGTTTAATTACCAGAAAATAGACCTGACGCCTGACCTCATTTCCTTCACTGATACTACTATGTTTATTTTCTTTTTCTTTTTTATATTTAGAGGAAATAGAGTAATGTTGTAAAAATAATAATAAATCGTATTTTTATTTTGTGCAGTTGCAGTCTACAACCAGGCAGAAAGCTGTAAACTATATGAAGAGGGGTGACCATATTAGCCACATACTTGCAGAGGGACAGTCTTGGTCCAAAATTGAAGCCTGTAGTGAGCCACAAAATCTCTGCAACAGTGCCACCCTGTTATACACCACCTGTCTGTGTGGGCCTAACAGGCACAAAAAGAAAAGGAAGGCCTCAATCTCAGACACCAGCCAAGAGGATGAAAGTTGACAGGGTTTGCCAAACCATTCCATGTTTCGTTGATGAAAAAATCCTCTAGGTTCTGGTGTTAAAATGTCTTAAATGCTAGTATTTGCATGTTAAAAGAATAATTCATTATGGGAAATATGCTTATTTGCTTTCTTGCTGGGTGTTAGATGAGAAGATGACCATCACTCATACTTCTGTATGGTAAATCTGAAGCCACAGCCAGCAGATGAGTAGCTCTCTTTTAGAAAAATTATATCTAATTTGTTTAAATTAGATCTAATTAAAAAAAAAATCTGTACAAAAACCAGAGAGCGTGGTTTCACAGTGGGTTATGTACTGCACTATTTCTTTTCCTGGATTCTCCACTAGATTCCTGCCAACCATGCAGTGACAAGAACACTCCAGGAAGTAACTGTGCCCAGCCAAGAATTAAATCAACATATAACCCCTGTAAAATCCCAATGTAACATTTGTACACCTATTTCTAATTTATTTACTAAAAAAAAATGTTTGTATTAAAACATGTTTTGCACAGATTACCTTTGGACAGAGCCATGCTAGCTGTTTCCTCTTGTTTCCAGTCTTTGTGCTAAGCTGTAGCTTCATATGTAACATAACATGTAATGTAATATAACATGTGGGAGAGGAATCCAAAAAAAGTGAATAAGCATGTTTTCCAAAACTAATCCTTGAACATGCCTTGTACTCTTGTTAAGAGTCCGTCTCCTAGTGTGAGCCTGCCCAACAACAACAGACCTGACACTCCCGAGCTTCAGATGCCCATCAAGAAATTCAAATATGACCTTGTATGCACATTACATTACTGAACTTCTCAGCTTGCAGTTAGATAAAGTCTTGCTAAGAGACTTAGTATCAGTAAAGATATTCACATGTTGTGTTGTTTGGCCTTCCAGGCCCCACCCGTCCTGTCCCTGTCCTGAAACATGCCATTAAACTGCAGCTCATCAGGTACCATACAGAATTATGAATAGAAACTCTCCTTAATTCTTTCTGGCTACACATTCCTCTACTCTCTCCTACCTTGTCATGCCCTCCATATGACACAAAGGGCACGAACAGCACACGTTTTGAGATATATAGAAGGCCTGTTGCAAAGTAGACTGAGAGAGCTGGATGAATGACATATCTTTTCACCACAAGAGGGCAGTGAAGCCTTTCTACTGGCCACTTCCTCAACCATAGCAAAGCCTCGGGTACACAGACACACTGTTCAAAGACCAGTCAGTTGGTGACAGCAAACCCTGCTGCAGATCAGAGTTATCTTTACCTTCAGTAATCTCCACAAATGTCTCGGTCTTCAAGGGAAGCAAATAAGGATTTTGAATGCTTGCATTTTTCACCTTAATGTGTTGATCTTGAGACCAGATGACAGTAGTGAGGTTCTGATTAATAATTTTGTGATGGATTTGTGAGGATGATTTGTCATCATGCGCTTTAAAAAGTACATATTTTTTGGTGTTGTTGTTGATAATTTTCCTGAAAGTGCTGTAGCCAGAAGATAATGTTTTCTCAGTTGACCCCTGTGAGCTCTTTGCAGAGTGGTGCTTTTAAGTCATCTGCTGTCTTTGATTAACTGTAAATAATGACGGGGAGAAACAAACATCACTCATTATTGAACGGTAATTGTTTTTAGGCCTTTTTGGATGAAGAGGATAATAGCAAGTATTCTTAAGAACTGAGTACTACAAAAATCACACTCAATCTAACGCCATTAGACTAAGTAACTGCACACACTGTAGTGCTGACGGCAAGATGGACCTTATGCATTAAAGTGTCTGTGGTATGGTTTTGCATCATACAGTCGCCCATAACATATGTAAATAACATCCTCAGGGGAAACTGTAGCAGAATGCTACAGTCCCATATAAGGTGGTTTCACCCTCGTCGTTGGCTGTGATTTGCTTCTTCACTAAATGTAACATTAAGCCAGTACAGAATCGTGAACAGGATGCCCAAGTTAATTACATTAAATGGACATAAGATTTTTAATGGAACTGATTTATAAGATTTTTTTGAGTACTGAAGGAGAACAAGACTGAGACGGCAGGGTTGACCAGTTTATGACCTTTGAAGTATGCAGAGTATCTTGATGGATTCTGGGACGTTAATTATATGACTTGTGATCACTCATGTAACATTTTGAACTGAACTAAAAAGGGCTGAGATTTGGCTTTGCAACATACCTCAAACCTGCTTGTATTCCCTCTATTGTGTTTTGTAGATATGCAGCATGTATCATTAGTTGGAGGGGGGATTTGTGCCAGACGAGACACCCAGATACTCAGCCATAGGGAGTAGACTCATAACATGGCCTAGTTAAAGGTTTTCTGTTGTTTGCATCCCAATCTGGTCAAAATTTCCCAAGATGTAGCTTGTAAGAGCGTGTATGTTGTTGCTAAGGAACAGTTTTTTCTGTGCCCCCAGTAGGTGGTCTCTTTATGAATATCATTACATATCCCCATTCAGGGGTGGCAAGACATCTTTATCCCTCGCAGACAAAATGTATTGCTATTTTCGCTCCTAAATTTGGGAGGGATCTTTATGCTCACTGTGGTTTTAGACCTTTACCTTTATATTTACTGAGAGATGCAATTGTGATGTAAAGTAATTGCTGACATAAAGGAGAGGCTGCAATGTATAGGACACAGTCTGTGATTTGAAACTTCAGTAATTATCTAATGGGATAAATGTCCAAATCCAGAGCAAGCCTATTTTCTTACACAGCAGTAATGGCGTACTTACATTTGTCTCTAATTAATCATGGACAACATTAGGACTTCATCCAGAGGTGTATCCACAGGAGGTCCAGTCTAGGGTATGGGCCTCCCCTATAGTTATGGCCCCTCTTACTCCCGCCGTGTGCACTCTGTGTGGGGCAGAGGCTCAGGGCATGGCCCCCTGTCTTCCTGCTGGGTCTCCATCTGCTGTTGAGGTGGTTAGGTCCCCAGATTGATGGCAAGACAATGAGTTTATGACATGTGTCGCCGTGAGTGACAGAGGGTCTCGTCCCAACTGGGCCTCCTGACGACCACTGATCTCACATTTGTAGTCGGCACTATGCCAGGGCTAATGGGAGGAGTGATCCTCCTGCTGTGGAATGGGACTTGTAGTTTACAGCTGGCTGATAATTCAGGGAAAGGAGCAAATCTCTCTGGTTTCTGTATTCAGATTCTTGGGTGGAGGGGTGGCACTAGTGCACCTTAGCAAGCCTTAAAGTATGTTCCTTAATCTGAAAGGAGAATAATCTATGGTAAAAGCATGCACAGGCATCCATAGAAACTAGCCTTCCATTCTAACTTCTGATTTGTAGATGAGTTGATAGTTGCTTTGCTGCTGAGCCTATTGCACCCTCTCTTCGGAGAGACTTTATGAAGCCTTCTAAACTGGTCTCTGATGTTCCCCAGTTGCCCCAGCAGTGCTCCTTTCACACACCTGTCAACACGCTGTTTCTTTCCACTTTGGTGGGTCCAAGTTAAAAAGAAATCGCTTCCTTCATCTCCCACTCCTCTCCTCCTTGCCCAAAACAGGATGATAAAAGCTAGAGTTTCACATCTGAGCAACTGCAACAATGCTACTGTACCTTCAAAGGGGAAGATGCCACATTGTGAGATGACAGGGTATTGATATGAAAGTGTTGTCTCCTTCCCGGGTGAGATCAGAGGAGGCCCGGTAGAGATGTGTACTGTTATGTTGCTCTGAGTGGTCTGACCAGTGTGGTGGAGGAGAAGTGTCATGGCAGACAGACTTACTGGGATGTGTGTCTGTGTCAGCTTTTTTCTTGCAGGGATCTGGTGTAATGCATTTGGCGAAGGCTTCCAACTGTCAGAGTTTTTTGTTTGTTTTTTTTTTTTTTTTTTTGTCTGTACTTGAATTTGTTCATTTGGTTCATTTATGTACATAATGACTGAAAATGAAGTATTTGTTTGTTAATCGATCATATTGGAAATGATTATTCAGTAGCTGATCCCTTTCTGCATTCTGTTCTAATGAAGGAAGTGGTGTTACTTGCTTTTCCATGAACTTATTGGACTTACAGCCCTGTCCCTCACTGTTTCTCTTACAGCAGGCGTAACTGGTTGAGCATTGAATAAGAGTTGCCAGACTTCAATTCTGGTAAAACCAGATGTACAGATTTGATGGAAACTGGGTAATGTTATCTGTGTAATTCAGGTGTTTTGGTGTCATTCAACAAAACAATGGTACTTTCAATGTCACAGCAATATTGCATATGATTTTCAGTCAATAACCTCAGGAAATGTTTTGAGAGTAAAGCAACAAAACAGTATAAAAATACAAAAAGAAAAAGGTGATGAAGTTCTGCTGCTTATTGGAGTTTGGACTAAACCTGCAACTCCAACACCTGATCTAAGTAAACAAATACTTTTTTTTCTCAAGCTAATCTTGTATGCAGACATGATTAGTGCCTTACCTGCAGTACAGGTTCTAATCACAGTGTCTCCCTTGTGAATAAGAAAGACCTATTGCACTACTTGGCAGCAAAGTGCTCCTGAAACAGAGTCTGCTGAGCATGCACACGAGTGGTGGAGTAATGTGTCTGAGCTGTGGTGGCAACTGTCAGTAAGCTTATGGTATCAGATGGTATTATGGTAACACAAAACGATACATGATATGTACACCTCTATTTAAGGAATTTACCAAACCTGTTTAAAGTCAGTTTTATCAATTTATGATTTCAGCTTTACAGTAAAGTGTGCTGTAGGCATCTGGATCAGCAAAAACTTTCCAAATTAGTAGTCAAACAATATTCAAATTCAACAAATGGCCAGAAAAATGCATTCTTTTAAAAATGAAACAGTACTGTTACTGAACTGCATGTGTGATCTGTCGCAAAGCTCCATTCAAAAATATATTTTAATGATTACTTATAAATGAATGTAATGTATACATAGTTTATATTCCCCTCCTGGCCTAGCAGTTTGGGCTGACATTCAGATGCAAATGTTTCTTAAATACTTGATGAAACTTTTAAATGAGATTTAAACAAGTCACTGTCTTTTGACTGTCCATCACTTTCATGATTTGTTATTTTATTTCTGGTGAAAACAATCCTATATGTTCTGTTACTTTAAACACACAACAAGTAGTTATGTACAATGATGTGGAGAGTAATCCTGACACATCCTGTGCTATACTCTTTCACAGCTCACACAAGAAAACACCCACCAACACGAGGTGATGCTGTCACCTGTGACTGGTTAAATAAATGTTTTAAATCACAAGCCTAACAAAACAAGTGTAGCTTGTGAAATCAATAAATATCTACAAGTCTTCAAGTAGACTAAAGCTCAAACCTGATATTGGTCAAAGGTCAAAACTCAAAATGTGACATCTCCTCCAACTGATCGATCGTCTTTTCAGTGGCAGCAGACAAATATATCAATTTCTTTCCTGCTCACCATGGCTGCAACCAGCTAACTTTTCCACCACATTAAAAACAAACCCAGCCAAGTTAGCAGCAGCCACAAATGACTCAGTATCTGGAGTCGGAGTCTAGCGCTCAAGTGTGTCAGGAGGAAAACTTAAGCTCAGAGCGAAGCACTGAACCCACTGAAATGCTCCCAATTTAAAAGAAACCCAAAGGATGTAATTGAGGCCTACGGACACCATAAGCACAACATGGAAGAGCACCTGTTCCTGGATGGCACCCTGCCACTGCTCTCTGTCTGCCTGCTGTGGAGGCTAGCTACCCACTGATGAGGAATTAGAAAGTCATTAAGGAACACAAACAGCAGGAAGGCACAGTCGCAACCAACTCCATTTATAGACTCATGGGAAAAAACTAACTTTTTTTTTTCTTTAACTCATTACTGATTATATTTACATTTATAATTTAGATTCTCTCTTTTGGTTAGCATTTTCTTTCATGAAATCTCACCTTTGAGATTACTCTCTTCAATGCAAATAATGATATAAAAAGTTAAAGTTGAATTTAGTAGTTGTTTTGTTTCTTCATTAAAAAGTCAGCTTGGATTCATGTTGATTACAGATGCAGATGCCAAGACAAATTTTCACGGCAGTATTATTCTCCTGTGCCCAATGGTTTGCAAAATAACCAGTATGGATAGCTGCTTGAAAACAGTTTCAGCTTGATGCACGCAATGAGACTAACAGTCGACGCCCATACTAGCAGCTCTGTGAAGCTATACTTAGGCACAGCAGTGCTTTGAGCTAAATACTTATGTCGGTGCCAACATGCTTACAGTGGGAATGCTAACATGCCAGTGTTAAGCAGGTATAATCTGTACCCTGTTCAGCATCTTTGTTTAGTGTGTTTGCAGCCTTGCTTATTAGCACTGAACACCAAGTACAGTTTAGCCTGATAGTAATGCAGTTTGCTATGTCACCATAAACCAAAAATACTGGACACATTGAAATTTTGAACTGTTGATAGCACTAGATGAAAGGTCAGGGGAAGACCAAAGTTCCTCTGGGGAACATGAATGTCAGTACTAAATGTCATAGTCATCAGTCCAATAGTTGCAGATACACACACACCTCACTCTGTAATGTTGCCATCTTTTCAATATCTTAAACCTTACCAAACGTCTGTGAATGTCTGTGTGATGGTTGCCACAATGGTACAGGCCCTTCCTGCCTTTGTAATGCACAGTGCATGTCAGTATTAAGCCTTGGACCTTCAGGTTCAAGTAGCTAACACTCTCACATGCCCTTATTATCCTGCATGTCTTTACATTTCACTCACTGAGGCCACAGTGAGACATTGCGTCACTAAACCCAGATTGATACACAGTTCATCATATTTCTTACATTTCGGTTTAGCTCTTATTGTTTGAGGATGTGCTGCTTTTGGTCTTAAAGATCACTTTATATTGCTACTTAAAGTACCTTAATCACCTCTATAAGCTGTGTCACAGACACTTCTGCTGTGTAATCCCTAAAACATACTGTTTTCAGTTCTTTAATATGAGCTGTTTGAAATAGATATTGATATGACATGCCTCCCTTGGGTCATGTGGAAAATGTAGTACTGTTTCCCTGGTGCCATCTGTCTGGTGCTCACTGGTCACACTCCCCCTGTACAAGAGCTTGTGGTACCTAATTAAAGCCTTCAAATGGAGTTGCAAATGAAGTTTTTCAGTTGTCTCCACAGCTGGCAAGGCTGGCAGCACTGACTCCAGAGGTTCAACTGAAGGGCAGCAAGGTCTGGGTTTAGCAGTGACAGGTTAGGAAGTAGAGACTAGTGTTTCTAGAATTTTTGCCTGCAGCTGGATGGATCTGTTACCGGTATGGTGGAAGGGACAAATAGCTGTAGACTGTTGTTAGGAACTGAAGAGGAAAAGGGTGAAATCTACTGGAAATCACAGTGTTAAGTCTTGAATTGATAGCTGTATGACACTTCTAGTGGCTGATCCACTGGCACTGTATTAAGGACTGACTCCATGGATTTATTGGATGTTTGAGATTTTAAATCCAAATTTGTTTTATTTGACTGTAGGCCTTACAGCTGTGAATCATAAAATGTCTACATATCCCAATGAAATCACCATGGGGGCTGTCACAGTGGCCTTGCAGTTGTTCAATTATTTACCATCTATGGAGCAGCTCCAGGATTGGCCTCAGTCTGGCATCATCTCTGAAGCCTTCACTCTCGTGTTTATATTTACAAATTAAACCTGAGCTGGACTATATAATTGAAATAGCACATACGTGGGTTTTCCCTTTAACTCTGCATTTCTCATGTAGAGCAACTCCATTTAAAGCTGCACAATATTTTTATGTTAATAGTTGATTAAATGACTTGTAAAGTGAATGGGGTCGCTTGTGATGATGAATCGAGAGAGACTCTGCAGTCTTCCAGAGCTCTGTGGAGTGTTTTAGTGTCTTTCAGCTCATTGTTTTGGTTTTGGCTCACTCTCTCATTAGTCTTTCATCCAGATTCAGAGGGCAGTTGTTTCTCAGCAAAAAAGCCCTGATAAACCTACTGTATGTACACACCAAACGGCAGGCTGACAAAGTTAGCAACTAGCTAGTGAATATAGGAATTTAGGAGATAAAGAGTCAGATATTTGTTTCTCAGGGGTTGGTGGAGAGAAAAAAAACTATGCTAAAAGAAGTTAATTTTAGACTTAGATTTGTGAGGTTGCCAGAGTCATCTCCAACTGAATCCAACTGAACTCTAATATTATTCCATGTATGCTGAATGTGGAAACAGGCAGACTGTTAGAAAGGCTAACACACATTAGACATATCAACTTAATAAGTGGTAATATTTGTCAATTTATGTTTATAGCTTTTTCCTTTGCCTGCAAGTGGCCAAAAACCTCACCTAGCAAATCAGCAAACATTCTCTGTCAATTTTTATTGGACAAAATAAAGGTTTGGAAATAGGCTCTATATACAATATTGAACTGTACAGAGGACAAATACACTGAGAGTGTTTTGGTTGGAGTTTAGGTTAGCTTGGAGCTGAGAATTGCTATACCAGGAGTCGAGTCTGCATATGCAGCTTTCAAGCCGGGAGTTTTATACCTCACTGTTTGGACAAGTCAATAGATCAGCAGATCAGTGGCGGTGTCTGTGATTCATATGGACCACATGTCCAGTAACTTCACCAGACTGTGTCTGATCACTATGTGATGAATGTCTGTTTCACTGAGGCCCTCAATGCGTCAAGTGCATTAAAGCCGAATTCAGGCTGCACTGCTTGAGAGGTCAAGGCGTATGGGAATCTGACAGATATCATGAACACGGCTATAACTCCTATCTTTTACACTTCAATTCTGCAGCCATAATGCATTGTACTTTGAGAGTTACCCCAAGGCTCACTAGCCGCGTGAGTCATTGGCACACCAGTGACTCCGACTGCACAGTCAATTACCCATCTACCTTTCATGGGCCAGGAGTAGAAGACAGGGAATGAGTTCATCCATGCATTCAACCTACGGCAGCCATGCCTCCACCAGAGGTGAAACCCATATGCAGACGGGAGAGACGAGAGGATATTGGGTTAGTTTTTTTTTCCTATGTGGAGAATAAAGGTTAATAACAGTCCTTTCCTGTGTCATATTTGACATGACCAGTCATCGCAGTAATTACAATCATTACACTCCAAAGGATGTCTAGTTATCCCTCTTAAACACAGGCCGCACAAAGGAAATCAATTATTCAATCAGAGCTCTCCCATTCATCCCTGCCTGAGTTCACTTAATTTTGGGCCTGGGTGAATCTGCCGCAAATAAACCCCACGACCGGAGAAGAAAAGATGAACAGGCCCCTAATTTGTACCCTTTCAGGCGGTCAATCACTTTTCAAAGGAATGCAAGCTTATTCTGACAATCAGGCCGACGTGAATGGGAATGGGTTTCATCTGCTACTTTACATAAGTTATCTGGTGATAAAGAGGGCAGAAGAAGGGGGGGGGGGTGTTCTGTCGACAAGTGCAGCCTGTGGCCCCCTCCACTCTTACTCTCGGCCCCCTCTCTCCTTTCTCTCATCCTGCTTTCACCTCATCTCTCACCCATCCTCCGCTCCTCATCTTGCCCGTGCCCACTAGGATTGGCAGCATGTAATTTAAGAGCATGGGCACAAAGACCAAATGCCAAGCCCATAATGGAAGCTGGATGTGTTCTGATTTAAATGGGCTTCTCCGCTCAAGGCCCAGGGCCTGTAATTAAGATCACTGGGACAAAGGAGAGGAGACAGTCTCACAATGCATTTGGGACCTGGTTGAAGAAGAGGGAGCGAAAATATCAGCTCCTTGCACCCAAAAATGGAAAGAAGTTTTTTTGTGTGTTTTTTTTAAACGGACAATTGAGTAGTTAGAAGAGAAGAAGAAAGTTTAAGTGATGAACAAATGGCTACAAATATTGTCTATTTATTGTTACTTCCCTGTGACGATCTGATGAATTTACTTGTGCTACTGATGTCCATTCATTAAAATGACAACGTGGACGCACAGTTGAAATTAGTCTCGGCTAACTTTCAAGGATCCACCACAGTACATGCATCTCTTTGATTGCTTACGGAGTACGACACATTGCAAAGAGCAGCTTAACTTCAGAGAGAATTACTATTACCAAGCACTGACTCCATCAGCATTCCTGTAGGGGTATTTGATCAATCTGAATGATGAAAAGACTACGAGAGGCCTTCATATCCGGATGAAGGGCTGGAAGTCTCGTCCTCCATATCCATACACCCTCCATCACTCTCTCCTGAGCGTTTTTTGTTCCCGAGGACACACTCTAGCTCCTAGTGCTCTGGGTGGTTGTGTGTTCAGACCTTTTTCCGTTTAATTAGATTTGTTAAAACAATTTTTGGAGTGCTTTATTCGGTAAAAGCTCTCAGGGGTTAATATCCGCAGAACACTTCTGTTCAGCTTCTTTTCACCAATGGAGCATAAATTATTTAAATTATTCAGAATTGTGCGACCTTTTATCTCACCCCCTTTGAAGGCAGCAAATTAAAAATGCAAATGGGCTAACTAATTAATATGCAAATGCATTCATTCCCAGTTAACAATTAGCAATTAAACCTGCAGTGTCTAGAAAGAGCACTGACAAAATTAGCAACTTATTTTTTCATTTGAAAAATAGTCAGTCCGAAAAAAATTGATTGACGAAATGACTTTTACTGACAACCACCTGCCTTGATATAAACACAATTAATAGGATGTCATGTAGGAGACACAGAAATTTGAGTAGAGTCGTGTCACAAACAACAAAAATGTATGTCATTTTGTCATGGTATGGTTCCAAGACTTGTATATTTCATAACTCAATCAAACCTCAATTGAAACATAAAAGTCTGCGAGGGATTCTCTCTCTCTTTCTCTCTCTGTGTGTGTGTGTGTGTCAGGGATTTCTTTAAGGGCAGGGAAGACAAAACACGCAGGCAGACAAATAGTGGGGCAGAAATACAGAGGAGGACTGAGTTAACACATTACATAACACAAATTAATGGCAGAAATTTGTTTTTATTGCTTGGGTCAGATATCCAGAGCAGAAAAACCAGCAAGAACCAGCAAGAAACCATAAAATACCAAGCGCTGTCAAGCACTTTCCTATTTCCTTCAACACGCTCAAATGCAATCTTACACATTCATGCTATCTCCTATATTACACCTTATGATACCTAGTGTTACAAACTCGACATCAGTCATGAATGCCAAGCCCTGACTGTTTCTCCAACCTGAATTTAACCACATCCAGATCCTTTGATGTGATAGCGGGAAGGTGCGGGGGCCTGGAGGCGTGAACTACCCCTCCTTGTAAAGGTTATCTGTGATACACAGACCCAGGGGCACCTGCCTCATGCAGAGTTCACGCACGTTGCCGCTGTTCAGCCGAGAACATACAAAGTGATGTATGTGTGGAGATCACTGTCAGCTGTGGAGCTATGACAATAGAGGTCAGTCAGTCAGTCAATCATGGGAACAGGAAGCAAGGGGGAAAGAGAACAAAAAGGATTTGTCTTTTTTTTTTTTTATTAACATCTCCAGCTCATATACTAATAATCACTGTCAGTGTTCAACTTGATCTCTTGTCAGCCTGCAACTTCTGCCAGAGGGCTCAGCAACACGATCATCACCTTTCGACAAATGCTCAGTGATTGCTGTGCCTTTAAACATGATTCTTGTGTTTCATTAACTTGCATTAAGGACCCACGTCCCCTGACGCTTGAATGCTATATTACCAAAGAAGGTTCATATTTTATTTATCGCAGTTTAATATTGTTTTTGAATATTTGCGGTGCCTTTAAGCTTGGCTTCCAGTCACGTTATGCTCTTTAATTTCTCTTTGGATTTGATTCTCTATTGCTCAGAGTGACGTTTGATTAAAAACATTTTCCTCCATAAAAATGTAAACGAACATGAAGTTATGCTCCATTCTGCAGCTGTTTGCTACAATATCTTTAGATTACGCTCATATTTTTTATTTAATGCACTCCTTAATTGAATTGTTTCTTGTTTATATTGCACAGTCTGATTTAAAGTATCTCACCTTGCTGACCGCTTATGCCGATGACACCCCACAGCTCTAATTCATTCGCTGGTTTTCATATACATACTGCTAATATACTAGCAACTGCATAATTACTGCACTCGACACGAGACACTCCACATGCATCTCTTTATCCGCTCACTCATGGAATAAATAGAACTAAAACACAAGAAATGCAGCAAAGAGCCTCTTTCAAGCAAATAGGCTGGGGGTGGGGTAGATAATTAATTCTGAGATTAATGTACTGTAGCAGTGGTGTGTTATTAAAACGCTATTTTTAAATTACAGCTCAGAAAGCACCCCCTTGGGATTAAGAGTGTTAGCCACTGATCTCTGCTTAAGTTATGGATGGAAAGGGAGGAAGGCGGGCGGGGGGGTCTATTTTACATGCCCAGGTCCCATCTTATGGCTCATGCTGTGGGCTGACACGGAGAATCTTTTTGGTGTTTGCTCGCCTCAGTGACTCACTGAAAAGCCTTTAGTCCCTTTATCAATGGAGTTAGAACTTGTGCTTTTCAATAAGTGTTTAGAGTGTTTGATAGGCGAGGGCCACTGCTGGTTTACAAGTGGGATTTGATTAATGGATCTTGCTTTGTCTATTGTGAAACACTTGTTTGCAGAGCAGGGGAATGTTGGGAGGTTGTTGTAAGATAGATGACAGGTTTTGTAGTAATGTGCCAGTTAAAAGGTACACAACTCAGAGCAGGACCTGCACAGCTTGAAGGATGATGCCAGTTTATCAAAACCTGGGTTTTATTTTTGTAGTTTTAGACATAATTCCTATCAGTTTCGATTGCATTGCACATGCACAAGTAATTGCTGAGATCCGGTAACATGTCAACATCCCTATAAAGATGTCTGACGGGTCCAAAAACTCGAGCAATCACACTTCAACACAGGCTGTAAACAAGCTAGATGAGACGGATTATATAAAGCCCTTTTATTTTTTTTTTAGGCTGAACCAAAAGTGGGCTTAAACAAAATGTCAGTACCATTGCACTGGGAAATTATGTGCTTGTTCAGCTACAACAAGCAGGTAGGTAGGTCAAAATGAACCAATAAATCTTTGAAATGTTCTGGATGTTCACAACAAACAGTTTGGGCAATAATTTTACCTTTCACCTTTAGACTAACACAAGTTTGCTGAAAGCATTATTAACTGATATTGGAGGTCAGCACTGATGCTGAAACCTTTATATGCTGACATATTAGCACCTTATGGATGGTATGTTTAAGGCGTTAGAAAACATTTGTCTCATCCAACAGACATGAGGAAACAGGGTTTGTGACACAAGGTCATTTGATCCATTGATTATATAAAATATTTTTTAATGTAGCTTTAAAACCTCTGAATTTTTGTGTTGCTGCATTCACATTTGATTTCTTTTCAGTGGTGTTGCCATGCTCCCAGATCTCAGCAATTAACTTTGTGAATCAAAATTTCCATTGAAATTACCATTGAAATGATGGCCCAAACTGTGAGAATGAACTGTAATCAACTTTAACACTGCAAGAACAATGAATACTGTGTGCATGTAGCAAAGTACAGGTGAGAGCACCAACCAAGTGTTGTGCATCATACCTCTCTCATGTGCTTACTGTTTGATCATAAAGGGCTAACAGCACTTTAATTTCTAACAAATATGTCAGAAAAGGCTGCGTGGTGGGGCCATCTGCATGAGATGACCACAACATGACAAGGAGAGTAATGGTGTCTGCGTGTGTGTGTTTGTTGGGCCCCGTGTTTGTGTGTGTGTGTGCATGTGTTATGTTCTGTTTTTAACATTGGCAGAGAGTGCTTTGCACCTGTGGCTGCTGGCAGACCATCCCGTGTGTTGCAGCTCCGGAGGGACCTTGAAGCCCGTCGCAGTGGGAGAGAGGAGTCTGTCCTGCTAACCGTAATTAGCACAGGCCTGTTGATTCACTGATAATGAGAGGGAGTTCATTAGCGCCACGCTAATTGCTGCCTACTTCACCACCACCGCAGTCATGCCAGCCCCCAAAACCCCCTGCACTCCAAAAAAGTTTTCCCGTCTGTCACATTTGAGATGAAAATAAGCATAAAAATCGGTAACTTTTCAAGAGATTGGAGTGGAAGCAGATGGAAGATTATGTAGAGGGAGAGAGAGAAACAGAGGAAAGGGAGAGAACTGTTTTGGTTGTGAAATTTCACTGTGATGAGCAGCAGGAGTCTTCTGCAGAGGGGCAGATGCTTGTAGGTAGGACAGTTCTGTCCAAGGACATGATGGAGGTTCAAAAGCTAATTGCCAGAACAAGCAAACAAGAAAAAACACAGCGTGCTTGCTGATTCAGCAGATACACAACCTCACCTGCACCTGTGTTATATAACCATTATGTCACAAGCATATTTGTACTTTTGTCCAGTCTTCCAAAGAGTTTTACTCCCAAACTGCAACATATTAAATATATTTACTGTGAAAAACTAAAAATCCACACGTAGGAAACAATGCACAAAGTAAAACAAAGAAAACAATCTCATTCAATTAATGGGTGTGTTTACAAACAACACCAATGTCATTCAGGTATGTAAATTAAATTATGTGTCTCTGCTGCCGCAACCTAAATTTGAACATAAACTAATTTGCCGTATGACATATGTTAAAATGCTGAAGGGATGTTATCAGAAAAACATACAGACATGTAAATTTAAACTGGAAATTCAACTACTGGTAACTACTGTACAGTTTTTTTTTTTGGAGCATGCAAATGAAAAACTGTAACACACACACATACTCAGCACTTACCACCTATGGCCATTGTTCTCCTGCCTGTGTTTGCAGATCTGTGCTAATTGTCCTCAAAGCTGAATGACATTTCATTAAATTATGTTGGTCCACATTAAATGATCCCAGAGTCAAAGTGAGAACTGATAACCCTCTACATCTATATACATATTTTTATGTACAACCCAGTAAAATTAGAGAGTAGGCCTGTTCAATCTATATTTAGCATTATTTAAAATCATAACAAAATAAAATAACACTTGAGTTGTTGAGAAAGCTTTATTTTTTTATTTTTTTGTAATCTTTCCTTCACTCTAACATTTGCATCTGATATTGCCAGAAGCTCTGTATGCGTAGCCCCAGCTGAGCTGGCAAACATCTGTTTTGTGCCATAAACCAATCTCCTTTTGTGCATTAAAGTAATAAAACAGATTTCCTCAAAAGCTGTTGGCACACAGTGTAAAACATTGTGTCAATTAAGGCCAAGAGATTATGCCAGTCGTCTTGCTAATAGTTTCATTTGTTTAAAGCTGTTCTAACTTTTATATTATATTAACAATGGATCAAATCACTGTGCGCAATATTATACGGGTCACAAAGATGAACCCATAAAGAATTATCATCCCACTTCCCACAACCTTATGGTGTTGGTTTGCAAAATCTTATCGATCCTGTCTCCAGCAGCTGTTTTTAACAGAAAAACCTGGTATACACTACCTGTCCAGCACCAAACGACAGGCAGACACAGTTAGTGATGAGTTTGCAGCTAAAGAGACAGACTTTTCCATCAGGAGTTGGTGGAGACCAAAACAGAGGTCAAAGCAGAGTGGACATTGGACTTGTATTTTTTTGGTGACTAGAAACACAAGTGCACAAACCAGACTTCATGCTTAAGTTGCTGTGGGTCTGCTGGATGTGTAAAAACACCTCTGCCCTCCTTCGACCCATATCCATGTCATAAAGGAATAATACAGTGTGTGATGTAGGTTTAAATTATATGTCTGAAAATTAAAGTGGGAAACACATATTTGAGTTTAAAAGCTATATGTAGCACTTACACAGCGGGTAACAGGTTTTTACTAGCTGCGCAGTGATTGGTCCATGTCAGTGATTGGTCCGTGTGTATGTTTTTGACATGTCAAATTAATTTTAAACAGGTCCTTGGTAATTTTAACGAATAACTGGTTGGGGCTTTGCAGAGAAAAGATGGATACAGTATTTGCAAAACTTTCCTCCTAATTGTTGTGAAGCTTTAATCACTGATGCAGTCTGCAGCTTATGGTCCCCAGAGAGCACTTCATCTTCAACCTGGGGAAATGGTGGGATGGATGGATGGATGGATGGATGGATGGATGGAGGGATGGATGGAGGATGGAGGGATGACTAACCGGTCCGAAAGTGCCATAGTAATATGCGTCAGTGTTGTGTATTTCTACATAACAAGTGTCCATCCACGAGGCAATCTCACCTCAAGAGAGTGATCTGTCTCTCCTTTCCCCTTGCTAAGAGGCTGAGGCTTTATCAGCGAGGCCATGATGAATTCTCAGCAGACACCCACTCTGTATGGGCCCTGAGTGAGCATGCATTTAAATGAACCCTCTCTTCCTCTGCCTCGTACTACACAAGGATTTCTAAACTCTCTCTCTTGTCAAGCACTACATCAAACACAATAACAACAGCCGTCCTAGCCCTCCTTCATTCCCTCCCCTCCCTTTTCTACCTCTTTCTTTAAGTCATTTTCTTCACCGACATTTTTCTTTCTTGGTCCACATCACCAAAGACTCCTTTCATCTGCTTTTCATGATGGACTCATCTACATTTTTTAAAGCACTTTACGTCATATCCAAGTTTTTTACTGCTTTCAATCAAACCACAAAGAGTCATAAGCCATCATTCTTAACCACCTTGTCTCTCGTCTTTTTTTTCCTCTGCTCTCCTGGTTTTGAACTAGAAGGTGAGAGGCAGCATTCTGTTGATCAGAGCATCAAAGCTGCCAGTCAGTCCCCAGGCTGGTGCATCATTCTCGGGGTGAAATACAATGATGTGAGACCCCCTTCCTCCATGACCACTGCTGTAAGGAATTAGTAACTGGATTGCAATTCCTTGCGCTACCTGTGACTGAAAGAAGTAATTTCTGTAATTTTCTACTAAATGATGCATTACGGTCCAGCGCTGTTCGTTAGCTAAGCACGGAGCAGCACAGATTTTTAGAAAAATTAGTTCTGAGTAATATTGTCACTTCAGCCAATCAAAATTTACTACCCTTTCTACTTGCAGAGAGTATGCTGAATGTAATTAACAAGGTTCTTCTTTTGAGCTGGCAGATATTGAGATGATAGCTCATACACGAAGTTTGGAGAAAATTGAGGGGAGTGGTCGCTACATTATACTTATTCCCTGTCCACTGATTCAGCATATGAGAATGGACATTGGTAGCTTCTACCTCCAGCCACTGGAAAACAATAACTTCACCCCACATTTGGATTTTCTTCAATTAAACCACTTAAGTCATTGTTTCCCAGGAAACTGAGGAAAGTTCCAGAAAAACGTGCGGTAATTATTCATAATCCCAACAATTTGAGTGCAGCTACCTCATTTGGCTCAGTAATTTCGGCTTTTCTGAAAATTTCTTGCATACATTTGCACATTAATGTGGCCTGTTGTGTGCGGAGAGGGAGCGTTTTCCTGTGTGATGTCTCACAGAGTGGTGCGGCCCAGTCGGGAGGCAGGGCCAGCTGAGACACAAAGATTGGTTTTGTTCTCCTTTCGCCGAGGAGCATTTTAACACATTCAGCGTTATTGCCTCTTGTCAGTGGTTTTGTGATGGTAAACAAACACCTTTGTGGTCCTTGTGCAAACGTGTGCACCTTTTGTGTCCTCTCTTATATGTGTATGTTTGTGTCATGCAAACGACACAAACAAAACAAAAGACACACACACACAAAAAAAATCATCATTAATTGTCTCACTCATTAATTCTTGCACATACCTGTACAGTCACTTCTACATATTCAGTCAAGACTTCTAGCACTGCATGTCCTTGAAATGCAGCGAAAACATCCCACCAAATCCCTGCATACCGTACATCCATCTGCAACATCCATATATTTTATTTACCATAAGCTCTACATTTCCCCAATCTCCTTGACTCTGCCACTCCTCTCTCCCTGTTTTGCCACTCGGTCCACATCTTTCATGTTTTCCATGTTTTTCCAACTAGTTGTGCTGGCGGGGAGATATGGCCACCAGTGTCTGTGGCCGGCTCTGTGTTGTGCTGTGACTGTCTCCCTGAGATTTGCATAAATAAGCTCCCAGTCCCAGCATGCCCACGCTGTTGCCCAGGTGCAAGGACATTTGCATATAGAGCTGTGATAGGGCTCCCCTGGGTCCCCTCGGCAACTGCTGAGCGGGTAGGGGGCCGGCAGCACCACAAATTTGTTCTGAATTGGAACCTCACCGCTGCCCTCCATTTTATGTGTGTGGAGGCACGGAGCAAGGCAGAGAATGACCAGAGAGAGAAAAGGAAGAGATAAAAAGGAAGCGAGAAAAAAGGGAGAGACAGGGTGGATGGGTGGCATATGGCAGAGGGCACAAACAGCAGCAGCACAGACCGCTGGTTAGATATATGAGCAACCCATATGTTTGATTAGGAACTTGGTTTGTTGCTGATTATTGACACCAGGGTGGATCAATCAGTTGTTTATCTACATCATAAAATGAATCCCATAATGGCTTTCAACAGCTCTGCTGATATATTACCACATATTGTGTTGGACATCAACCAAAGCAATATCAACCACAATATTTCTTGACTTTCTCTGATGGCTCCATCATGCTTTTCCATTACGATGGTGTCTCAGTGGTCTTTTGAATCAGCAGAATATGGTTTGGGAGGCAGGGAGCAGAGCCCAGTCCTGATTAGTCACATGCCGCTCCTCTGACAATACTCTCTCCATCTGAGCACCATCGAGCCGTCTCTCATTCAAGAGACGAGTTCTGATGGGACGCCAGCCAGAGCAGTCTTATGGGATCGCCAAGGAGATCCTGCACGAGAACAGATGCAAGGAATCACAGACAAACAAAAATATTTTACAAAAGTCACTGTATTGAACAGTGTATTTGCTTAATAATTATCCAGTATGTAAACATCTCTAGATGTTCAGCAGCTCAGTATGGAGAGTGTGGGGCTATTACTTTCACCATGGCCCCTCTTAATATAGTTGTGGGTGCTTCAATGTATTTAGGATAAAATTAATGTGGCAAATAAGCTATTTCTTCAGCTTCTTCTTGTCAAACTTTCTCAGAAAGATTTTTGCTTTGGTTACATACTGTATCTGTGCAGCAATTTACAGCAGCCACTTTGTATAAAACTAGGAATGCCTCAGCATGACCGAGGCACAAGCAAAAACAACCTCTTGCAGATTACGTTACGTTCCGCTCTAAAAGGCTATTATTGCACCTGGTCATCTTTTAAGAAAGAGGGAAATATCAACACAAAATCATCGCATTGTGTGATATCTATCATTGCGAAGACATTTTGACCTCAATTACAACAGGATGTCTGTCTAAATAAGCAAGTGAAAACTCAAGGCCAAACAATGAGGTGTTACTCTTGTCAAAGGCGCTCAGAGGTCAGTGAAAACCCTCATTAACTGTTTCTTTATTCCGGGCTGTAAATGTTTTTTTCTTTTAAAACATTGCCTCAACAAGATGGAGATGACCCCTCTAATCTCACTGTAGCCTGGATCACATACACAGTGAAATGCTGCGTCAAATAGAGAAGGTGCAAAATAAATCAAACACCAAAAAAGCAAATCAAGTATAGAAAGAAAGAAAAGAAAAAGCAAGCCATGTTCTCTTGAGCTTAAAATTACAAAAAAAGCATGCATCTAAACTGGCAGCTAAATATATATTAAAATATATATTTGATACACAGTATTTAAATAGACTTCTGTAAAGTCATCATGTAAGGAAAACTACATAGATTCTGACTGAAGACTTAAATTATACTTGAAACAGAGGATGCGGCATTTGTGTGTGTAACATGACTGCAAGATCCTTTGCTCTCATCTCTGTAATGAATTGTACAGTTTTGCTTAGGGAATGATTGTTTCACTCTATTAGAGTTTGCTGAAGCTTTCAACTTGTAGCTCATTGAGTTTTTGCCATTTATTTCACAGCAGCAGTAAATTTACACAGCAAATTAAGTGAAACCAATGGCAGTAATGTAGACATTTGTTTAATGTCATGGCTGACCATGCATGGCTATTGTGTCAGGTCAGTGAGATACATAGGGAGTCGTTGGATAACGCCACTTGATTTGGATTATGAGGCTGGTGTGCTGCTTAAAAATGTTGTATTTCTTGCTCACAGTATATTGTTAAGTCTGTGCATAATTTTTTTTTAAAGCTCCCTGGCTGGTAGCACAGGCACACAAACCAGCAACCATTAACTGTCATCAAATTTTATGATGTCACTTTTTTCCTACCGAGCCTCACCCACATTAAACCAATTTAAAAAGCAAGGACAAAGACACAAATAACATTTCTCACGTGAAATGAAGTGTGAAGTGAAGTGTCCATGTAAAACCCCATTGCTCCTAATACAAAGCTGATGGAGAAAACATGTTGTCAGGGTCTTTAAAGGTACCCTGAGGAGTTTTGTTTACATGTAACACTTCTCAAAAAAAAAAAAAAAAATCACGTGGGTATCACGTCACTTCTGCGTGTCTCTGCATGAGATACAAATAGTATGGGGACCTGCTCATCACAACATTTCTCTATAGCGCCATTAGTGGTTAAAGCCTCTGCAGGGTACCTTTAACATGTTTATGGAAATTTTGCTCTAGGGTAAAAGCAACGTCAGATGAAAATATTATCCTCGTCGGAGTGAAATTATGTCAGATCACACATTGTTTCCCCACATTAAAGAGCTTTGTTTAGTAGCTGTTTAGATTTGATATTCTCTCTTTATAGGATCAGGCAGAAGGGCTTTATGTGAGATGATCAACTGTGTGTGATCAATCCATTTACTGTGCATGATTGATACAGTATGTTTTGTCTTGTTAAAGTATGCCACAGTGCCAAACAAGCTGGAAATTGCTGGTCTAAAGGACACCAAAAGCTCTGCTATTGAAGTCTCTCTGTGGCTGGCATGACCTCCACTCCAAGTCTATTCAGGGCCTTGTGTTTGGTTCTTTGTTTGGCTCCAGGCTCTAATGGCAATCAAAGGGGACATGGTGGTCGTTCTCAGTCCTCAGCACTAATGACATTGGCACTGAGGCAGACAGACAATGTTCATCCAATGCGCCGGCCTCCCAACACGGTCTCATCGCCATACACTGAGCCTCTGCAGAGTCTCTTCGGAGAGCTCCCATTTAGCCATTCTCTGTGATTTCCCTCTCAGGAAACAACCAAATCATTTTCTCATAGACACGCTCATTAGCTGACAGCACCGTTCCTTGCCAGTTTCAACATTTGAATATTCCCGTGTGTACCTCGGCAAACATCGGAGGTCTCATCGTTTCCAACCAAAGCCAGAGTCGACATGCCAGCAATGCACTCCAAGGAGAAAGATCTAGATGCCAAAGCAATAAGCTGAGGTAGAAAAAAATAATGGCTCAAATGTTATGATACTCAGTGACATGATGAGAATATGTCAGAATATAATTAGACGTTTGGTTAGAAGGAGCCGATTATTAGGTTAAATAGTGAAAACAGTGGATGTGAGGCTACCATGGGGAGATAGACCCAAACCAGGGAATATTGTTGTATTTAACAAAATTTAGAGAAAAGCCTTTAGCACAATCACACACAGATACTCACACAAATGCTCATATGCATACCATCAGTTTCGGCGAGTTTAGTGCCTGAGACTGATTTTTATTTTCCTAATATGTTCTGCAGTAAATCTGCATTGTCTGTGGCTATTGAAATACAGAGAAAGAGAGATCAATATAATAGGTTTGGCACCTGGCCAAAATCATCCCTGACAATGTGCGAGGCAGGCATTTGAAATCATCGGTGCATATCCGCGTGTTTGGGGGATAAAAATAATTCCTCGCCTCTTTGCCAGGGAGCGAGAGGCACAATGCCCAGGTCTGAAGGGAAGGGTGCCACATGGGTCTGCAAATTGGCTCAGGCGATCAGACACGGGCATCTCATTTTGTAGAGGAGAAGAAGAAGGAGGGGTGGGAGTGGGGGGTTGCGGAGGAGGAGGAGAGGGAGATGAAGATGGGAGGTGTGTATGTGTGTGGTGGTGGTATTGGGGGTGGAGTGAGGGTGTTGGTGGGGGGTGGTTGGGTGGTTTGGGGGGGGGTAAACAATTCCAGTGATTTCCCCAACCTGGCACAGTCCAGGATGTGGATGGCTGCACTGGAGAGGAATTGCAACGGGTTTATTTGGCTCTCTGTTTGTTTCTTTATTGGGAGGAGAGAGAGAGGGAGAGAGAGAGAGAGAGAGAGAGAAAGGAGGGAAGAGGAGGAGGGTGTCTGTTTCTTGTCAGAGCAGTCAGATGAGGGAGGATGTTCAGAACAAATTATTTCATTGAGATGAACTGAAAATCATTCCTGTACATTTGCAAACATTTGCCGGTTGCCAGCAGTATAAGCCACATTTATGAATGCACAAACCTGAATGCAGGGAAACTAATTTCCTTTGCAGAGGCTGACTGATAACATTCACCTCTGGTGTGATGTCAATTTTAATGTCAACCATTTTAACTTGTGGCAATTACGGCATAATTATGAGGAGAATGCCAAAACACCCAATAGTATTTACATTGTATATACATAAACACCGTAACACACATTCGAACACACAAGTGCACGTGTGCATCAACAAAGGTATAAAGGTATCTTACACCAGGGTTTTTTTTTTTTAACACATGTCTGCTTTCATGTGCGTGCACTGACACATGCTTGGCTAACCGGATACACTTGCACACATGCATGCACCGTGCACATGCACACGAACACCCGCACGCTTTCCCATGCAGGTACCTTTGGCACCCTACAGACTAGGCTGCTGCCGAAGAAGTCTCAGCGGGAGTGCTAGATTAAAAATGACAATCACTCGGGGTGCACGGCAATCACCACAGGAAACGCAGGTGCCTTTGTTAAGAGACACCCAGCGCTCTAAAGGGCCTAATTATCTGCTGTTATTTTGGCAGTTATCAGGCAGAGAATAACTCCCCTGCTCAGACTCAGACTCACACAGCGAAAAATTACTCACTCGCTCACAGTGAGGTATTATATTGCACCACTGACAAGGTATGCATATTATATGCTGTGTTGGAATTTCACTAATTTTCACAATAGAGTGTTGTGGTTTCCTGTTTTGTACTGGAAGGAAATTATTAGTATCGCCCCGTTCATTAAAAAACCCCAAATTTAATGATTTTGAATTGCATAAAACATATTTTCCAAAACAACTACCAGGTGAAAGACATGAAATTTGGGCAAAACTTTGACTAAAAACACAAAATAATGCTGACTTCATAGCAATTTGCTCATGGATCATAAAAATGAAATGCAGAAACAGAGGAAGATATTAAAAACTGCTTCCCCCTTCTCTCAAGGGCTAGGTGGCACTGTTGGGCATGCTTTCAGACACATGCATACATATCCCCCTCTCAGCTCATGAACAGATAATTGGACAGTTTTATGGAGGATATGAACTCTGAAGGGGAACTTAAGCCATCTAATCATTGGCATTCAGCGTATGCTATTCATATGCATAAATACAAATAAAACACATTCTCTTCGTGCACAGAGAGCCTTTACTGAAAAGGAAGTCGTACTACAAAACACCCATATTCCTCTGAAATTGAACTAAAGATTATAGGAAGTAATAGACTTAAGGTAGAAGGCTCTAAATACATTCTTCTCCTCCACAGCATGTCTGAGTTGGTGATTAATCAGTATAATATATGATACATAAAGATGCAGATTCTGTTTCTTTTTCCTTTTCCTTTTTTTTGCATTTGAACAATAGAAGTGCAACAATGCTTCACTCCGATGGCAGTGTGTGTGCAAGTTCATGCATGCGTGTGTTTTCAAGCAGCAATACAGAATTCATACAAGGGGCAAGTTTTGCATTTGCATCTCAAGCGTTTGTGACCATGATATGATTAAATTTGGGATCTCATATGTATTTCAAATATTTCTAGTACAAGGACTTGGCAGTCTTTGAATCCAGAACAAGGTGTATCAATTGCAGAAAAAAACATAAATGAGGCATTTCTTTTTCAGTGTTCAAGATGTGTTAAACAAATTCTTTTTTTTTTAAAAAATCTGGTGTTTATGTGTTTGCATCACTTCAACTTCTGCCACCTTTCAGCAAAGACTTCCTGCCCATTTCCCCTCGTGCTGTAGCCTCTAATGTAACCAGCTCCATATAATATGCAGATAATGGTGCATCAGCGTGTTTTCTCTGTGTCGCCCTTGCTGCATTACAGTGGATCACACGACACGGCCTTGCCCTGCAGGAATACAAGCCCCTTGTAATTGAAATGAATAAGAGAGGGAGGAACATGCCTACTGAGAGCCCAAACTTCTTGCTCTCTCGTCAGTATATTCAGTGGGGATCCAGCCTTTCGCTGGCACCGCCAGTCTCAGTAGCTCTGTCATGGGGGCTGAGGCTCGTCTGCGTGGCTGATCGGAAGTGGCACGGTCGAGGAGAAGGAGCTCTCAGCGTGGGGTGCAGGAATGGGGACAGTCCCCTACGGTCTCCTGCTCCCTCTCCCCCTCTTTTCTCTCTCCCTCTCTCGTGTGCAAATGCATATGCATCTCTTATGATCTTTCGGTCTTCTTCTTTTCCCTCGCTATGATCTCCCTCTTCCTGTTTCCCTCCCACTCTCTCGCTCTCGCTATCCTTTTTTCCCTCACTCTCTCCTTCCCCACGGCCCGTCCTTTCTTCATCTTAATCCCTCTTCCTCCTTGAGTTTTCTAGTCTCTATGTCTTTTTATTTTATTTTATTTTTTTTTTTTTATTTTGAGAGGTGAGTTTCGGATTCATGTGGAAAGAAAAAGTAGTCCTGTTGTGGGTATTGCAGCACCTGTTAAACTTACTGTACTTTGTAGAAAGAGTAATTCACATTTTTTTTTATCCCCTGCTTGTTTTGGACACATGTGCACATACTTCTTATCCTGTCTTCAACTTTTTGTGCCTGTTCTTGCTGGAGTTTTAATATTTCACAGTGACATTTTATTTATTTATTTATTTTATCCATTTCACCATGGATGTGCTCTTAACTCATTTGCTTGAGGTTTCTGCGAAGCAAAATAGACACACATATAGTAACTCGTGCACCCATGGCACACACTTGCTCTCCGCCTCTTCCCCACACTCTTGCCTCCTTACACTTCACCCATCTGTGGGGGCAATTACGTGCCCCCCTCTCATCCCAGCACAGCCACACACACTCAGCAAAACCACATTCATCCCTCAGTGCACCTGCATCCCTCATGTTTCTAACAGTCCCACAATGCCCTCCGTCTACCAGCCTACAACGCCCCGGGTTCCTGTGAGAGCAGATCATTGTCATCTTTCTCTTTTCTCTTCCTTTCTGCTCCCCACTTTGGTGACATACACATTATTTATTTTATGACTGAGGACTCAATTTAAATCCCCTTTCTCCATCAGTCACACGCCACACAATGGCTTTCTCCTTATCTACTGGAGTGTCCTTTTTACAACACATCAGGGCACCGTAACACACCAATAAATTCTACTGTTTCCGCATTCTTACCTACTGAAACCTGCTGTTTAAATTCATCCGGATGGTGAAAGTGGCCATGATTTTTTTTTTTTTTTTTTTTTACAGATTTCTCCTCCGTATGTCTGTGTGACAGCTGTAAACAAGTGGCTCCTCCCTAACTTTCATTCTTTTTTCACGCTTTGTAAGTTTTGTAAGGATTCCTGCAGGAGAGAATAAACAAGCTGATTATTTTTTCATGTTATTCAGGAGCTTACTTGGTAACTTTGCCTGCGCAGAGGACAAATGTGTACACGAGTTGGGGTGACATTGCTGACCATGTCCAGCGGCCCAATTACCTCTTTCCAAATATGGCATACAAAAGCGGGGCCAGTGTATCTGTACACATGATGTCTGTTACTCCCCAATTATTCCTGCATAAGCAGATTGTGTGGAACATCAAACTGGGAATGTGATGGCTCGTGTGCGGGCTGCCTCCAGCAGAGTGCTCTTTCTTTCCTATCATTTGATCTCGTATTGTAATCCCAGGTGCTTTGAATAATTTATAGGATACAGCTTCTCGTTAAACAATAATTTATATGTGTCTATGAGAATTGATTCCACAGGAATGCACATCTAAATAATGAGAGAAACTGCTGCATTTCATCTATAAGGGGAAGCAGAGAGATAATAATAGCAAAACAAAGGCATTTCAACAACAACAGCAACACTAGTAGCAGCAATAATAATAATAATAATAAATAATAGTAATGACAATAATAAAATAATAATAATAATAGTAATAATAATATTGTTCTTTTATTTGCTATTGCTTCAAATGAATTGAGTTAAACGAACTTCTTGTAATGCAGCTATAAAGTCCTGTAATGTCACAGTGTTTGAGTTCTTAGAAAAATGAAATAAAAATGTATGTCGCCACTTTCAAAAATCTAAACATCTTGTGAATTTAGACGTAAAACTGGTGTCCACATTTGGGCTTTGAGGCTCACTGTGTCATTTCAACCCTCTTTCACTTTCAAGCCAATATACTGCATTTTCCTATTCACATCCACTTATCAATTCACAGGAGAGGACTATACTCATGCATGATAAATTTATTGTTAATGCAAAAGGCTTGTACCGCCCAGTGCCGATGCCCTAAGAGAAATGATGCAACTGATTCCTTCTGAGGTGGAACAATCAAAATGTTCATCAGAGGAGAAGATGTGAAAGGGTGGGGATGTGTGTGTGTGTGTGTGTGTGTGTGTGTGTGTGTGTGTGTGTGGATGAACTAGACCCAGGTCATACAATGTGCTTTCAGACAGTAAAACTGTCACCTGCTTGCATTTTTTTTTTTTAAATTTCTATAAGTTTTCAAATGTCCAGCATTATAAAATCATTATACTTGGACAGATACACATACACAATATTACCTTTTAAAAATTGAAACTCTCACCTGAGAGTCCTGTTCTCACGTGTTCTAAGAATTTGATACTGACTGAAATCTGATAACAAAAACAAAACAAAACAAAAAAAGAAACACTTCCTCTGCACTTTACGTTATGGTTTAAACAGCAGTGTGGCATACATAACAATGCATAAGAAAATGCGGTGTTGGTTAAGGTGCAACACTGTGAAGAAAGTTTTATTGGGACCTCTGCAAAGGAGGAAGTTTGCTTGCTTTTTACAGGAAGTGCCGGGGACCAATTATCCAGAAGTGTGACGCTGTCAGAAGTCTCCAGGTTTTGTCAAGTCTTCTGACACCCTGCCAGTGTTGTTCTCTGGGAAATGGAACTGTTGAGATTTTTTTTCCCCAAACGGGCTGGGAAAAAAAAACAAAAAAAAACTGCATTTGTGAGTAGCCTAAGGGTCTAGATTTAACTTCTCCTGGTCGATACATTTTTAATTATCTTTTTTTTTTCTTCTCAGGATATGTGATAAGCATTCTGTGTTTGTTTGGAGTCCTCCCCCTTTTTCAGAAATTTTACAGTGTCTTGAATTGAAATAACCGACATTAAAATGTGTAAACGTCCCTCATTAGCGACGAGATTCGAGATGTCGTTGCTATCACATGGAAATCAGAAAAATAAGATGATAAAACGTAGATTAGCATTTTAGAACTGCCTGCATCTAGTGCATCATTCTGCTTCAAAGAAGAAAAAGATAAATGATGATGCCATTAAAAGTGAACTAATTAAGGAATGCTTCTTTTAAAAACTCATTAACTGCACCCTCATTTACATAATGATGCATATTAATTAAGTTTTAATGAATCTGAGCTTCCATCAAGTCTCCTCTCCTTGGCAGTGGAGCCATCTCTACAAATGAATAAACACTTCTCTTAAGTATATTTCTCCCTGCAAATGGGAAATGGGTTTTAAACAATAGCAACAAACAAACAAAAGCCTTCAATCTCTGCTCAATAGAAATGCACATAATTCAAGGTCAAACTTCAACAGCAAAATCTACATAAACTCCTATTGGTTAAAACAAAAACATATTTAAAAATAAGAAAAATAGCTACTAACCGTAATTATTTCCTATGTAACATATTTATTGAGAGAAACATTTCAACAGCTTTTTCTTGAGGGTTTTTTTTTTTTTTTTTTTTTTTTAAATAAAATCATTAATTCCACTCTGTGTCTTTATACAGAGAAAGAGTACAGTGACAGGCTATGGGTTGCTTCTAATGAGATGCATTTTAAATTAGAGCGCACCTCTCACATTGCCAGCTGGTGCCTGCTCAGGTGCTTCTGTGTTGTGAATGACGGAATGCACACACACACACACACACACACACACACACACACACACACACACACACACACACACAGGCATCATCATCGTCATCCTCTGTCCTTACCATAACACATAAACCCTCCAACAAAAAGAGATTTCCTCACGCTGGTGACTGGCTGTGGGGTCTGAGTGACTGGTGTTAATCCAGGCTTTTACCACACTTTAATTATGTCATTCCTTGTAGTGAAATAAAAATCAGTACTGTAAGCCAAGTTTTCCGTACCAAAATGAGATGAGTTTAAGTTTTCTTTAGAATAGGATGGAGCCAAAGTCTCTTGAGCTAAAATAGAATTTGAAGACGAGTTAAGTTCTTGGTTTGTTTGGACCATTTCTGGCTTTGAAAAGGACTCTGCAAATCAGTCACTGTGACTCATAACTGTGTTGCTAGACAGTGGTTCTCAGAAACAAAAACCTACTGTGGCCAAGTAAAAACGAAAGTCGTCATGCTGTAAATTTCAGTTTTTACTGTTAGATTTTTTTTTTTTTTGTGAAAATGAGCGAATTCTTCCACAAGTTTGGCAGGAATAATAATCACTGGAAAAGACAGAAGTGTGATGTCTGTCCTCCAGATGAACACTGCCTCGTTGGTTTGTTTGTTTACGTGCCCTTGCGTCTCCCCAGCTGGTATGTGGCAGGCAGGTAAGCAGAAAGGAGGGTGGGCAGGCGGGCAAACACAGGCATGCTCTGAGCCAGACGAGCTCGGAGGGGTTAAAGGTCATAACGATCAGATGATTGGAACTACAGAGGGAAAGTGTGTAGCCATGTAGGGAAAATGGGGGAAGCAGATGCCCGTTAATTAGGGGAAATGTGACGGACAAGATTTGATCAGCGAGGGGTACGGCTGCCTCCTGCAGCACGGCAGCTGTTGCGAGGGGGGATGCTGGGGGGGCTGGTGTGTGTGTATGTTCCCGTCCCCACAGGGCACCGCCACACTTCACAGACATGCCAGGAACCGTCCGCAGGCCAGTGCAGTGCCCTACGGAGAGATACTATTTACAGCACAATACAGTTCAACTCATTAAACTCTCAGATGAAGTTGTATTTCTCAGTGTTGACTCTTAGTGGATAACTTGATTTGTTTCTGTGAAATTTCCACATCCGTAGTTTTGTGTTTTAAAGTTTTGGATGGAAATATTTTCAGTGTACATGCACTTAGCTGGCAGGCAGAAGAAAAAAAAAAAACCAAGGATCAATTTAGACCATGAGTAGCATACTTTCAGTCTGTATTTAAACTTTTTGAATATTTTAAGACTGTTTAAGACTTTTAAAAAAGTGACATTTATTTTGTTGTGAGACCCTCCTGCAATCCTCCTCCCAATTTGAAGATATTTTCTTGCAGCCTAAAATTATGCATGTTGCTGTGTAGGCTTACATATCAAACATTTATCATGTTAGACAACTGCTTAGTGTGAGGAGTGTATTACTCAGTTTACCACACAGGTATATCCAAAGCTGGAGCTTGTCATACTCAGACCTTGATAAAAAAAAAAAAAAAAAGCTAAAAATAATTTACATACCTATACCATTCGATCAAATCTCTACTTTGCAGTTCTGAGTCACAGTCTGACCGCTAACCTCTGACCGAGACATTTGCCAGCAGTCCTCCACGGATGCTTTTTCATTCTATTTCTGAAAGCATGAATATCCCACACTATCTGTCACTTTTGTCCTTTTAGTTGCGAAAACAGTGGAGTTTCACTTAGTTGAGTAACTTCCCCACCAATGACTCTCTCTCTCTCTCTCTGTGTCTCTCAGTGTGTCTCTCAGTGTGTCTGCCTCCTTGTCAGCACGTGTCTCTTACTTATTCTTTTTGTCTAAGAGTGTTTCTATCTATGGTTGTGTCAAGTGTTCATGCTATTTACCCCTGTTCTAATGCTCTTGTCTTGCACATGTAATTAGCATGCCGTGAGAAGGACTGACATGATGTTTGACAATGTTGACAGACATTACTTTGCACACTCTAAACGAGATTATGATTCTTGAAAATGATCGCTATAGATATAACATGGAGAAGTGTAAAAATAGATCACCTGAGCGGGCCTGCGGTTAGTTTAAGTCTGACTAAAACAACTTTTGTAAGACTAAGACAACTTTCATACAGAAAATGGCTCGAGTAAAATTCGGAGCAAGTTCCAACAAACTTGCCTCTTTCAAAATAATTTGGTTAGCCAGTCATTGTGATCCAAAAAGTACACATTTAATGCAGTATTACGGGAAATGTCGTGTTGCTTTTTAATCACATTAACAAATACCCTTTATGAGGCATATAACGTCATATTCTCACCTTTTAAAAGTCAAAATAAAAGTGAAAATATTGCACATCCAAAAAAAAAAAAAAAAGCAAAGACTTTTGAAAGTTCTCAAAAAACCAAAAAGGGGGATATTTACAACAAATCGGATATATTATTCTAATAAACATTTGTATGGTATGTTTTTTTTTTTTTTGTATGGAGTATGTGAGAAAAAGTACCACTGTTTGTACAAGTTTTTTTTTTAAAAAATCCTCATTTGCTTCAATACCCAGACTCTTTTTGATACACTTTAGATGTTTTATGTTAAATTTATCATTTCATTGTTACAAGCTGCAGAATATGGCATGCATAAAGAAATATTGCTGCCGAGAAGAACACCTTCCTCCCCCCCCCCGCCCGCCCCCCCACTTCCCCCAACACCCACATCACCAGCACCACCACCTATTAAAACTTATCTTTCTTTAATCAATTGTTAAATGTCATAGACAATCATCATTTAACACTGTCTTCCTGTGTGATTCTTTTTAATCTGGCTCTAAATAGGGCAGCCCTGTCTATCACTTCAGTTTCTGCCGTACACCAGAGACTTAAGGTGTTTCAACAATAGCTCGCAAAAAAAAACAAAGAAGCACTTTTTTTTTTCTCCCTCCTCATTTCAAATCCCCGCAGAGAACACCAAAGGTATGAAAAGTGAAGAAAGGAGGAAATAAATCCAGGCGATGATGAATAATTTGAATGTAGAAATGAAGCTGTTTCAGGAGTGAGTGAGATACCGCACAAGGAGCAGCCATGGGGAGCGTACAATTAGGTCACCCAAAATAAAACGCTATCCTTCAGAAAGTCTTTCTTGGAGTTGTCAAATTCAATATATTTCACTGCCAACAGAATTCTTGATTTGGCTGTGAAGTGAGAGGGCGAAAGAAGGGGAGTGAAGGCCTATTAGAGAGAGACGGCTCAGGACCACGTACATTTCATAATTTATGTAAAAATGGGGACTTTTCATTTAAAGTCAGACTCTCCCCTTAGGAGGGACAACAGGCAGGGCCATATTGTTTAGCATATGTTGAGAATGCATGACGTGTCTGCAATAATACCTGGTGTTCTCTGAGTTTATGAAAGCATGCAGAGGCATTGTTTTCTCCCAGTGGCTATATATTATGTTTAATGACACTCAAAAAGAGCCCGAGCCATGGAGCGCACATGTGGCCGTCGTGCCACCTCATGTACCCGAGCGTGGTAACAAAACTTTGGGGCGGTGGAAAGTTTACAAAGCATCAATGCAGTGACAAAAGTCAACAAACAGCCCCAGCCAGCCGCCATCTCTCTCTCTCTTTCTCTCTCTCTCCCCACGACACCCAACAGGAAGGCAAGGCTCCTCTGGAGAGCACGATACGGCAGGTGACAGATATGTCACACCACCTAAAACCCCGTGGCACAATTATACCTCTGTCGCTCTGAAGGGAGAGAGGAGGGAGGGAGGGGGGAGAAGTAGTGGGGGAGGAGATGGTGGGTACACAGCGAGAGTGAGTGAGTGAGAGGAGAAGTGGAGGGTGTGTGGCGGGGTTGGTGGTGCTGGTGGATTCTTTACTCCTAGCTTATTCAAAGAGACAGCCCAAGGGATGCCTCTCGCTCTTCTAACAAAGCACTCCTTTTTTTTTTTTTTTTTGCCATTTTTTTTCCTTGAGTATTGCTGGGTGCGCTCCAGTCAAATCCTCTGGGCCCCAGACTTCCCCCTCAACCATTTGAGGATGCCTCAGAAACTTTTTCCTGCAGACATTGGGCCTGTTTCAGTGCTGATGTTTCAAATGAATAATCCAATGCTGCTGCGGCCATGCAGAGGGTTACTCGGGGAGTGAGGATAGATGGCGGTTTAATGTCAGACTTACAGCTGAGGGAGTGTCACTTAATTCATTGTAGTGAACTGCACAGTGGTGACAGACTGCTTCTGCTGCTTTAAAGTAATTTCATAACATTTTTTTAAATTCTTGATTAGCTGTTCTTTGGCTCAAACTTAGCAAAAAAAAGCTAATTTCTCCTTAATGCAAACAAAATCTTACATTTCTTTTCATACACACACACACAGTTTGTATTAGCTTCTTCTGACATGTGATGACTTGGGAGTGCCTAATACGGGCCCACGGCTTTAACAATGCATGAGTGAGGGAAAGAGAGAGGGGACGTGCTTGCACTCCAACTAGGTCAAACTGTCTAAGGAACAAAACAGAACAGACCTCAAGTTTGCGGAAATCATTACAGGAAAACAAACTTGTCACTCGCTTGACACCCTTGACTGTTTTGCTTTCCGAAGCAGAGAATGATAATAATAATAAAAAAAATCTCCATTGCAAATTAGCCTCTACGGTTGTGAAGTTTTTTCTCCCGTTTGAAATGCATATCAAAAAGCCAGCCAAAGCCACAACTTACCTTGTCGTTGACATCGGGGGACAGGAGAAGAAAAAGCGCTTTTCTCTTCGAGAGCTGGTTTCGATTGTATACATAAGCCCCACAAAGGAAGATAAACCAGAGGCACACGTTCATAAAATATACATTTGCTTCTTTGTCTTTCGTTAAGATCTTCAACAAATAGTGCTGATGCAAGAAGGACAAAAAGAGAGAAGGTTACAGGGTGTTTGAAAAATGGAATTGCAGCAGCATGACTTAACCCCCTATCTCACTGTACTTTCGTTAGGAATTACTGTTAATCGTGAAAAGGGATTCATTTATAGTTAAAGCAGATTTAAGGGCATTTTCAGCACTATTTTCTTCACTCCTTCCTCTCAGGTTCGAAAGCAGATCACTGTAGTGTGTACCCCAGATAACTCACATAAAATGTTGCATTGCCACACGACTTCCCACCATAGTGACAGACATCTGCGTGCAGCACTTAGTTTGTCATTATCTTGTAATACATGTTGATTGTGAGATATCACCCATTTCCTGGTAGTTTATTAACACCTGTCACCTGAATTTCTTCCTCACTTTGCACATACAGTTACTACCCAGCGAACCATGTAGGGCATCTGCTCCTCACCTTTTCTGTCCATGCCTGTATCCATGGCCATGGTACAATTACATGCGTGTGTGTGTGAGTTTGTATGTGTGTGTATGATTGCCGGTACAGGAGAGAGCGGCAGGAGTGACAGCGCCCCTCCCCAAGGTCACGTCCAAGGAGAGTCGAGCCAATTACTATGCAGATCAGAGCTGATGGCGTTTAAGGGGATTGCTCCGATGCAATCACATTAGCTGGCCAGAGAGGAATCTCCAGGCTGACCCCAATCACAGGGGCTGCAGCGGAGGGGTCAACCAGGATGGAGGACTGCCGCCCATGTTTTCTTTTCACAAAACACTTTTTCCTTATCTCGAGCAGGCACGTGATTATCAAGCCAAACAACTCTCCCTCTCCACCCCGGGCTTCCTACAGGCATGCACTTGCATATATATTTTTTAAGAATGCATATAGATTGCGACATATACAGTACACAGTAGGGGTGTGAGGCCGTTTTGGGTGAAAAATAATGCTGCTGGATGGCGGACTGAGAGACATGACAGACACACAAACATGAGCCAACAATGTTCACAGTTGACCACAGTTACCCACAGACATATATTCGCACTTTTCTTGCCATCTATTTCTCCCTGCTCCTCTCTTTCTCTCCCACTCGTCTTTCAGGTGAACGCCTGTCTGTGATCTGCTGCGGTCTTGGAGGGCAGATTGCAATTTACTCTCTCCCTGTGGGTGAGGTGTGTGTGTCCAGGTTGTAAATATGCCTCCTCTATCTCCTTTTTTTTTCTTTTCTCACTCTGTTGCACCCTTTCTCTCCTCCGTCAGTACTTTCCCTGCTGCCCGTATGGCCAGTAATGAGACTGAGTTTGATCAGGTCGCCTCGGTGTTCCTGGAAAGATCTCACTTGAGCCACTGGCCCGTAATGGAATCTGCATCTAATGCATACATAAATCACACCTCTTTCAGGACATTTTCATATGCATAATGTCTCTCAACCCCCCCTTCTTTCCCATTCCTCTTTCTCTCTCTTTCCACCCAATGAGCTTTGTATGAAGAGATGGGGGTGGTGGGGGGTGGGGGGGGGAATGGCGAGATAGAAAAAGAGAGAGGTGATGAGTCCCTCTTTTTTTGTGCCTTTTTTAAAGAAAGAGAGAGACCCGTCTGTAATTCTGTCCTGTCTATTGTGCTGACAAGACTGGCTGAGTGGTGAGATGATGCTAAGATTGGGGAGGATCTTTAGGTGGCAGCTCGACATCTGTTCTCACTGTCTGTATCCTGTGTGAATGTGTGTGTGTGTGAAAGCCAGAGTAGGAGAGAGGAAGAAAGAAAGAATAAATAATAATGGCTAAAAAGCACAGAGAATTTGCCAATTCTGCACATTGGTTCGGACTTTGGGTAGATTTAAAAAGGACAGTTGCTATGGCCTCTCTCTCCTTCTTTCTCTTTCTACCTCTCTCTTTCTCTCTGCTCATAGGCTTTGTTATGTTAATGCAGACGGATGTGGCAGATTCACAGTGATTTTTCATCTGCCAGTGACGAGAGATAAAAGGCGAGTGACGAGGTGTCGCGATCATCCTCACTGTTCGCCTCTCAGTCACTAACAAGCTTCTGCATTGTACCTCCGCCATTTTCCACGTGCCCCATTTGCATCTGCAAGCCTCCACTTCATCCTGCCTCCTAAAAGTTTATGCCTTCTCGTTAGGGCCACGTAGGTGTGAGATTAAAATGTTGGGCACACTTTCATTTTCATAAGCGTACTGACTGCACAAGTGTGTGTGTTTGTGTGTGTGTGGCTACCAGTGTGTGTTCCTGTGTGTCTGTGTGAGTGTCTACATGTGCAGGGCACATGTGCATCTGTGCATGCTGTAAAGGAGATACAGCATCTATGCTAGTGAATGTTATTTATTTATTTGAGTGCCTCCTAAGTACGTGGCACTTTTCCCCCGTAGGTGCTCTGCATCTCTTTAGATGATACAAGCTGCCATATCAGCACAGGCTAACCCATTCTTAATCACATTTGCATTTTTATTTTGAGATATTCCTCAAACGTTTGCATTATTGAGGATTTATGATGAGCTCTTCGCCTGATCCTCCATCAACTTCACTCATAAAGAAGGTTCTCCATAACTCATAGGCGAGTGGAATATGCTCTCCCCCTGAAGTAATTAGATAGCAGAATTCTGATATGGAAAGTTTGAATAAATCACTTTGTTTATGAGTGCTGAGGCCTTGAGAACAGGGGAGTCAAAAGGCAGACCTATTCACACCATGCAAAGACGCAGAGGAATTTCCACTGTGAAGTTTTGCTACAGAGCTGTTGAAGTGCATAGTTTGATTTTCAGTCACGAATGACATTTGTTCTTCAGACATTACACATCATGTAGATGAAGATTCTTGTTTAATATACCTTGACCTGATTTTTGTGGTGTAAGCCTTTGTTTCTTTCTGTTGTTACATTGTGATGTAACACTGTACCCACTGAAGTCCGTAGGCCTAACTGCTGACACCTGGGGGAAAAAACATTGCTCTAGCAAAGTCCTCCAGGGCAAAAAAACACAAGTAGTCAGATGATCAGACAACTCAGTTTGTCACTTTATTTGGAGGAAAAACCAAAAGTGAATGTATCTGAAGTGTCCCACAGAAAAATTGCATTTTTGCTCACACAACTACGGCAAGTACAATAGGTCACAGTTAAACAAGGAGACTGGTCTTTAAAGTGCATGCTGGGAGTCTCTCAAGGTGAGAGTCATGTGACAAATGAAGACACCTGAAGGAGTTAAAAACCGGTTTTAGCAGGCTTGCTAGTTGACTACCTGTACTGTGAGAAGATAATTAAGATGTAAGGAAGCACACAACACAACTGTGCCTTTAAATTTAAAGTCTACAGTGAAAGGAAAAAAGTTTGTTAATTAACTGTGCTTTGTTGGTCCTTCACCTCTTTTTAGGTTTTATAAATCAGAACTTTATCACCTTGATTTAAATGTAATCAGTGTTTAAAACATGATTGTTTCAAAGTAAAAACAATTCTGAAAAAACGAAAAAGACTTGCACCAACTAGAGAGAAATATGGGATTATGAGGAGGAAACAGTTTCACAATTAGAGTAACAGCTTAATGCATCGATTGCAACATTTGAAATAAAAACTCATACAGCAACAGTGATAAACCCACAGGTAATGTGGGTTTATCAATGTAAGTCCATGTAAGTTAACACCGTAATAACAATTTGCACACCTAATAGTATTTTGCCAGTAGTAAACATGGCAGCAGTTTAGCTTGCTAGAGGCAGTTCTAGCTCAGCTACTGTGGGTGATCCTGAAAGTCTTCTAAATAATCAGGATAAACCACAGGTTTGTTTTCTACCTGTGATTGTCCAGTTGCACTTGCTTTTTAGTGATGTTTTCAGATCTCAACACTGAACATGGTGAGTACAATGCTATTATTATAGATAAGAATAAAAGACCGTGCAAGTAAAACCCAGGTTTTAATATTAAAACACAGTAATGTGTGATTTTAAGCTGAGACTTTGTTGATGCTGACGTACAATGTTTACTTCATATTTCGTCATGAAAAGTGGCTTTAAAACTGTGAGAAAAACTGATCCCTCCCACTGACAGTAAGTCTGATGCTAAACTATTGTTTAAAATGCCTTTAATATAGAAGCTTTGATACAAACTCGGTTTCATGTTTGTGTGCAGAAGCGAAGTGTTTGCTGTTTGGAAAAATAATAATGTCGTAATACTTTGGGACAATGGCTCGAAACAGGTGAAACTGTCTCATTCTCTGTCTTTCCTGCAAGAATTCAAATGATGTTCTCTCCAATGCAAAATGAGTGTTTTTGGCAAATCTATGGGAAATGAATCAAGCTGAGTTTTATTAAAAAGGATTTGAATATTCAAATGAAGATCAGCTTGACTGATCTTTTGTTTAAGCCCTCATCCTGTCACCAGTTATTAGCTCAAGAAGGTGAAAAGTTTCCGTATTTTGGTGAATTTCACATTGGATTTACACAGGAGGGAATTTTATTAAACCATTATTTACATTGACTCATTTCCATTTTGGTTCCCTACAGAAAGTTCAAGCTTGACATTTTTGAACAAACTTCTGTGTTTTTTCTTATTAGCTTTTATTATAGATTTGCGATGATGCTTCAGTAAAAATAGGATTTCCAGTCACTGTTTACTGAGATGTAATTGGCTATCTGGTGTAGAGAGGTATTTGGTGTGGGGCTGAACTTTGGGATAGAACAGAAATTACTGCCTCAGTGCTTCTGCCTAAATGTAGGTAGTTATTCTACAAATAGAAATCTCTGCCTCGTGATAATTACTGCCACACACTCTCCGAGTGATGCGATATGAATGTGTGAAGACATTGTACGTGGGGATCAAAATAATGACATGTCGACCCATGAGAGGAAAGGATTAAAAATGAGATGGATTGTTTTTTTTGCATGAAAAGCAGTTCAGTGATGTTGAACAAGTGGAATTCGGTGCAGTGATTCAAAAAAGGACAACTTGCCCTCTGTGTGAGGCGCGTTAAACAAACCAAGTAATAGTGGCAGACTTCCCATTAATTAAGCTTGAAGGATTCAGTTTCAATCCTCCATTTGTTGATGGGGAATTGCATACTTCACAGCCTCTGCCCCTTTGATGGTAGTTTTGGGACCAACAAATTGATTGATGGATAGCTATTTGCATGTATCTTAAAATGCATCTTTTTTTTGCTCCCCATTTTTATTGAAAATAATGGAATGGAAGTAAGTGTGTGTAGGTGGGGCTGTCTGTGTGTGGGGTGAGAGGGGGCGGCAGTGGGGTGGGGGGGTGGATGGGGGGGTCGGCTTGTTAAGCAGAATTCATTTTCCACCAGATCATAATGCAATCATAGT
>JBBMJY010000011.1:14645559-14667970 GCA_037833715.1 Toxotes lorentzi
TGTGTGTGTGTGTGTGTGTGTGTGTGTGTGTGTGTGTGTGTGTGTGTGTGTGTGTGTGTGTGTGTGTGTGTGCAGGGTTCACAGGCCCAGGCTTTGACATTCACGCTACGCCACCTACGCACTGGGGTTCCATCTCGGGGTCATTTACATATCTTTGAAAGACAGATTGAAAAGAAAGAGAAAGGAGGGAATGGAAGGGTGTAGGAAGGGTGGAAAGAAAACAGGGGAAAAAGAGATAGATGGAGAGGGAGAGTGGGATAGAGAGAGTGAGAAAGAGAGAAAAAGAAAGAGAGACCAAGCCAGAAGATTACATTCCCCCATCTACAAAATGAGGGGAAAAGGCAGGGTGTGTAGGGGCCTACTGGGAGGATCCTTATTCATATTTGTGTGTGAATTGTTTATCACGGTGACAGAAGCGTGCCAGGGCTGAGATAAAGGCAGCGCTCCATCACGGGGCTGTGACAGCGGGAGGACACGCCACGCACTCACCGCAGCAGCCCCAGAAATATTATTAATAGATGCTGACTTGATTTGCCACGATTGCAGCGTCTTGGCACCGCTTGATTGTGGCCTGTGAAGTTCCGTCCAAAGGGGAAGCTATTTTTCATGAAGTGACAGAAGTCTTCGCGATTTCTATCCCCACCCCCCCTCTTTTGCCCCCCCCCTTCCTTCCCTCCCACCTTCTTCCCTTCAGTTGAGCAGTTGCATCTCTTTCCAAGGAGCTGATATGCAAGGCTGCTTATTATGAGAGCGGTGTCAGATTTAGAGAGAAAAAGCCAGGCAGGGAGTGGGAGAAATAGTCGCTGCTTTGATGGGATGGCCTGTGAGATGGCCTGTAGATGATATCCGGTGTGTGTGTGTGTGTGTGTGTGTGTGTGTGTGTGTGTGTGTGTGTGTGTGTGTGTGAGTGACAGTAGTCATGCGTGTGTGCACGTGAGCGTGCCAAGCATGCATAAACTTCAGTAGTTTCAAGCAATATCACAGCTTTAAGAATATTGGAAAATTTGTTATCACATGTGCACATACATAAATTCATAAGTTCACACAGCTGGTAAACAGTTTTTTCTTCTTTTTTTTTTATACACACGTCAACAGCAGTTATGATGCACACATTAGAACCCACCTTCCTCACAGTGAGGCTTGGATGAAGGGAGAGCAATTTACAGTACAGAGCAGGAAGCTCCAGATCCTTTCCATATTGACATGTGATGTTTCTCCTTGAACACGTCCACCCTCATTCGACACAATATCTTGATCGCATTGTGGGAGGTTTGCTTTCACTTTTCCTCTCCATTTCAACTACACACTGGGTGTATACTTCTGCAGCCATGAGAGGGCATTGCAGTCCCAGATGTGTGAAGAAAGTGTGAATAAACTTGGTTGTTGCTGTCAAAGTTCAGCTTATACACACACACTGTCTTTGACAAATGGGTTTGTGACTCTGATTTGAATTTCAATCCTGGGCCACCAACAAGTATCATAGGCGGCCCCCCCTCTAAGTGCCAAACAGCATGGAAAAGATCAGTGAGGATATTTGACAATGAAATAGAGACAGAAACCTTTGTATTGAACAATGTCATCTCAAACCGCAGACAAGCCTCGCAGAGTGAGGTTGAAAGCTGGTGAGTACAGTGAGATCATGACATCTGTAGACCGCCGTCATAACGGCAGGGTCGCCTCACCCTTTCTGACCTTGTTTGCTTACAGACGTATCAAAACGACCATGAGATCAGAACACGACGGAGTTTCTCAGGTCTCTCTTTGTCGAAGTACACACACACACCTGCACCTTGCAACCGCAGGCTCTGTCCTCATTGGCGTGGAGACGGGAAGGAGCTGCGGTCACACACACACACACACACACACACTTAAACACACACAAACATATATTTCAGCGGAGTGCTGTGCTGGTGGGGCCCTAACCTCATACAGGATGTGCGCTTGTCTCCGTACAGCCCTTATCTCGGTGCGCTGCACTGCTACTGCAGCCCAGAGGCCACAGTGTGGGTGTGACACCTGCCAGGGAGAGGGAGGGAGGGAGGGAGGGGACAGAGAGGGGGAGAGAAAGAGACGGGGAACAGGAACAACAGAACAAACTGAGAGATGAAGAGAGTGAGATAACTCTTAACCTCTTACTTTTAAGAAGCTACATTTGTGATTTAACTAAGTAGCAAGTCTTAGTCTTTCAGTCGAAGCCTTTCTCATACTTTTAATGTTAATGTAATTCAAATGAAGCCGAATTTGTTTTGGGTGACACAATGAACATCCGGCAATGCAACCATTGCACTGGTTACCACCCATGGCACCCTGACCATGATTTATCCCAGCTGCGGCTTCATACACAGAAACATTTTCCCTCACTATATTCCACACATGCACTACTTTGAAAACTGCAGGAGATCTATTCAGTCCCCTGACAAATACTCAATGTTCAGTATCGGCTGACAAATTAATTCCAATAATATTCAAATACAGTGGTGGCAGCAGCAGCAGGTCATCTTTATTCAGCATTATGCTTTCTGCACTGAACATTGTTTATTCAATCTGCACCCGTGCCGGCTGCCGTCTACTTTGGAGTGTTCTGTTTTTCGAGCAGTCTATTTCTGATATTGCTCTATTTTCCTGAGACAGAGTGATATTTTCACACTGGCCTCGTAATATTACACCACCCTTAATGGAATCACGGAGCCTCCACCCCTACCCCCCACAATTTGAATAAACGCATTCAATTAAATCAAAACCAGGAATACTGTAGCTTTTAATTGAAAGGGAATTATCCTCTATATGATTTCAGAAACGATCTCCAGGGAGGTAGTGGTGCTTTTCAACAACTCACCAATTAGACACTTGTCTCTTAAATGGAAACTACCTCCAAAGGAAATGCCCCGCATTAGGGCTTAATGATTTGGGCACTTACCAATTACGGTAGCAATGAATTTCTTTTCTCGTTAAAACAAGACATCATTTTATGGATTCATAAAAGCTGCAGTTCTATATACTGTTGCAATGGAGTGAATGGAAAAAAAATCAGTAGTTACACCATATATTCTGTCACATGTTATTTATTTAACACTACATCATTATTCTTGTAAAAGAGTGAAAGTATATATTAAAAGAAGGAGTTAAAGTTTGAGTTATGGTTACAGAATTTTTATTTCTTCATTTAAACAGTAAAAAACCGAATGAGCTTTAAAGCTCAAATCAACATTTGAAAGGGATTTCTCTAATGTAATTCCATGATTTCATTTATTCACTGGGGATCACAAATCTGTTGGCTAATACGTTTTAATTTCACATTAAGTCTTATGCTACTGTGATCAAGATGATATCCATTCAGTACAGCCATAATATTGACAAAAGAGGGCAGCAGGCTGCTACTGAATGACCGACCAGACCTTCAGTGTTTGAGAAAAGAGGCAGACTTGGCCACAGAGAGTCTGGGCCTGGTTTCGCTCACTGAAGAGGGCCTGCCTGTCTGCTCGCCTGCCTCCTTGGCTGCCTGTCTGTGTGAGTGACTGCAAGATTGGTTTATTTTAGTTCATCATCTCCCTCATCAATCTTTTACATGGGACTGGGTCAGCAAAGATGACAAAAGTAAATCGCTTATGTGGTCTAAAGTTTCTGGCAGTGACTCGGTGTGAGTACACCCCCCCCAGACACACACCCCCTTTTGTCACCCGCTCCAACTTTCTTCCCCCCTCCCCCGCCCCTTACTCCCCATCACACACCCTCCGCTCACCCCTTTCCAGAGATATATGAAGGCAACGTGTGGATCTGGTTGGCTTTGTGAACTAGGTGCCAAACCACATCTGAGAAGCTGTGCTGAGGGAGCAGATTGCATGGTGACGTCTTTCTCTCCTCTCCCTGTTCTTTCTCTTCTTCTTGCACTTTTCTTTTCTCTTCTCATGAGGTGTTGCAAGTCACTGTTGACTGACATTTTTTCTCCCTTCCCTTTCTGTTTGCAACCACTACAAAACAACTTTACTGCCCTGCAACATGTCCACTGCAGATTAATTCCCATTCATGTATTCTGCTTACTGGCTACTGTGCTGCTGCCTGTGTGGGTGGGGCAGATTATGGGCTGCAGAGTGACGATGGCCCACCGACAGTTCTAATCAAGAACGAGATGCAGAAAAGATGAAAAAAAAAAAAAAACTAAATGGATAGCATGGAAAAAGAGGAGTCTCCACTTGGCCTTTTGAATTCAAACACATGTCAGATGTTGTAAAGACTTGTCAAAGTGGAAAGGAAAAAACAGGGGCAGGAGGAATGAAACGCTGGGACACATTGGTTAGCAAGTGCTATTAGTGAGGCCTGCGCCTGAGACATCTCACTGGGCCATATGAAATTACGGAAAATGGAAACCATGTTGAGAACCAGTATCTAATAGAACAAAACCCTCACTGCTTCCATGCGTTTACCATCAAAGAATTCAGTAGAATGATACAGGTAAGATGAACTTTGCTTGACCTTTTTTGACCAATGACTGTGATTTTATGTCCCCAAACTCCCAGAACTGTCAGATTGTCATGTGATTTTTAGTTAGGCAAACTTTTCGATTTGTGGTTCGCGACAGTGAAGGCACCTCTGTAGGGATAATACAGGAATTATTATATTTCATCAGCGTGAAAAGCACATATAGACCTATAGTCCAATAAATCTGATTCATCAGTTTTGTCCATAAATAAATGCACACTACACTTCCCTAAAGGCCAAGATGTCCAGCAACAATCAACAAAAACTCAACAACAAAAAATTATGGAAGTCTAAGAAACGAGCAAATATTCTTATTTGGGAAACTGGAACGAGAGATTTTTGGTCTTATTTTATTAATTTGGAATGATTACTATCAAAAGTTGTACCTGTCAAATTAAACATTTGGGCCCAAACTTGTTCTTCCCTGGGTGCAGAGGAATCCAGGAGCATAAGACTGTCAAATCTCAAGCACCTCCATCTAAGTACTGTATGAAGTGACCCACCATGGCATAGATTTTGGGAATTTATGCCTTGTGTTCCTCGTTCAGCATGGGTGCAGTTTTTGTAGCTGGACATGTGATAATTTAATCATAATAAATGATAAATTTCGCATTCTGGATCATCTGAAACTCATTGTAAAAATAGTATTTACTGCGTTTTGAGCTTGTATTTATATTAACTGTATTTTGTAAATGCAGATTGAAAGCAGACAGTAGCTAAATATTGTACAAAGCACCTCATCTCTTTGTATGATGTTTGGGCCTTTTCCATGTGGTCCCTGAAAAAATAAACGTAATAAAACTAAAACTGACGTGAACTTTTTAACAGTCCAACTGCATTATGTCTCCTGCTGTTTCAGCTGGACTTTCTTTATTAGACATTAGAAGAGACACCAGAGAAATGTTGACTAAAAGGTTATGAACAAACACCAAACAAAACTTGGGGGAAACAACTGGAAAGAAAAACTTCAACTTAGCCAAACTGTGAAAACACAACTCTCCAGGAACATGTGACTCACCAAACAAACTGTTTAGCCACAGACGTGATCTGCTCCTTTCCAATACAGCCTCGGCCGCCCTTTCACTTACTAACTCACACACATATAGCACACACAGAGCACGGGTGCAGGGTCGGCCGGCGCACATGAGAGAGACGCTTTGAAAAATAAGCCCTCATTTGGGCAGAGTGGATTCAGATGGCTTGGCTACAGCTCAAAGGCGAGCAGCTCTCTGGGTCAGCTTATTATTTCAATGGATGCAAGGCGCTGATGTTCTCAAGTGTGGTGCACTTCAATCAAGCGACCCGACAGCTCAGCACATGGGTCAAGGCTACGGTCTCATCTATCGGGTCTGAAGGCGACCAATGTTCGTCCTATAGTGGTTTGGACTGAGCTCTCAGTCCCAGCGCTGCTATCCCCAAGCCTCCTGTATGAGAAGAGCTGGGCTCCTACTTTAAAAAAAAAAAAAAAGTGCAGTAAATTGAATTCGGCTGCGGCAAGGGAATCCCAGACCTGACCATGAAAAAACAAAGAACAAGCAGAAGAAAGAAAAATTACTCAAAGATGCCAAGTTTTTCAGGAGTGAGGGAGAAAAAAGACAGATGTTTAATTTCCTTCAGTGTGTGAGCGGCAGGGCTGAGAGGTGTGGATTTGTTGGGGGGGGGTTCTTCTCATGTTTGCATTCTGTCAAAGTGTTTGTGTTTGTGCTGAAAAATATTTTTGACTCTTATTTTTCTCAAACAGAGGAGAGCGTAATTAACATAAGCAGACTCTCCAAACAAAAACAAACAATTAAACTCATGAGTCACAAAAAAGTATGGAAGTAATCTTTGTTGTTTCGTCTTTATCTTACTTTCTGGCCGGTCTCAAGTGGTTCCTTGTTCATACATTTACTTGTATAAACATACCTTTGTTTGTTCGGCTGAGGACCGATTATTACCATAAAGGATTGCTTTTCCACTTTTAATGTTGTGGTTGTGGGTTTCATAAACACTGGCCGTAATTAAATCACACTACAGTTGACAACACAGAGGAAGAGACACCTCACACATACAGAGAAATATGTATGTGCAGACACACACACACAAAATGGGACAAAACACAAACAGCTAAAACTAATAAACACTTAACACAACAGAGTGAAACACAATCACAGCTGAATGAGAACCATCATGTGCGCTTGACCGAGCCTGTGCCTCTCTGACTGGTCAAAGGCAGCCTTGCGAGAAGGTTAACCGGACTATATTTGTTGTTATTCCACCGTGGGCATCTGTTACATTGCTTACATTAGCAGTTATCGACTGCGCCAATATTAGTCATGGCCCCAGAGTTGTGTAATTCAGACTTACTAAAGCGTACCATCCACCACCATGGTCTGTTTCCCCCTCTAGCTATGCCCTGATAGGGTAATGTGGGGTGTAATGATGGCCAATTAGAAGGGATCACGAAGCAGGACATGCAAACAGAACCCAACAGACCAGACCCGGAGGAGCTGCACCCTGCTGTGGCTGCCGGTAACCCAGCTATCGCTTTGTTTGCCCTGGTGCTGATCTGTTATCAGAATTAGTTTTCAGTGCAAATTTCATCTGAAGCAAACTGATTTGAGATCGGTGTCCTTGAGAAAAATCATTGGTCTTACAGTACAGCAGTCCTTGACTACACTGGGCAGTGTCAAATAGTTGGACCACCCAGTCTCTAGCTGCACTGTAAGGCCATTGTGCAGCCATGCAGGCAGCACCCTGATTCATAACAGAGCTGATGGTCTATGTCTGAATGAGTGCAGTATGTGGTGAGTGGAGATAACCTCCAGCACTTTGTATCAGTAATTGGCCCTGATGAATTGAACAGCCTTAGAGATTTGGTTGGTGCAAATTGAATAAGGGTTGTTTTCCTGCTGTAGATGTGTCAGATAATGATACTGAACAATGACCTGAGCACATACAGGACATCGCTGTGTTTGTGTTTTGTGTATTTTTGTGACTTTACCTGCTCCTCTGGTATGTTACAGTATAAACAGTTTTTAACTCCTGTGTTTTTGTGACTTCACTTCCTCGTTGTTCGGGGTCTCACAGATCCCACTGTAAACTGCAAAATCAACCATTCATTTCCTTTAAATATGTTTTTCTTTTCTTTTGAACTTGTTAAAACTTATAATGTAGAAACATACTGAAGTCTAGGCCCTAAACTTTGCCACAAACTGTTCTTGGACATTTGATGAAGGTGGCAAAGTCTGTAACTCAGCGTTAGACTTCTTACAACAAACTGTTGTAAAACTCTACATAAACAGAAATTCAAATATTAAGAACAAATAAAAAAATTAATTCTATTTAATCATGTTTTACAGCCGGGACCTCAAACAGAAGTTATGTGTCAATCTCTGTAGCAGACATGTCAGTTCAAAATCATGTCAATAAGCAAATGTCATAAAAGCTGCTAAAGAAGGTGAGGGGTGTCCACAACCCAAACAGAACATCAGGGGAAAACCTAATGCCTCAAAAAAGTTAAGTCTTACTTATTCTAACAATCCTGGGATGACACTCGGGTCTGTGTATGCAAACATGACTAAGTCTCTCCCAAAACTGTAAACCACACATACCAAAATGTTAATTTGTGATGTTTATGACAGAAATGATCTGGAGCTGAACTGCAATGAATATGTGACTGGCAAAAAATATCTTTCTTTTTTTTTCAAACTCTCATAAATATGTTTTAAATCTGTATTGTGTTAACAGTTCTCCAGCAGAAATACCCACAACACAAGAAAATCACCCTGAGAACTGTCTACCCAGTGTCGACACTTCATCTACATAGCATATACAAGTGGCGTCACAAGTGCCTCTTGCCTTATTTGCAGCTATGGGATTAACTCAGTCATGTGCACAATTCATATTGTGAACCGATCACTGCCAATGAAAAACATATGAATTTAGTTTCAGGGTGGATATTCACGTCGTCTGAATCGTATTTGCTGCAACAGAAGATGGAAGAGATACAGAAATGCTTCAGATGTTTTACAGCCAGTTTTATCAGCAGTAAAATTGCCTCACTTAGAATACAGTAGTACCATTCAGTGTCTGCTGGGTAACATGTGGGCATCTTGATACAGTATGGAAAACATATAAAGCAAGACCACGGACAGCGTGAGGGATGTTACTCATTACACAAGATAACATTTGGATAACATGTGAATTCACCTCTACATGAACGAGTCACACTGGGCACAAGGAGACAACTGCAGAACCAGTTGTATTTCAAGGATGAGAAATTCACACTTTCATTTTTCAAGCTTGAGTTTTAACACAGACTCGGTTCCTGTGTGTTCTCACAGTAGATTTAAATTGATAAGTCTGTTACAACTTATTAGGTATAATTGCTGTTAATGATTTGAAACTGCATCATCATCTTTAATTTCTTCAGTGTCACCAGAGGGAATATGTTCTCATGACTTTAATGAAGTTAAGATTTTGTTGGGGTGAAGACAGATTGCGCTGTTATGGTTGTGTGCCTACGTGGTCAGATCAACCTGCTAGGGGGCCCAGGGGCAAAATTTAGCTGTGGGACCCCAGTTTGTTTCACTGTTTTTTTTGTTGGGTTTTTTTTTGTGTAATATTACTGAACTCCAGATTTTCTGTATGGTAATTTGAATAAACATGAATTTATGCAACAAATAGCACAACTAAGATAATAAAAGTCTTAAAACTACATTTTGATGCACAGGGTGTCATAGTCAGGTAAAACAGCAGGAGCCACCTTAAGGCCCTGATGTCAGGTGATACTGTTCTTCAGTGGTGCATTCTGACAAATTTCCAACATACACACCACAAACCAGTTGTCTCACATTAAGCCTGGTGCTTTGGAGGTGTCTTTTAAAATTGAACACACAACCTTGTGTCCCTAAAATTAGTTTGACAACTGACACATTTATTAACTGACTTGTCCATTCATAGCCTAGTATCTGTAACTAAGCGTGGCAGGTCTGTCAAGCTTTGGATTTTGCCACATGTTGAAGTAGTGTGTGTGGGGTTGTAGCAAGAGCAATACTCAGTAAATAAAGTATCTGGAGAGTGGTGTAATTTTTAGGCTTTCAAAAACCAAAAGCACAACAGCAAATGTGTGGTTATTAGTGTGCTTATCTCAAACATAAGCTGCAAATCTTAGCATGTCCTGCTAACTTGCTAACTACTTGCAGTAGAATAGTAGCAGCACTAACACTCAGGACTCTGCTACCTCCAGGTCCAGGGAGAATGTATTTATTTCTGTAACTAATGTACATTTTGTCTGGATTTTCCTTTTTGATAGTTAACTTTAGCCACTTCACTCGCTTTTTTTATTGGATTTGAGGAAATTTAGACTGCAGCATTGTCATTGTCATTCATCAAACACACGGGTTAATCCTCATCATAAAATCATATTAGTTTATCTCATGACATTATTTACTCTTATTTACTTTACAGTATATCATTAGTAGGAGCAACTACACTACAATACAAGAGCCATGCTATTTCTTCATTTCCGTATCTGTTACATGGATCATTAGTTGGTAAGGGTGTTAACCTTTTGTCTGGGACATACGGTTTTAGCCTCAGCCCTTTATCATGATATCATGTATGTAGACATCAAGTGCTTATTTACAATTGAGGTGAATCACAATTTACTCCTACACCCTTAACTAGTAACCTTTAAAATACACAAATAAATATCTGTTTCACTGTAAAGGTGGAATATGTTTGACACTGTAGCTCCTAAAATAAAGACAGACTTCCCCTCCACTGCATCGTAGTGTGCTGCAGGCTTTGCATTTTGCCTCCTATTAACGATGAATGTGCACAACAGCTGACAAACCTGACTTTCCCCTCATCGTAGTTTCTTTTATCAATAAATGCGCATGAACACATGATCTATGCTCAGCTGTGCGCATGCAAAGAAACACACACAGCTGATACACACTTCTTTTGCCTTTGAGATGCCTCCATTGGGTCACAAAGCGAAACAGGCGATTGACACCCTCTGGTTTCAACTTCTGTGACCCTTCCAGCAGCCTGTGAAGTAGGCACAGAAGAGCAGAGCGAGGCCCTTGGAAATATCTGCGGTCAGCTGCATGGGGAGGAGGGAGCGAAGGAAAGAAACTTGCTTTTAATAAACAAGATAATGGGTGCCATACGCCCCTTCTCACACCACCAGTGCCTGCACTCTCTCTCTCACTCTCTCTCTTTCTTGCTTTCTCTCTCCATGCCTCACCCACTCTATCTTACGTTTTCTATAAAAAATTACGTTCATCGTTTAAGAATGGGGAGAAAGACTGAGAGAGTGTGAGAGAAAGAAAGCAAGGTTGTGTGGGGTGGGGGGGTGGGGAGGGGGGCTGATCTTCAAACCAACAATTAACTGGCGTCAGGATGTTTATGGGCAGAGTTAGTTTAAGCGACTGGTCCACAGTCAGTTCAGCGGTGGCCTTAAACACTCATTCTCTTTAATACTGAAATTACGCAGAGAAAAAAAAAGAGTGTTCATAATTCATTTTTAGCCCTCAGAGATCTTTTGTATTGGAAGAAAAATCTTTTCTCACCAAAATCAAATGACAGTTTATACTCTTTTACCCTCAGAATTGCATAAGTTTTCAGTGAAGAAGTCATTTCTGCAGTATGAGAAGTCAACAGGTCTTTGAATGCATATTTTCTTCAGAGCACTAAATCATACGTGTGTGCACCAGAATAGGAACAAATGCCTGACAATACCTTCCTATCTACCTCCACCTGGTTCCAAGAAGTTTGACACAGGTCTGAGTGCGGCCCAAGAATAACATCGAGGTGAGGATGGGCTGAGGGGCTGACATGTTGCACACAAAAACTCCAACCATGAGATTTTAATTGGAAAAAGACCAAGCATTCACAGGCACACGAGCATGGAAAGTTGTGGTGCTGTGCTGCGAGTGTGTGTTTGTCTCTTGGGGCCCACCTCTGTGCTAGTGGCCAAAGAGATGGCAGGGCCCCGGGAAGCTGTAGACAGCCAGTTCGATATGCAAGAGACCCAGCTGTGGTTTTACAAGTGGGGCTGGCACTTACTGTAGAGTGTGTTTATGTGCGTGTGTGTGTCTGAGGCTATATGCGCATGCTAAGATATGCCAAAGATAATGTGGATCGAATGAGGTGAAACAAATCCTTCTCTAGCCTTGCCCTGATACAAATTAGTTAAGGATTTCACAATGTTCATAGTGAAGGGTGTGGGAAACCAATGCGAGCGTGTGCTGCAGAGGGCTTGTTTTGCTTTTTTACTCTGTTGGAAACTGATCATTTATTTAAGATATTTTCAAACAAGCACAAGCTTGGATGTCATGAAATATCTGAGTAAGATAAGGTAAAATCATTTTTCCAGGAGATTTAGTTCACCTAATGTCTCCTTTCGTCATTTATTTTTGTTTTCCTTTTTCCCACTGACAAATTAGACTAAATTTTGGAGGAATATTATTCAAACAAATTCATGCCACCATGTCCTAACCTCATGGCCTTAGTTGTCGAGCGAACAAATTGCCTTGTGTCTGTTTGACTAATCAGCTAAAACACGGCTGTTCAGAATTTCATTAACAACTATTTTCATGTGAACTGCAGGGGATCAGATGAGCTGCCTTTGTCTTTTAAAGAGTTGCAGTCCTGAGGACATTAAAAGAACTACAGAGTCAGTGAATAACCCTGTTTTTCTAGTCAAAAAAGTAGCACAGTAAGGAGAGTGGCTGCATTTTCTTCATGTTCACTGTATCTTTTATCCCGACTCCACCCTACCAGGCAACACAAACCTTAATAATGCCCAGACTTTTCTCGTTATGAGACATCCATCTACCTTTTTTTAGGCTTTGTAATACAAATTTGAAGTGCTGCCTGGTGAGTAAAAAACACAGAGGATCAGTGTTTTGGATCCTTTCAGTGTCAGAGCCCACGGTTCTGTATGAACACGTAATTTACATCCTAGGCAACAAAGTGGTTTTCACCACAGAGTCATAGCTGTAAAACCACTGCTAACTGGTTGATGTGGATCCCAGCGTCTTGTGAAATGTAATGTCCCACAAGACCCCATCCTGGCCATCGCCCTGCTGCACTGGGGACTCCTTTTTTATTAGCATGTCCTTTCTTTCTTTTTTTTTTTCTCTTTTTCTTTTTTTTTTTTTTTTTTGCTCCCCCCTCTTCATTTTCATTGTCTTTCTCTCCCATTTTCGCTCTCGTCTACTGGTGTTGTTAAGCCCTCTGAGACCGCCGCTGTGGTGTTGCGCCAAGTATTTTTGGCTCGACACTGCTTACATGCAAAATGCAAATTATGGTGAAATCCGTTGCTCCATGATCTAATTTGCTGCTAAAACCACATTTTATAGTGATATCTTTTCTGTCACCCTCACTTGTTTCAGATAGATTTTCACTGACACATTAGTTATAGTGCCTCATATTTCTGGCAAGAGAGCATCTGTTTTATTCAATTATATCACTTGACTTAAATTGACATTTGGTAATGGATACAGTGCTGATATTAAAATGTACTCACCCTACCATATCTGCATTGCTGCCTTTTTATGTGACTTTTCTACTCAATTACATATAATCATAGGATGAGCACATGTCTTCCCAGGTATATCGCCTTCCATTTCAACACAGATGTATTGTTTTCAGCCAACATGGGGGCAGGGGATTCCCCCCCATTTATGCAGTATTAGTGCAGCCCCTTGGCCAGACACTTGGCCGGCCCTCTCTCGTCTGGCACGGTGTAAAGCGGGGCTTGCCAGGACACGCTGGAGAGCCAGGCTGTAGCTGCTCCGCTCGCAGGAATGTGTCAGTCATCCTTGCCAGTCCATCGCTGCTGATAATTCAAAATGACAATATAATGAAAGCGGTGAGGTAGAGAGCAATGTGGTACTGTGATGTGCTACTCTCACCCACTCCGTCTATCAGTTGAGTGGGCTTGGGGGGGGGGGGGTGTTGGGGAGGGCCAAATAAATCGTACATAAAAGAAGGTTTGTGAATGGGGCTAAGTGTGGACAGCCGTGCCAAACTGTTTGTGGATCTCAGTGCTTTTAGACTTTCAGCACATTTGGCCTTGCTTTGCTCAGACTATCGTGAGCTCCAGACAGTAAAGGTTCTTTGTGGTACATCATTACAAAGCGTTTTGTCTCCGTTTTTCCAAGATGGTCGCCCAGAAAATGACATCACACGTACAAGTATCAGAGGAGGCAAAAACGAGGGGTTTGGCTTCCTCTGGGAAAGCAGAAAAGTTTCAACTTTTTCCTGATTAATACATTTTCATTACATGAAATATTAATCAAGATGAATTGTTTAACACAGGGGTGGGTGCAGTGGGGGATTTGCATACTCAAGCCTCTTTCAGTTCGCCCATTATTTCATCTCCGAAATTCCACCTTGTGGCTTCTGTCAACCAGAGAATACCTCTGATGAAGGTGTCCTAGTCTGTCTCATTCTTGCTCCGTTGCCAGACAGATGTTGGCATTTGAGTCGGAAACCTTAAGGGACTGGCGTGTTCCTCTGGGGTGAAGGAGAGAGCAAATTATATTGACAAACATGCATGAGATTCATCCTCTGTCAGACAACCTTTTCAGAAGAGGAAACTTTGAGTGAGTCAGACAGGACATGAATATTCTTTTTTTTTTTTTTATTAATGCCTCACTCCAGTGACACTTTTGACTGACAGATAAGTTGTAAAATGCAAAAACGGATCATTTTCAGTTTTTCTCCGAACACGAGAGTTACTGAAAAACATTACCAAAGCTTTGTGTTTTCACTTAACCAGGTGAGAGAAGAACAATTGCAAACCTTTAGCCCAGAATCCCATTTCAGCATCCCAGTGAGGGTGTTGAGTCTAATCTCTGGATAAGTGAACTGATACGCTTTGCTTTCCATGATGCCTCCCGGGGGATGTCCTGGCTTGGCCGTCAGCTCAGGATTAATTAGAACCTCCCGTGTCCCAACAGACGTATTAGTGAGCTCAGTGCCGGTCAAACGCCAACCGCATTAGCAACCAAAGGCTAATACCTTGCACTTGAACACATCACCAGGTAGTATAATTAATAACTACATCTCTACCCACTCAGGCATCACCACTTATTATTTACCACATGTGACCTAAAGGCATTTTATCCCTGCTGCCATTTTTTTTTAAAGCTGCTCAGGAAGTTATTGAACATGTGCAGTGTTATAATGTTATATGTGCTTCCTCTTGGCGTGCCTTTCTGCAGCAAAAACAAGATTTCTTTTAATGTCAGACTGACAAAAAGCAAGATTTTTAGTGTGAAATTTATGTACTAAATGTTGACATTTACAGAATACAATAGAAAAGAACCAATGTTTTTTACTTTAGTCTTAACATGTCAGCAAGTTGGAAAAAATGCCCATCACTTTTCCCGAGAGAAAATGGCATCTTCAAATTGCTTGTTTGTTTGACAAACAAACCCCAAAGAAATTTAAATTAAAATAACAGAATGCAGCAAAAAAGCAACAAATCCTCATGTTTAAGGAGCTGAAACAGGAAAGTTTAACACATTTGCCTGATCAATAATCTGAACGATTAATCTGTTAATCGACGAGTGTTTCACAGTGAAGAATCAATGCTTTAGTCACGATATAGTGAGAGGCTTCTTGCCGTATTCATATTTGCCATAGACTTTGATTGTATGGGGGAAAAAAAGCATTTTATGAAATTATAATTTATAATCCATGATTAGTTCCTTTGAGGAACACTAAAATAGAAGAGGTGCTTTTTAAAAACAAAAGCATTTTGCAATTTGCAGATCTGCAGTTTTGCAGTGTATTATAATAACCCATTAGAGATTACTGTATATTTATATATAGCTTTTCTCTGTTTTGCTATGCGCATCAAATTTCTCCTCGACCCTACCCTTGCTATTAACAACATTACCTATGTCCCTTGGATAAAGTTCCCTTTTTCTTTAGTCTTAAGACTCTCCAGGCTCGACTCGACCACTGGTCTCTTGAATAAACATGGGCTGAGGAGGATCAGGGAGGCCTGGATTGCCAGGGGTTTGGCGAAATGTCACCACAGAGAGGAGCTGAGGTAGATGCGGGCTTGATCTGCTTGATCACTCAGTCGTACCGCGTCCACTGAAGGTTAGGAGTGAGAGATTTAGGTGGAAGAGCCGTACACACATGCAGTGCACACACATACAGACACACAAGCACGGAGTCAGAGTCACAGTGGATCATAGCATATCCCTGCTGTCCAACTAGGAGGTGAGGGAAGGACATATATCCCAGGTTAGAAGACCTGACCAGCACCTTTGAAGGAGTCCATAAGAATACATAAGGGTATGAAGAGGGGATATAAGGAATCCCTGCAATATTAATGTCCAAAATGTCATGAAAAAGCCACAGTATCATTCAAAACACAACAGGCCTGGTTAGGGTTGAAGAGTGGCATCTAGAGCTGGTGAAAGACTTGCCTTGTATAATGAATGAACTCAGGGCTCCTGCCTTCAATCCCTCTGGACTTGGGTTTGCGAGTTAGCATGGCCAGGACCGTCAAGAGACTTTCTGTCTAGACATACAGGGAAAATAAACTGCACTCCGCAGGGTCCAGTTCAAACAACAAGGCTATCATCTTGAAACTTACTTGAGTAGATTTGTTGTCAAGGCTGCAGTGATTGTTTTCCCGAAAACTCCCAGCAGAGGAATACATGTTTATCCACCTCAAATAAAACACCAATTTGCCTTCCATTTTCTGATCACCTCCTCTGTAAATTAAGCTGCGCTCAAATTCAAACACGGGCAGTGTGTGCAATGATGAGCACGAGCGTCAACATTGCTACATCTCTTTTGAGAGTGTGTAAGCTTCTTATATCAAAATGGCTTGTTTGTCCCCCAGTCACAAATCATTAAGTATTTTGCTCTACTTTTTTAGCTCAGTGGGTTATGTGAAAATGAGCGACAAGCCTCCATCCCTCCTGTGTAGGGATTATGAGGCTGTGTTTGTGAGGGTCTGACTCTAATGGGCTAGTAATTACAGTTTGTTTATGAGTTTATCGATGCATACCACCACCATGCCTGCATGGGTTATGGGCAATGGCAGATAAGGATCACACATTTATTTTCATTTCCCCCCTCTAAAGAGCGAGTTAGCTCACATTGTGAACTCCCACTGTGATCATATTACAAGGCCCAGTACTTTTGATCTACGCTGGTATGGGTACACGGGATGGATCTAACTTGACTTTGCAACCTTGGGATACACAATCTATACTGTTTCTCACAAGAGCTGTGAAAAAAACTATACACAGAAATGGCTCATTATAGAAAAAGCCTGGATTGTCCAATTTACACTTCTATCATGTCCCCACAGTAATACTACTGTTCACTTAAGAAGGTCAGGACCTACACGCACCTCACATTGCTAACATCTACTGTAATCTTTCCTCCTGTGTTTACATCTCTCAGTGTTTTGGGCCAAGTCTTGGAGCAGGACCGGATGGTGGGTCACGATCCTGCGCCGGCTCTGGGCTCGGAGGGTATTTTCCACGGTGTGTTGTCAGCAAGGCAACAACAGCAGGCGGTCTCAGATCCTGCCCTTCTTCCTGGGCTCCTGACGACCTGCATGGCATATGCTCTGGGAACCCTTGACGCAGACCCGCTTGCCTTCATTTGTGTTTGTGCGGTCAAATTTAATCAAGACGGCATCTGTTGGTGTTTAATGTGAGTAATTGTCCTGTACAGTGTGTGTGTGTGTATACGTGTGTGTGCGTTCAAAAAGACAATGTTAGCATACACTGAGGGAGAGTATTTAGGGAAATGCCATTTCTTTCTATATGCTCACATACTGGATAAAGCTCACATTTGCTACTGATGCATAGTTTTGCCCCATATGTTTTCACCGCCTTTAATAGCACCCTGGACTCCTTCTTTTTTTTTGCACCTATGTCTTCTTGTTATGAGTGCACTCCCTCTGTGATAGTGTGTCGGTCTGTGTCAAATCATGTGCCAGAGTAATAACTGTCTTGTATGAATGTACCTGCAAATAGCTGGCTGTGGAAATGAATTTCCTCCTTGACAACAAATAGAGCCCTAATCTGATCTACCCTGCATCTTTCCAGAGAGAGTGAAGATACATGGACATACAGCATATGTGTGTGGTCGTATGTGTATTTCAGTAAGTGTGAGAGAAAAAGACAGAGTGCAAGTGGATGCATGACTTTGAGTGTGTGTGTGTGTCTGTGTACATTATGTGTGTTTGCATTAAGGTTTGCCTAAGAGCCCATTGTTGACTTCAAAAGGATTCCTCCGAGGTTTTAATTATGCTACTGCTTAACTTGGCACCAGAGAAAGAGAGTGATCCTGGCTGAAGCCTATAAATCTCTCAGCGCAGACACATCCACGCCCTCCAAAGCCCTCGACTCCCCTGGACCTCCCAGACACACTAAGGAGGAGCGCTCAGGTTGGCCCCAACCACAGTCACCCTGCTCACAAACACAAACACATACACACATGGACACAAGCAAAGCACTGAGCACACATGGGTGAACAAAACTGCCTGAGCTGACGCAATCAGACTCGCCTTCATTCATACAGTATGTGCATGCACATTTATGTTTGCAGGCGTGCATATAGGTACACAGAGCTTAAAGTTTATTTCACAAGGTGCCTCACACACCTTGATTCTCTTGAAGGATTAGTTTGACATATACAATTATTTTCTACGTTACATGGGAACATTGATACTTGCCTGGCAACCAAGAGTTTAAGCTATCTCTGACAGCACACACATACAGCACATATCACCCCATAAACACTAAATCTTTTTTTATACAAATTAAACAAGATATCACACATTAATTAGTGAGCTTTAGAAGTGCTGTTTGGCAGATATTACATACCTTTGAACAGAGTCAGACTAGCTGTTTCTCACTGTTTTTGGTCTTTGCTCTAACCTGAGCTAAACAGCTGCTGGCTGTAGAGTGAATTTTGGTACAGACCCTTCCATGCTACCTGACAGCGTTTCAATTTGAGGGAAAATGTAATACTCAGACACAGAAATTAATAGGAGAGGGGTCTGTAATAAGATAACTGTGAGAGGTAGAGTAAATTTTGAGTTGTCACACAAACACATACAAAGACTTATTCCACATATGCATGGGTGGTGTATACGTTCATGAGGTGAAATTTTACTTTGAGTCAAACACAGTTTTTCAAATCACCTGTATGTAAGCACAAAAGGACAAAAAAGGACACCACCTTTTACCCCATTTACACTTACTGTAGTCTGCATCCTGGACCTCTGGGATAGCTATTTGATAGGAAAGAACACCAGTGTAAATGCATTAAAGTGTAGAAGCATGAAAGTTGGTTTGTGATGGCGTTGAAAAGGGGTAAATGCATCTCTCTCTCCAGGATACATATAAAGTCTTTTCTCCTAAGTGTAACCAAGTTTTTAATGTATCATTAGCTGCCAAGCTGAACTGTGGTTGTTGTAGCTAAACTTAAGTGAACACATTATTCTTATTTTTGAATTTTTAGTTACCAAACAGTGCCAGGTGCATCACCACCACCCTCTGGAAGAGAACAGGCGGACCTTGATTTGTATGTAGCCTATGACAACCAAGGCAAGTAAACAAAAGTGTATTAAATTGCATCTGGACTTTATCTGGCGACAAGACACCTGAAAGTGTAAATGGAGCTAATTGTCCCAAGACCTGGTACCCTTACTGGGGCCTGAGGGCAGCCATGTATACCCCTCAACTCAGTTTCTTTAACAAGTTATGTTTCAGTGATACAGAAACCAAACTCAACCATCTAACAGTGTAGCAATATGAGGAGAAATTGTTTATTTGTGTCAGCTTTTTTTCCCCCTCTTCACTATAAAATGACTTTCTTTATGTCTTCCAGAGTGGCTGACATATAGTTAATGTAGTGTATCCCCCCCTCCTCTGCATTACCCATATGCCTCTAAATCTAAAGTGGAATACCCAGAATTATCTCAAATGATGGTTGTTGGTAGCAGACAATCTTCAAATGACTGTATCTTTCATCTGTGTACCTTTTTCCAGGGTAAAACAGAAGGAGTGAGGGACTTGAAAAGTGATACCTCTGCGTACCTGCTTGAAAGAGTTTCTCCTCTCAGCAAGGGATTAAGAGCAGAGTGGGTTTTTTTTTCCTTTTTTTTTGTTATTCTTTGCCATTGCGCTCCACCCTCCTCATTAAAGACCATGCATATTCTCCCAGGAGAATCCTCCAACATTACAACTCTTCTCCACAGGTACAGCTCTCTGGGGTCCATCACTTTTTCTCATCCCTTTCCCTCTCCTCCCCTTTCCTCTTCTCTGCTCTCCCTCCATCTCCTCTCCTCGTCTGTCTCCCAATCCGTCGCCCTTCTTTTCATGTACTTCCCATCCCCTACCCCCTTAGATCCTCTCTACCTCCTTCTCTCCACCTTTACCTCACTACCTTTACTTTGGTGGCGCACAATGCACTCCTTCCCCCTTTCCCTCCTTCCCACCCTCCTTCTCTCTCACCTTCCATCTGCATATGCAAGTGCTTATTTTGAAGTCGTGGCCCACAACAGATATTCAATATTAATGAGGACCCTCATGAATTTTTGAGCTCTAATTAGACGGCTCTCGGTTCGTTAACTGAGAGGGTTTCGGTGCTCAGTAGTGGCGATGGAGGCCTTGTTGGAGGGTGTGAGCTGTGAGAGAGAGAGGGACAGTCCCACCCTCATCTTCCACCTCTGCACTCCTACTCCCCTTCTGCCTTCCCCCCTTTAGTGCCTGTAATGTCCCACAGTGGGGACAGCCATTGGGGCAATGGGGTAATCAGAGGGCCTGGATCGCCAGGGCTCATTATAAGACAGCTGGCCATTAGTTTGCAGGCCCTGCGCATTGTATCATCTCTGCAAACGCCCTCCTGCTGGGACATTATTTAGCTATTCTATTTCATCGTCACTTCAAATGATGCAATGGTCTTTTCAGGCACAGGCAGACAGACGCAGGAGTGAAATGAGAAGGTGACACCTCCGCCCTTCTGTGACAACAGAGACATTCCTTTTCACAAGTGTGGGTGACCAATGGGTGTGTGCAGAACACACAATCCCACCCTTCCATGTCTTGTTTTTCCTTCACCCTGCTGACCAGATAGATTAGGATTAGACCTTTAAACAACCAATCCTCTCTCTACCTTTTACCCTTTTCCTTTAAGGGTTTAGAGCACATTGGTTAGCTGTCATCCCTGTGTTATCATCCACAATGTCACAGACATGTGCCTTGCCCTTGCAACACCCCCCTCCCCCCACCACCAAAATCCCTCTACTCTGATATCATGCTCTCACTGTTTCTCGAGAAGCATTCCCTCTGTCCTTTGGTTTCTGATTCCCAAAGGTGTGTCAGGATCAGCAGATACCACAGGCATACGTGCCCCCCCAACCACCCCCCCCCCCCATCCAACACCCGCACCTCACCACCCACCCCACCCCTGCCTACTTGTGCATATACAGAGGAAGGAAGCATCTCCACTGTGGCAGCAGCAAAACACCACACTACAAAAGAGATGCGCACCTCTGACAGTAACCATCAAGAAGGGCGTTGACAGAATAAGGGCGGGAGATGATGATCTGAGAGGCAGGGATGTGCAGAAGGAGGCAAGAAGGGAAGAGAAAGGGCTTTCTTTCCTCTGTCTCCTTTTTTTTTTCATTTTTTTTCATTTTCCCAGGACTCATCAAACCCCGCTTGACACATGTCTGACTGGGGTGGCGTTAATCTCCCCAGAGGGTGGGGTCCCCTTTTCTCCTCTGCAAGCCACTCCTTCACGAAGCCCTTTCCTTTTCCTGTCAATTTACATTTCAAAACAGGCGATGAGCCGATCAAAGACGGTCACTAACGATGAGGCCTTTCATCAGTGGCTGGCGTGGTATGCCGAGATAGTATACGATGAGGTTTCATTGATCATAAGCAGGTGGGTGTGTGGTTTGGCACTGGTTTGTGTGCTGCTGGGCTCCTGTCATTGTTTTATCCTAAGTTTGTCTCTGGGGGCAAGACGTCGCTGGCAGGGGATATGCCAGTGGGAATGTCTTTGTCATCCAGAAGCCTTACATGCCAATGAATTAATCACAAGCACTGCAAGGCCTGCGTGAGCACTGAATCCGAATAAATCTGAAAACACAGTTTCTGAGAGAATCCTTGAAGGATCTTCTTCTTGGCTGTGATTAAGAACTCAATTGTTGACAGTAAGACTCAGTTTCAGTTCAGGTCAGGTCAGCTCCAGATCCACAAATGCAAGACCATTCAAAGGTAGAAGAAATCTGGCCTCTGATGACTCACTCACCCACTGAAATTAAACACAGCACACATGGAACTCCTCAGTAATACATGTCATTTATCTTGAATATAGTTTCTGATAAGACCTTTTGGACAAATACAGAAAAGCTGACAACTGCGTCATGGAAAATTTAATGACCGCTGTGATCAAACTTGTCAATTAATCACTTCTGGAAGAGAAGAAAAATATACTTTTTATTCTGATTCTGTTTTTTTGCCAAGTGAGGATGGGCAAGTTGGAGAACTTTTGTCTGGTCTGTGGTAAGCACTGGGCTTAAACAAAATTACAACTTTTGAGCAACTGAAAGGGCTGAATACTGCAATGAATACTGAGTCAGACCCTTAATCTTTGGATCATCCCCCCGGGGTGGGAGATTATATTAGCAGAGCCATTCATCTCCAATAATTTAGTAATGTAGATAGTAGATTAGCTCTATTCCCTCTTGTCTGCGAACACCTGGGGCATAGCTCATATTCAATACCTCCTTGTTCTCCTACTGTATATTGTAACTGTTGTAGGTGGCATGGCCTCCCCACTACGCTCATTTGACTCCAAATTACCAAGCTCTCCAGGGAGACAATTCAACAGCAGCTGACCAGAGGACCTCCAACCTCCAACCTCCAACCTCCAACCA
>JBBMJY010000011.1:14674433-14715740 GCA_037833715.1 Toxotes lorentzi
GTGTGTGTGTGTGTGTGTGTGTGTGTGTGTGTGTGTGTGTGTGTGTGTGTGTGTGTGCGTGTGCGTGTGCGTGTGTGCGTGTGTGTGTGGATTGCAATAGTCAACACGGTGTCCTAGTATAGTTTTTTCACACTCCCACCAACCTTCTGTCAAATGCAACAATATCAGAGAGAACTAAAGAGGGTCTAAATCTGTGAAGCCGCTGGAACCTGAACAGGACGCAAAACAAAATTATATGTTCAGAAAATGACAAGTCTAACAGTATAGCACCTTCATATTTCACTTACCTGCAGTGTCATTTTGGCACAGCGGCAGAAACGGGATCACGTTTCTGAATGATCCTCTCTTGCCCTTTGAGTGTCGAGGACAGTCAGCTTTATTAAAGGGATATTTCATCCAAACACGGGGGTCCATTCGCCTCCTGATTTTGATTGACAGCTCAACTTCAGCAGAAAATCAAAGCAATCTGGGATGCATTTGGATTAAAACGAGAGGGTCATCCTCAAAGGCTAAGGTTAGGCACACTGTGTGGATCTCCCATTGCAGTAACACACATTTGAGCGCGGATCAAACGCCTTTGTTTCGGAACAGGGCTTTAATGTGAAGATAACATGTTGTTGTTTGGAAATGTTAAAATGCAGTCTTAAGTATCCCTCTTGAATGTGAATCATCTCATTACCAGGCATTCTCACACTGAGATAATGTGAAGCATAATGTGTTTTATATCATCATGGTATGAAACAGGGCCAGCAGTGCACTGTGTAAAATCCCCTTCAGTGGCATTATTTTGGTCGTCAGTAGCATAAATTTGGATGTGAGAAACATCAAAGCCCCCATATAAATGCCTTTCTCTTCATGTTGTCATCCTATCTTTGAATCACTCCCCCTCCCCCCTAGGGCCATGGTTATTTACATTTTCAAATCTGCATTTTTCATATAGATCTGTCTGCCTCTGATTTTAATATCAGTGATGTTTCCCACGACACCTTTTGTTTTATTATGCATTATGAATTTCTTCCCCTCTCACTCCTCCCTCTCTCTCCTTCTCTCTCCCTCTCTCTCTCTCTCTCGCTCTCTCTCTCGCTCTCTCGCCTCCATCTTTTTCTAATCCCTATCCCCCACACTAGGCTTATGAGTCCCAGTGTTTTATCATGGGGAGAGAGATTTATCATTTCAATCTCATTTCAATAAATAAAATAATCTCTCTTCTCCTGTACGTGACAGCAGCTAATAGTATTTTGTTATCGTGGAGTGAAACTTTGCAGACTTAGTGCACTTGCTGAAATGCTTTGCATTGGCATTCTGCACCAGCATACTGTAACATCGCCGGCATAGTGAGGAATACTTATCGCATTGTGAACTGTGCACAAGTACATTTAAAGATATGTGATCCCAGCCCACTTCATTAAAGTGAAGCATGGTGTCAAAACATTTTATTTGTTGATTTAATGGGTGTAATAATGTTGTGCTTCTGTTACAACATGCATTCATCTGATGTTAGAACTGAAACAGAGGTTAAATGCAACATCATGTTAGATGCTTAGTAATTAAATGAATAATGCACTTACTGGGTTTGGTTTGTACCTATTCAAGCAGCAATATAGGAACCCTCTTGTACCAATTCCATCCTCTTAAAAGCTACTGGGCTGCACTCATGTATGCTTTTATCTTTCAGCCAGGATATGTTCTTAAAGCACGGTCTGTCAGATCCGCCTGCACTGTGGTGTGTAGAAGAACAAGAGCAGCCATCAAGACGACAGTTTTATTTTAATTGCTATCTCCCTTTCCTCCCGGTCCTTCATTTTCCCTTACCCCTGGAGCAAATCAACAGAAAAAATGTAAAAGGACTGACAGGAAAACAATTGCGTTTCAAATTGAACTCCCTGCAGAGTGTGTTCACTTCCTTAACCTGACATCCCTCCCTTCCCCACACATGGCAGAGGAGAAGGCGAGGCGAGCGGCAGCCACACTAAAGCCGGAGAGAGGGGGGAGACCATCCTTTTGAATATGTGTTTTCTGTTTATCATTAGCTGACTGGGTGCTTCATCATTCGGCGAAAATCCCTATCTGCTGAACATAAGGCCGAGAGACAGCGGGGAATCAATCTTTTGTGCTTGGGCAGATAAACACAGGACGCAATCAGGGGGAGACGGAGCGACGGAGCAGGCCGCGGGACTCACGCCGCCGGTGATGGATGGCGGAAGTGAAAGTGTCAGGATGGCATTATGCAAATGGGGGAGGCATCCGAGCATCGCCCCGGTGATTATGGGAGATGGGAGAGCAGCCTGTGGTCCCCCTGGCACCAAGGCAGCCATTTTGGGGGCTCGTTGTCTCCTACTGGGGAGGAGGGAGAAGGAGGGGTGTGGATAGAGAGGTGGACGGGGAGAGAAAGAAGGAGGAGATGAAGGAGGAGGAAAAGGGAGGGAAGAATGTGTCATGGTATCATTCCCTCACATGCGCCACCGCCTCACCCCCACCCTTTACCCAAAAAAGGGGAGGAATAAGTCTATAAGGAGAGTGAGAGGCATCTGTGTCATTTACTGAAACAAATGACCAGCCTTCTCTTTCTGTGGGGTTTGAATGAGGAGGGTGAGACTCCTGAATGATAGAGATGGAACACTGATGGAACAATCATGAATAATGAACTTGAACTGGACAGAAATAAAAACTGGTTAGGGTGATTGCGACAGCCGCTATGTTTTTCGACAAGTCGAAACGACTGCATGCCGAGGAGCTCTCAGAGGCCAACGTGACCCCTGGGTACAACGGTATTCATCCCCGGCTGTGTCACTTTCACAACCATCTACACTCTCACACACACACACACACACACACACTCCGATCTCAATGACAAGCGAGCAGGACACACACTCCCACTATAATGGCCGAGGATGCTACTTGTATTCAAATGAGGGTTGAAGTGAGAGCAAGGCAGATACTTCAGGGAGCAGTCGGGCCCAGAGGGGAGATCCAGCCAGAGTCCCCGCTGTACCATTACAGTAAGATTGGATGAAGATGGAGACATGGAAAATATGATAGTGTGAATGAGCTGATGGGGACAGCGCAAGGAGAATGCCACCCAGATGATTTATGCACACAATCCTGTGCATGGTTTGTGTGCATTTGAGAGATGTATAGTGAGTTAGCGTGTGTTTGTGTGATGTGAAATTAGCAGCTGCAGTCAGATGAGCCCATTTTTCTCCTGTTTACACAAGAGGAGAGGGAGTACGCGTGTGTTTGTGATATAATGGAGCAGGGGGAGAGTCAGTGATCATGCACGGTATAATTCTTTTGAATGAACGTCTGCTACCATCGCAGTGTCATTGTTTCGCAACGGGAACACAATTAACAACAACCACCCGGTCTCAGTCTTTACAGTCTCAAATTTTGTTGTCCTGTTTCTTTGAGCCTGCATCCATTTTTAGTCCCTGTCCTAGTAAGACAAAGCAGGCTGAGGTGCCCGTCCTCCACCTCTAACTTTACCACTCGCCACAACACACAGACAATACCACTCCGTTCCGCCTGATTGGATCCATTTGCATTGGACACCTCCTCTGCATATTGATTGATGGGTTTAATCAGCGAATCAGGGGGAGCGCTCAGACATCAATCTCTGTCAGGCCCCTACCTTTTTTCCGAGCCTGTGATTCCCTGCTAGGACTCATCAAGGAAAGCAAGTTTAGACAGAAAGAACGAAGGAGGTAGGGAGAGGGAACAGAAGAGAAAAAGGGAGAGAAAAAAAGAAGGAAGGCATGCGGGGTGGGAAAGGACGAAGCATTAGAAATAACTTCAGGTGGATTTTTGTGACTGGCTGCAGTAAAAGTAGATCAGGTGTAGCATAAAGGAAGGTTGGCTAACTGTGAAACCATGTAGGACATTTATAAATGAAATAGCAGCCAGAGAGAGCAGAATCTATACAGGTTCTACCTGTACAGTTATGCAGAAAATGTATGAGTCGAGCGTGAAAAAAAAGGTGTTTTGACAGTTCTCACTTAAAAATGATGTGCCAGATTATTTATGGTGTTTTACATACTCGTATTCAATGTTATTTAATCATTTAATTTGACACTTTTTAAATCTGAATATAATAACATTTAAACGTCTTTTGACCTTGGTGTGACAATAAATGAATTCACGGAAAGATTTCCCTCCTCCTCTCTTCACTCAAATGAAACTTTTGTTCGTTTTCTCTCCACCTAAACTTTGGTGCATGGAAGTAATAGGGGATGACAAAACAGTTAACTAATTGGCATCAACCAGCTCAAGTCTTAAGAGCGTTCTTCTTTCCTGTCTAATTTCACAAGTCCTACAACAGGTGTAGCTGTCGAAGTCACAGGATCAATAGAAAGGGTTGGAAAGCAGCCTTTTCTCTCCTCTCCCTGCTGTTTGCATGTGTGCATGTGTGTGTGTGTGTCTCTGTGCATGCACAGTTGTATATATAGAAAGTGTTAATTGAGTTGTGATTGCCATTGTGTGCCTCATCAGGGGACGTAGAAGACCCCCCTCTACCCTTCCCATGTCAATGTGAGAGTGTACCTGCGACACGTCGAGCTGACAGATACTTCGTTTCCTTCTCACTTGATAATTACTGTAATACAAACTCAATTAAAAGTAAGCAGCTCAAAGAGGAAGGAGATGAGTTTGATTAAAATATGAATAAAAATACAGATCAGAGAATACATATTTTCACAGATCTGTCCCAGAGATCGTGTGAGATTTGCACAAATGAATGCAGGTATCTCTAATTTCTGTATCACTGGAGACAGTTAATAGTCTAGAGACAATGCTGTGTTTTTAAGGCAGCTTGTTTCTTTAGTTTCGGAGAAAGGTGTCTTGTTTTTAGGTGAGGAAATCTGACTGCCTCTACGTGACAATTTAACTAAATCAGCCAGTTAACAATAAATAAATGAACGACAGAATTATAGGCTCCTTCTTTGTCACGAGCAAACACTCACCCTCTATTAGCAGCACAGTGCTGAGGTTGGTTTAATAGCAACCAGATAATTGTCATGAAACAACATCACACACAACTAGTAAAAACAGTAAATCTATCTATCCTTCTGTATTTCAACATTTGTTCAGGCTGAGAGTATTTTTTTATTCCTTCTATTAAACTCAATTACTTCCTGCATGAACCTGGCCTTGACGGAAAGGGCCCCATAATTCAGTTCTGGAGAGAGGGAAAGAGAGAAAAAAAAAACATTGCAACATGCTCGTTTTTTGGAGGAAGAAACTTTTAATACCCACAGCTCTTAATGACGGCACTGCAATTAGAGTGGCTGCATTTTTGCTCTAGCCGCGAGTCAAAGGAAAACAAATAAAGCAGCTCGATTTAGAAACCTTATTAGACTTTGAGTCCCTGAGCAATTAAAGTATTACAGCTGAAGTGCTTCTGTGAACCCACCGATGGAAAGCATTTATAGGTGGTCTCTACTTTACTGGTGGTCTGTTACCAGGCTTTTTTCTCTCTCTTTTTCTTATTTGCACCGTTCAGAGCTGCAGTCTTTCATTGTTTATGTGTAAACATGTTGTGAAAAGGTATTGGACAATAAAAGCTCTTGATATTACGGTGCCTGTCAAGGACAAATTGTACAAACATTCCTGACCTCTGCTTCAGTTGAATACATAGATTATAACAAAATATCAGCGTACATGACACAGATTTAAACAACAAAAAAAAAAAAGATTTAAGACTTAATTTCAACAAGAAAATTATTAAAATAAACACAACTCATCTTTTTATCATTCATTCTTTAATCTTTTATCTACAGCATTTGCCCCACGCAGTGTCTAAATTGGCTTGGCTGTGATGATGCCCTTTGCAATGCAATCTCTCCAATTTGATGCCTTATCAAATTACTAACCCAAAGGAAATTAATGGTATCATCTGTGTCAAGGCATTGATGTAGTTTCACTTAGCCTGAAACACTATGGTCCTAATTGAATGATTAGATTCCTCTAGATTTTCTATCCATCTTTATACTAATTACAATTTAAGAGGAAAACCAAGTGCCTTTCATATCAATTTAACAAATAAAACCAGGTAAAAATGAAAGAAAAAGGATGCTTTGATCACACCGAATTTAATAATACATAATTGTAATTGGCTGCAATTGGGGTGGAAGTGTTCTGAAGACAAGCAGAATTTCATGTTCTTAAATATATTTTATTTTAATGAGTTGTAATACATTTTGGAAAGAGCACAGTAATAAAAGACTAAATCCTGATGTGCCACTAGGGGGGGTGGTGATGCTTTTTGAACCGAGCAAGCACATGAGTTGGTGTGCACTAAAAGATACAGTGCATTGAAATGTTGTCTCTCTCATTCATACACATGCACATACGCAGACACACACACACACACACACACACACACACACACACAGTTACTTTCCCACAAGAGAGAGGAGGTAGCTTGATTTTAATGCAGAGAATGAAGAGGAAAAAGAGAAAAAAGTAGGAAAATGTGGTCACATGACTACTTGCATTACTGCTACAGCTCTATCTCGACTAACTTTGGCGTGTAGTTTCACCCTCCGTCTGCTAATACCATAATCCCCCCTCGGTGACCTCCTCCTCTCCGACCACTTCTGACACCTCCCGCTCGACCACCTCTGCCCCGGCTCCTCCCCTCTGATCACTCAGCAAGAGTCCCCGCCATAACTGACTAATGACCCCATATCAATATTTGGCTGTGGTCACAGGCTTTCAGTACCGTTGTAATTTAAAGTGGATTAGTGTTCGCCTCAGCACGTTTCTTTTGGCAGCCAGCCAGTGGGACTAGCTTTTGATAACAGGTTCCTTCTTGAGTGAGTGTGTTTCCAGCGTAAGCGTGTGTGTGTGTTTGTGTGAACTACATAAGCTGCCCATTGCCCTACGGGACTTAAACACCAGAGCAGCAAAAAGGCTGCAGTTTTTCCTGATGAGGAGATGAGAAGACACACACACACACAGACACAGACACACACACACACACACACACACAGGCTCTGGCTAACTGACTGACTGCCTGAGCCTGTTCCTGTCTCAGTCCAAGTATTTATGCTGCCCTCCCACTGTGAGCAACACATGACGGTGGAGACAGCAACCAAACAAAAAAACAAGTTAAAGCAGAACTCATCAGGTAAGATTACACTGGTATAACTAACTATACTTGTTCTGGATCAGCTCCCAGCCATTTTCATGTGTGGGTTTTTGACAGGTTACGGCCTTATTAAGTACATGAGATATGAGCTCTTCAGCTTACTTGTTTTATCCCTTTATCTCTCTTGACCCTTCAGATTTATCCAGGGACCCTTGACACCTCTGGTTATGATCCCGAGTTAATTCGGCAAAAACGGAACATTCAGCTGTGTTCTTATTATTGTTTAAATATTTCAGCCATATTGAGATTTATTGATTTTTTTCCCCCTTCCTTTTTTTATGTCTGCACTGCTGTGGCTGATCAGACACAACCAGGTCCAGACTTGTCAGGATACACTGTCTGTCTTTTTGCTGCACTGAACAAACCGTGCAGCTTTACTATGGCAATACCCAGACAGAAAGACAAACAGAAAAAAGACTCTGACCATGTCTTACCTTGTCCCTGTACTGTTTTCAGTATGCAGAGTGCGGAGGCAGAGTGTTTATCTCGCTCGCTGGTGGAATGTTTGTGTAACTGAATGCTACGCTGATCGAGTTCAAATCACGGCAGGATAATTAAAACATGTTGATCCCTTCAGTCATGGGAAAGGGGCAGATTTATTAATGATACACTTACCACAGCCGTGAACTGCGTGCACAGCTGAGAAATGGTAATATTGCATGAAATCGTTGGTTAGATTGTCATTTACCTGCAGGCCCGTGCCAGTGTGAGAGGTCTTTCATGTAAATGAATTTGTCTAGAGAATGAGAGAAATGAGAGACAGAGGGAGGAGTGAGAGATGAAATTAATAGCTTCGGGTCATGGGGATAATGATTTCTTCATGGACCCAGTCAGAGTCAAATGGCCCGGGCATCTCGTTTGTTTTTTTTGAACGGAGGAATGAATGTAAGGGTGAACATTACATTGAACAGGGGCATTTACTGAATATGTAAACGCATTTGGTTTTATGACAGGGTCTACATGCCAACAACGCTTCCAAATGACCCACTTTGTATTCACGCAATGCAAATTTGCCACTGCATCGTTAGAGCGCGTTGATTGAGTGGTGCTCCCATATGTTGAACAAGGGAACATATAATTTACTCATGATATCAAAATATTATGACATGTTTGGGTGAGAAAAATGCCTTCCACAAATCTAACCAACCCTACCTGGTCAACTTCAACCCTGTCAAAACAGATTTGTCCCATTTCAGCCTGATTCAGAGTCGATATCCGGCTTAATTCCAAACTTCCATGTCACCCAGGACAGACATACCCCTTTAGCATTAACTGTGAACCCACACACATAAAGGTGCAGATGTGTTTTTCCACTCATGCTCATTCATATCTGAATGGGGGTGGGCGCGTCAAAAGCTGCTGGTCAATCTCTTTGCACGTCTATTGTGAGGGGGGCAAGTCTGACAGAGTAAACCAGCATGGACACATGTGAACATAAAGGGTGTACCTCACACCCCCACCGCCCCATGCTGAAAGGACCCAGTGGGGGTGTGATCAGGAGGGACAGAGGAGGGGACAAGGAAAAAGGGTCCAGGCCAGGGCCTAATGGTGGGAACAGTGCGGAGGTGAAGCCGTCTTTTTGTTCGCTGCGGATAAAGGAGGCTTTTGAGAGGCAGCGTGTGTTTTTGTTCCACGGAGGGCCATCGAAGCTGCAGGCCATGCTTGTCCTGGGTTGTGTTGTTGGGGTTGGGGGGGCAGGAGTGTGGACACAGGCAGGAGACAGAGTTACTTGCTCCAGGGAGAGAAATATGCTACTGTGAGGGTGTTGGAAGGAGGACAGCGTATCATCTGTCTATGAAAAAAAAAAAAAAAAAAGAGGGGGGGAGGGGGAGTGAGAGAGTAAGACAGTGCTATAGAAAGAGACAGATGGAAGGGGGTGTGGGGGGGTAGAAAGTGAGACAGAGAAAGAAGGAAAGAGAGAGAAGGAGAGGCGTGAAGGTGCTTTATGGCGTACTTAGTGGCTCATGTATCCAAGCTGCTGTCATTTCAGGTCATCCATTGTACTGTGAGCAGCTGTAAACACCTGATATTCCCTCAAAATACTTCAAGATATTCTACAATATATTTAATTTCCAAATCATCCGAACAAGTGACTTTGATGTTTGAACCAAGACTGCCAATTAAATTTGGATAAGCGACTCTACCTTCCTGTGACAATGACCTATTGTTCAATATGACGATGAGAGAGCTTCGGGCAGCCAGCGGTGAACTCTTGGTGCTCCCTGACCTGTCTGACCTTCCCAACAGTTCTACTTCCACAGACCAGCACTGATTGATCTGCCTTTAGGGCCCTTAAATTGCTCCTTGTCTCCTCCGCTGACAGGCCACAAGGGTTTTGAGCCAATTTATCCCAGATTCACCCCTCCCCACAATTGGAGGAGAAATCGGGTCTGGGACATTGGCCGGTTCCGATGTTCAGCCCAGTTTTCACAGTGGACCCAGTAATGCTAGAGGATTGAATGAATGATGAAATGAATCAGTGAATGGATATAAATTCTTGCCCCTTAGATATCTTGTTTACTGTACAATTACTTGTTCTACATTGCACAACACAAACAAGCAGAAAGTCCTCACAGGTGTTAGGTGTCGCTTTTTACTGTTAAGTCACTGTTCTCTTAAATGACCCCAGGTGACCTCTCTCCGGTCTTTTAGCCTTTCAGTTGATTGTCAGACATCTAATCTCCTAAAATGTCCATTAAGGTGTGAGGGAGAGTTTGTCTGTAGAGCGGATTGTAATTGATGGGATCAGATGACATTTCAAACTGGTAAAGGGGAGGACAGATTCCTTTACGGGCTGCACAGACATGGAATTAAATGACAAGATGACTGTCAAGATCGCTGCTCTTTTGCTGAGGGTACACCGCAGTACAATACAGCAGGATTTTCTTTAAGAAAAACTACAAATATAGACTCTGCCTTAAATGTTTCCTCAAATGGAGCTAAGGTTTACCTTTTCAACGCTGAAAAAAACTCAATAAACTCTGGAATGTAAGTAAACATTTTCAGTGAAAAATAAACTAATGTATAGTTAATAATAATGTCCTTTGCAATTCTGGGAGACTCACAGAAATCATTGAATATAGACAAGAATGAGAAGAAATTGCTTTGGCAGTTACTTAAAAAACGACCTGGAATTGGAATTGGCAACACTAATTAGTCCGCAATATGTTTTTCCACATTTTACATGGCAGTATATCACAGTTTGATATATTGTTACATGGCCAATTAGCATCTCATAATGCTCAGTCAGCCACAGAGCTCAGGGTCAGAGGTCATGTTCGCTCTAGTCTGAGAGTGAATGAGACAGAAGCAGAGGCAGCGCAGCAAACAGGGAGTAGAAACAGACTATTTCAAGGCTCATTTTATTGTGATGGATCAAAGATAAGAGGAATTTCCATTATAATTAATATAAATAATACTCATAACAGGCAAATGGCAGATGATATCTCACCACGTCAGTGTGTGAGAAACATCACAGAGTCTAGATAGCCTGTAGATTAAACACTGACTTCCTCAAGCCATTCCTTATCTTACATTAGATTCTATCTTCACACAGGTACTGAGTAAATGTTCCTCAGAAAGGCAATGCACTGCACACAGTCGTCTGTAAAAGGTAAATGAACTCTAATAATAGCCTTTATCTGAGCACTAATTGCCATAATCCATAAATCATCCTCAGAGATTACATCACCGAAGGGCTGTCAAGTATCATAGATGCATGATAAAGCACTAGAATCAGTTAATCACCTCTGACAAAGAATATATAATGACTGAATGACTCTTCTTTCAAAAGGAGCTTTGTTTGGATAGGCTAGGACACGCAGTGAGTGAGGAAAAAGGCCAAGTATTTTGAGGCCTCTGAAGTGGTAGAGGGCTAGTGTGTGTGTGTGTGTGTGTGTCTGTGTGTGTGTGTGTGTGTGTGTGTTGAGTGTGAAGTCCATAGCATAGCATAGTCTCATTTCACATTGGTTACAAATGCATAGTAAAAACGCCACAATTGCATCATTGCATGATAGTCAGGATTCCACACCTCCAGCACTCGTTCTGGTACCTACCGGGACCCTCCATTAGCCTGTCCATGTGTTTACATTCCAAGGGTCTGTTCACAAATGATTTGAATGTATTTTTGCTGGCTACTGTTATTTATCACATGCAAAATGGACTGGGACACGGTGATGTATGCTATCAGCAGTGACAATGATAACCAGGACAATAATTACGCAAAGCCCGGCTCATCCATCACCGTCACTTATCACTTAAACAATCAGGCAGTAAAGAGTAGGAAGGGTGGGGAGGGAAAGGGAGGATTCCTGGACTGGGATTCTCTGTTCCGTATATCAATCAAAGCCAATCCAGTTTGGCCACTCTTATAAACGTGGTGTGGATGGAGCCTCTCAAGGCAATGTTAATTTAGGATATAGGGATATTAAGTTAAGCTCAAACACAACAGCTTCCACATTTGAATTATTGCTGAGCGATTCCAGTCATATCAGATTATCTTCGTTTGCCCAGTATCAGTGGAATTATAAATGTTCCATCCTCTGCCATTTCTGAGCACTATAGGGGTTTCTTGTCCATGTTGGCTTAAAATTTAAGGTTCAAAGTTGATTCCTTACCTTGGAAACTGTAGTTGAGGGGAAAAAAGTGAGACCAAAAAATATGTAATGAATGATCAAAAATGTGACATGATCAAAAATGGACCCCGTGGTGACACTATTTTCAAAACTTTTGCTTCCAAGGTCAATTAACTTCGAACCGTCACATTTTGATTTAAGTGTTTTTCAAAAAGTGTTTTCTTTTATGATCAAGTTGTATTTATTTCTGAGACTAAATTGGTTGCATGTACAAAACTTTGGGAAACAAATCAAAACGAGAGAAAAAGATCTGATGGCTCCTTCATGATCAACCATAGCAAGGTATTTATATAAAACATTTCAAAGAAAAGATTTTTTAAGAAAAATACAAATATATTGTCACCATTTCCACCATTTCCATACAGGATTGCACAACAAATGCACACACAAAAGACAAATTCCCGCAGTGTTTTGCTTCAGACACAGAGTACTGGATAGCCTTGACATGTCTGGGCTGCACTGACAGTGAACCTGAACCCTGAAACCCCTGGAAGAAGGGAGTAAACTTGAGAGTGAAGTGCGGCTTGAACGACAGAAAGTGGGGGCTTCGCTTGTAGAGGGGGTCATGGGTTACATAAATACTGAGAAAGCCCTCTGGGTTGGGCTGATGCGCTCTCGGGTAATGCGGCTGACACCTCCTGGGACTCATAACCTTTGAACCATGAACCTACGATGAATTGGCCTGTGGGGTAAAAGAGAAATTTCCCTTAAGAAGCTACACCCTCATGCTTATGGTGAGGAGGAGATACAAGGGGAATCTGACCTTTAACCTATTGTTGTGTACTATAAAACGTACTATCATAAGTTAATAGATCTTTAATGGTATAATGTGCAGTGGCTATTTGACCTGTTTAAGCACTGGCAAAAAAAAACAAATAAAAAACCCCACTAAAAACTATACTAAACGAGGAATGAAGAGCAAACATCTGCTGCATGCAAGCAGCAAATGAAAAGCACTTTACACCAGTGTTTCATTCCCTTGTTTATTGCAACAGGATTGTGAATACGTTTTCTTTGAACATGATGGATCATTAAAGTAATGGTGTACTGTGGTTTTGTTCTTTTTTTGCTTAGATGTTTCTTCTTTTTAATACAAATTTTTATCTGCGTCTGTGTCTCTCTTGAGAGCTGCCATTGCTCTACTTACCAGGAAATACTTTCTAGATATGCAAATTTTTAGTCATGAGAGAAAGCAAAAGTGTGTGTGTGCGCTCATGTGTACTGAAAAAGAGAGGAAGAGAGATGCATTGTTGGATATCTTGTAGCACCAGCAAAGTACGAGCATTTAAGTAACTCATAGCAGCACATGTCGTGTGTCTCTGGTTTGTGCATATACTATATGTGTGTGGGTGTGTCTATTTATGCACATACTTGCATACTGTACCTACGTGGCTCTTTGAGGCAGCATGTCACTGTGTGTTTGATACTCTGTGTACTGTTACTTTTTTAACTTAAAAGAATAGTTTGACATTTTGGAAAATTCACTTTCTTGCTGAGAGTTAAATGAAAGGATATACCATTCTCATATCTGTGAACTCAACATGAATCCAGCCTTCCATAAAGGCTGGAAACGACTGGAAATATATTTTCTTTCTTGGCGAGAATCAGATAAGAAGACTGATATTGCTCTCATGTCGCTACGATACATAGGAAGCTACTGTTAGCAGCTGGTTAGCTTAGCTAGCTTAGACTGAAAACAAAGGGTAACAGCTAGCCAGGCTTTGTCCACAAGTAACAAAATCACCTCTGTAGCTCTCCAGTTAACACATTATATTTAATTTGTTAAATCTGTATAAAAACCAAAGTAAAGTGATGCTGGTAAGCAAATTATTTTATTCTTGGACAGAGCCTGGACATTTTCTCCCTGTTTCACTGGTGTTAGCAAACATAGTTGCGGAAATACATTACAAAAGAGGCTGAGAGACCAGTGTCATCAACGACAGTAGCATCAATGGCCAATGAAACAGTACAGCCACAAGACATGTTGTGTCTGAGAAATGTAGACTGATGTTAAATAAAATGAGACAAGCTTATGGAAAGTGGTTTAACCAAAAAGTACTTGTCAGTGCATGCCGTGATTACAAATATTGTAACTCTTGGAATTGACCATAAAAAATGTATAGCAACTAGATAGTTATTTTCTAATGTCTCTTAATTTTCAATGGTTTGACCCAGATGACATAAAATCACTCCAGGTATGAAATTCCCCTAGTTCATCTTCTCTGTCGACACATCAGAGACCTCCCTCCCTCTCATGGTGTGTGGTCTGCTCCTCCTCTCCTCGGCCTCGCTTTTGAAACTCAGACAGACTTTGTTAGCTCTAAGTGACAGAAAAAAAGTGCTGGTGGCTACTTGCTGGTCTCAGAGTGGTCATTTCCCAACTTGGCCCATTCTTTTAACTTTGAACTGTTTCTGTTGTGTGATACACCGCCACAGTATGTCAAACACAATACACCCACCAACTGCTGCTGCTGTTTCGGAGGGGGGCAATAACATTTAAATGGCAAACCACAGCACCCAGTAACATACGATATACCGGAATCTATGAAGTAACAGAGTATAGGCTACCATTAAAACTTGTATTTTCAGTTCAGATACAGGAAACGAAGCACGTGTGGTAAGCGGTCTCACTGTAACTGAGCCAGTTTATATCCCTTTTCCTATTGCCGATGTCTTTACTTTGTGAATCCTGGCGGCACAAAGCATAATCACATCCTGCGAGTACAGTAACTAACTTCCACCATGACGTTATGTGCTGGTATCTACCGCTGAACAATTCATTTCTTCACTGCTGTCAAGCTAACCAACAATTTATGTAGTGTTGAATTCAGCTGCATAGAATCACTATCATTTCAAAAGAGTGGAATATATTTTCCTATTAAATATGACCGTAGATCAAATACGTCTTTGGAAAATGGAAATGTATACAGATGGATACCATATGTTTGTAAGTAACAAGAGTCCCCTGGGAACACAAATCAAAACTTTTACTTGAAATATAAGTTCATATTGTCAAAAATGGCCCTGAATATGGTGGAAGTGAATTAAATGAAGATGTGGATTTTTCAAATGGAGTTTACATTTTTACCCTTTGACATTTCAGAAAATTGTCTTGGTGTAATATTCATAAAAGCCAACCAACCCTGACCTAATAGTCTTCTATAGTATTATAACATAGCATTCTCTATAACATTCATAGTGAAAATTTTCATATGTGGTCGCAAGTTAGAATACAAAGAACATACATAAAGCAACAGGGAGAGTACGAGCTTGCAGGTCGAGGTTAGCTCCCTTGGCCAGCTCTTGGAGTGGCCCAGCATTATCAGTGACAAAGGAGTCTGTGGCACTCTCGTCAGAAAGTCAATACCATGATAAACACTGCCCTTCACTTGAGCCCCGGTTCACCACTTTAGCAGCCAATTGCCTCGACAGTCATTACCTAACTCTTAAATCACCACAACCAGGATACAAGTAAATAACAGAGCCAGTGAATGAATAACTCAACAAAAGAGGTGAGCTGCAGTGAGAGGAAATATGTTGCTCTGTATTGTGGAAAGTGAGCATATGCTAGAAAATGAGCCTGTAAAACGTTTTTTTGTGTTTTTTTTTTTTTTTCACCAATGGCTCTGGCAGTGAGTGTCATTCAAGATGTGGCCTTTCCACACTCATAAAGAACACATAAAACACACATTGTGCTCTCGTAAAGCACTTACAGAGGTGAGATTTATGTGCTGGGGTCTGGATTTCCAAATAGAGACCAACGCTGTCTCTAAAATGTTTGTGATTTACGCTGCAAATGTATTGGCAAGAATACCAATGTGACTGCTTAAAACTGATTTGAATGAGCTGCGCAATCTAAGTGTACGCTTAAGGAGGTTTCACGCCAACACATTTCTTTAAAAAGATGCAGCGTGCATCACCCAGGAGCCCTTTTTCAACCCCCATTGTCATTTTGAGAGGCAACCTTGCTCCTCCCATAGGCCAGGCTAAATGTGTGTGCCATCATGCATATAGTCATTAAACACTCCTCTGCTCATACAAAACTAAATACTCTAGAACTACAAAGAAAAGAAGTCAGTGCGGCTCAGACCTACTGGTAGAATGAGCACAGGTGATCAGCTGTGCTGTAGCTGAGAAAAGACTCAATTCCCTCTTCAGCAAGAGGTGTCAGTAACTTTGCTAATGTGTCTTTAATGCGGCCCGTTACACCCTTGCATGTGGATATCAAAACGTTTAAATCGACCTGCTCACTGGAGGCAGAAGTGAGTCTAGTAAAGTGAATTATTGATGCTGTACGAGGCTCCTCTCTGACTGGGAACAATGTAACATGCACTGGTGAATTCATCTGAGCTCTTTAAAATCAAGGTCTCGCTGCTCGCTTTCATGTTCTGACGAAGGTTCAGTCTCCAAGCCACAAGACATTCCTTGATTGCCGGTGATGTCCAAGTCTTTCTGAGAGGCACCACAGTCCTGTCGGGACAGAGCAAGTTATTGTTGTGATACCTGCATAGTTGCATGATTGGTGTCAAATAAACATGGTGCTGAGCTACAGTGCTAGAGGTCTTTTTACCTGTAATTATGGCATGGCTAGCTTTCCACTGTGGGACGGCTGCCAGCTTGCTTTGGCTTTTATGGGGCTTCTGGTCCTTTCTTGTGGTTGTCATGCTGCAATTAAAACTGTCTCCAATCGCTGGGTGGCAAAAGGCGCTGAGACAGACTCTTGTCTCTCTCACACATAGACACACAAACGCATGTGTATGCATATACACACACACAAACACACTGTGGAGCCTCAGGCTGGGGGCGATGGGAAAGCGTATGATATAGGAAAAACATAGTTAATTACATTTGACAGGTATCTATTAAAGTGCATTCTTAGACCTTAGAGGCCTTCACACATCTAATGGAAATACACACTCAACTGCTGCCCATGAATAATAGGGCTTCCAAGCCAAAAGCTTTAGCCCCCCCCCCCCCCTTATCTCGCCAAAATCTAGCGTCTGTCAGCGAATAGACAAATCACCACTAATCAAATTCACAAAAGTATAAACCGAGGTCTTACACTGGTATTCAGATGCTTTTTAATTAGTTATTCAGGGATTCTTTTCACTTTTAGGTGAACGAGCACTTGAATCTCTCCTCCACAGAAGCACTAGCTCTCCTGTTTATTACAGACAATAGTAGTGTGATTGTAATCATGGCACTTTCCCCTGATTTTGCAGCCAAAGAAAAGATGTATGCATTGCACATAAACTTGAATCGTGACCTGCAGGTGAAATGTCCAGATACATGGGTGTACGTATCTGTCCGATAAACTCGGACAATGCATGACAGGGATAGTTGTCCGTCTTTCTGGTCTGTGCATCTGCCTTTTCTCTCTGCCTTTCTCTCATATTCTGTCTGTCTGTTTACATACCTGTCTGGTTTGTGGGTTCACCCTTTTAAGACCATTTAAACACCCAAGAAAATCTTGAAATCTGTGGAGGTCAGTCTCATTTAGACTTTGCGCCCTATCAAAAATTTCCCTCACACCAAATTTTGCTGTCTGAAATGTGTGGCATGTCTTGGACAAAAAATATTGTCTAGTATGAAAAAGTAATGATGTAACGTCAAATGTCAAATACTACTGTCAAACTATTTGGCCACCACGTTTATACACCTGGTCCCTCATGGGTCTAAAGGGAAACATTTGGTGTAACATATATTGCTATCAGGCAATTTCTCGCTCACTCTTGGCTGTAGGCATTTTCTGTGAAACCTGGGAGACCTGTGTAATGACTGTTTGCTGCCTCGACCCATTCCTTTGACTTTGTTCTGGATAGGGAGCTGTTTGTGAGCTCTGCAGATTGGATAGAGTGGAAGACCGGTCACTAACTGATTGATTCATTTATTGATTCAAATGTTTGTTGATTAGCTTGAGATCTTTCAGATCGTAAAACCACTGAGCTACGGTACCAAGTGGATATGCCAGAGTGTTCTTCATCTTAGTCTTTACTCCTTGCTCTGTTTTGTATTTTCTGTTTCACAGAACACTTCTCCCTTTTTTCCCCTCCTCCCACACCCCTGTGTTTCTCCCCGTCCTATCTCCTCTCATTAGAAGGGCTTGAGGATCACACACAAAGCCAGAGAGAGATTATGATGATAGTTTTGTAGCCTGCCCTCCTTTGTCTCTGTCCACATTCCTCTAAAATGAAAGACAGCAACAATTACCTTAGTGTCTGATGCCTCAAGTCTTTTGACTTCCACCTTGAAGAGCAGGTCTGGTTCCCAGCCCATGGCGATGGGCACAGGTTTGTCTTTTGTGGCAATTACTGTCCAAGTTGAGACAGATAGCTGACGAACTGGGAGTGCCCACTTCTTCTGCAAAGTTGCATTTGTCGAGAGCCAGCATTTGACGGCATGGAAAGCTGCTCTTCATTTATAGACCAACCTTTTGTAGAACAACTGACAGTACAAATTCCTCATGTATTAGTTATTGCTATGGACAGCTAATCGGGATTCACTCTAAATATTACCACAGGTCAGGGGAAAGGCAGTGTGTGGGTATTTAAATAGGCTGTACATCAAAGCATGGCAATTTGAGAGTGACATGTGAGTCTAGAAAGTGCTAATAGCCTTCCCGAGCTGAATCCATCCAACCTCCTGCCAATGTCAGAATCCAGCTGAATTTGCTCTCCAAAATGTTCTTCTGAGGTGAAAGCCAGCAGTCAGTTGTAGCTCCACTGGTAGCCGTTTCCGATGCTTTGGTAGCGTAGCATCAAAGTCACGGGGCACACATATATTCCGCAGGATTAGAGTAGCGTAAAAGGACAGCCCCAGCCCATTCACTGTTGGCACGGCCGCCACAGCCTCGGCACAAGTGAGTTTTTAATGCATTCCATTTAACTTTAATTACTCCAATCTCTGCGAGGGCACACAGGAAGAAAAGGCCCGGGCGTTTGTGCCGAGCAGATTACCCCACTGCCCTGCCAAGTCCGCGGCGCGCTGCATCCTAAGATAGAATTCAAATTCAAATGTGGGCTAAAGAAAGTGCAGCTGTCACCCCTCTGGCCTGCGAAGCCCCAACCGGATCAAAGATGAGCTGTCCTCCTCCCTTGCCCGTGTAAAAATGAGCTGTCCTGGCCGTGCCAGTGTCTCGTCCCCCTGGGGCACCTAATCCTCCTCTCCTGACTCCACACTGACAGTCTGAATAAAGGCATTAAACCCCGCAAAATAATTACCAATTAAAACGGATGGAGAAGTCATCAGGTAGTGACTGGGGGGAGAGCAGGCAGAGGCGGCAGAGAGGGATGGAGCCGTGGTGGGTTTCTCTCCTCCCTGCCAAGAACAACCTGTATTTTCTCCTTTATGGGTTATGGTTTTGCAGTTCTGGATGAGTGAGTGACCTTACAGAGTGGTATCAGACCAGGAACAGACTTCTAAAAGCTTCTAGGATGTCGAAGAAAGTTTGTGTGAGGCATCCCAACTGTACGCAAGCCAGAAATCAGAGCAGAAGTTTTATAAGCTCCTGGAATTAATTAAGAGTAGTTGTTTTATCTAGTGCTGTGGGTTGCAGCTGCCGCATAGACCTGAGATATTGTGAAAGTACAGAGATCACTGGGCATTTGTTTGTGTGTTTTAGCATATGGATATGTGTTGGCATGTCTGCAGGTACACAACAGTGCATTAAGGTATTGGTATTTTTGGGTGTGAGGGCAAACCGCACCTGGATGTGCAAAATTAACCTTTAGTGTCTGTGTGTTTACTGGCCACTGTGCTGTAAATGAGCGTGTGTGTGCATGTGTGTTTGTACCTGTAGAAGAGGGGGTGTTTGCAGACTAGCGTGCCATGAGGCCCGGGGCACTAATCCACCAGCGCCACACTGCCGAATCCAGGTAAAGTGATCCTAAAGCCTTCTTACCCCTCTCCCTCCTCTGTTCTCCCTGCTCCCCTTTGAGCTCTGTCTATTAGCAGTGGCGGAGATCAGACTAGTGAATATCCACTCAAAAGACCAGTCTGGACCAGGACCCACATTTTGACAACTTAATCTCCTCTTTGACGGCAGGCAGCAAAGGAGGGAATTGCCATGTGACAAAAGGGTTCTGACCTGACCATATTCTTTTGAAATTCCTTCCTCTGGTATGAGAGTCAACCTGTATGCCTGTCCTCTAGCATAAACATGAGACACAAACAAAAAAACCAATACTCTTCTATTTGTCCGTTTGTCACGCAGCCAATAAAGTGCACACTATAAATCAAACATATTCAGATGCATGCTTATCACCCTGTGTTTCATAACACTGATTGAGCAAGGTGGCTCATTCCAGCGCTTCAACAAAACTGCTCTTCAGTCTAAAACCCTCTGTAGTATTCCACTGATGTTGATCACTTTTGACCTGAGGGATGGTTTGCATTGCTGATATGACTTGTCTTTTGGTTTCTGTATCTGTGCCAGAATCACCCTGGGCTAAGTACACTGGGCGTGTACACCGCTGTGGACGTTGCAGTGTGTGTGATGCACACATGTGTACGTGGAAGTGTGTGAGAAGGAGAAGAGAAAGAATTTTATTTGACTATTCTTTAGAACCCGTAATTAGACCTCAACTTAGACTCCCAGCCAAACACATATTTGCCGTATGCACACATACTTTACACGGAAAACATGTACACTACATTTTTGAAGATGATCCCTTGTGGGTGTTTTCATCTTTCTTTTACTCTCTGTCATTAAGCCCAGGATCAATTTAAATCTGCACTTATTTTTTCATCTCAGTATCCCACAATTATCATGTTATGGTCAAATTATTATCTTGATTTACAAAACTGAGCTTAGCTGTTGAGGGGCCAAGACAGCTCAAAGGTGCGGCTTTTATTTCATTTATTGTAAAGTGCAGCCTCTGGCATTTTATGGCTAAAACCTTGATTCCCTGAGATGACAAATCTGCTGTATCCAGACCTCATCCAAGCTTCAGTCAAATATTATATGATTCTGATCATAAGGAAAATAAGTTACAGCCGTCACTTAACTAAGACAGTTCTTTGGGGTTATGCTATCTGTCATTACAGCCTGACTCCTTAACGATTTAATCAAAATATACATGTAAAACACACCCATTCTTTGCACCACCCAAGCTACACGGTCCATATTTTGTGGTTTCACTGGTGTGCTGTGAAGTGGATCGGCAGCCTCCCTTCCTCACCTAAATAAAATACTTCCACTTTTTTTGCAATTATAAATAACTTATGTAGATGCTCTTGAATTAACATCATGGCAGGAGTTGTTGTATGCAGTTACCCTCTGTCTGTGATAACAGTTTGAAAAACAGGCCTGTGTGTCCTTGCCAGACAAACTGGTGGAGCAACTTTCATGCCACTGGCAAGCTGACATGCGAATGGACTTACATACTGTTAAAAAAAAACATGAGAGAGCTATGTCTATATAATGTCATGATCTCTACAAACAACTTTCTTTTAGATGAGAGGAAGAATTTGGAAATGTTTATCACTGTTAATCTATAACTGACTAGACACACTCACTTGGAAGCAAGAAGTCAGGATTAGCTGTATTTTCCATTAAAGCTCTTACAAAAGCAAAGTATTGATGCGACGATGAATCAAACCACATGCCCTTGTGCACCAAAAGAAAGTATGAAATGATGTCTTAGATTCAGCATAGTGAAAAAAGAGAAAAAGAAAAAAAGAGAGAAAAAGATCATTGCACATTGGTGTTTAACTGAAAACTGGCAGTGTTGTCCATAAACCAAGCTGCTGCTGAATCTTTTCAGCAAAGGCTGTGGAAAGCTTTTCTTTCAACTTTTAGTGTGTAGACATGGCAAACTCACAACAGCGTTAGCATGACAGAATTTGAGTTAGTCATCGGCATGTGACTGTTTCAAACATCAGATGAGGCCACTTTCCATTTCTGTCACCCAGGACTCCAAAAATCAAATATGCTACTTAAGCAAACACATTGTTCTCTGTGCCTGAAAGTGACTTTGATAGAAAGATGAGAAACTCTGTGACATGCTCAGGTCGAAAGACAATTTGATCATTTAGGGAGGTCAAGGATTTCTCTTTTCATAAAGAGAAAGAGTTCCATATAAAGAAAGAGAAGGCCTTCGGGCCTTGTCAACCATCATTATTAGAAAGCCCACTTTGGTCTTAATGCATTTCTAATCATTAGCCAGGGCACAATATGTCACAATCCTCTTCAAAAGAGTACATACACTTTGTTCAAATGATTACCCGGTGAAGGACAAACAACTAACATGTAAAAAGGCATCATTATTCAGGCGCAATCACTGGCGGGGACTTTCAGGCCTTCTTCTTTGCCATTGTCGTAGAAGGCCATCTGATGTCAGAGTGCCTCTCTGCAGAAGTAAGAATTAAAGACAGAGAGATTTGCCAAACAGCAGCATGAGAGCGCCTGTGTGGACTTAAACACTCTTTAATCAGATCTGCTGCAGCAATGATCATCAGTTAAAGACACTCCGCTGTAAGAATCACAGTCTCTGGTCTAATGATATTGTTTCAAACAGGGCGTGTTAATGTAAACTTACACAAAACAATGTAACTGTCAGTACTGAGGAAATTTGACACCCTTTGTAAAACACCATCCCCCTGGTTGTCAATCAAACTGTTGTACATATGAAATTTGTCCCATTTACTCCGGTTTTTTTAATTAATATGCATAGTTAATGAGCAGTTTTCTGTCAGATGGGAGTAAAATGGCAGCTTGCTGAAATAACCAAAATCACCATGCATGGATGACTGACATATTGTTTTGTGTATTATCATCACTCTCACTCTCAAAGTTCTATCCATCCATAGAGGATAAATACTGGTGACCTACCCCACCAGGCAGTAGGACTGTTAAGGCCTCGGAGAGGCACCAAGTCCAGCTGCCTCACTTGACATGACGTAACCTTCCCAGACCCAGTGGCTGATGTACAGTACAGTATTTACGTCATGTACGGTGCTCAAGGATCTCTACGCCCTCATGTGCATTATTTAACTCCCCCAAGCAGTGTGTACTTGCAAAAAGCGATACAATTTTTTAAAAAAAAGGAATAACCAAAATCCCCCTGCATGGCATGTTATTTTTACTCCTCATTTATTATGGATTAAACAAAGAGTGACCCTGTTAATTATTAAGCTTTAGAGATGGTAGTAGTCCGAGTAGCACTTACCCTTTGTTTTCAGTTCTTCTGCTAAACTAAGCTAACTGGCTGCTGGCACTAGCCTCATATTGGTATCGAATTTCTCATCTAATTCATCTAACTTCTCATCTAACTCTTGGCAAGAAAGCAAATAAATGTAATGCCCTTTACCAGTCCTTTAATGAGACACTGAAGTAAGAACTTGTTGAGTTGTTTACAAAGGCCCACATTTTCTTTTTTTGTACAACCCCATCTGACTGATTCAGGCATGTAAGCGACAGAAGTGTGTCTGCAAGAGGAGAAAAGTCAAAGCTTAAAAGATGTTTAATTTGATATGATATTATTAAATATTCAATATGATAATGTTTTATTTCTAGGAAGAATTTTCTCTAGCATCGATTACACCATGAATATTAATTAATTAGATGCTTCTACTTATGATATGTTGCCTAACATAAAATCTGTGGTGCTGAGGTTGCAGGATGGCTTTGGTCAATATGCTGATACCACGTCAAGCCTCCAAAAACTGGCTGTGCATGCAGAAACAAGCCCCAAAACTGTCTTAATATTAATTAATCTTTTTTTAGAGTTTTAAAAATTGCACTGGGTCTTAAGTGATATCCAGCATGAGAATATAATAATAACAGCATTAGAGCCGGGGTGGCTATGCAGATGTAAAGTTTAATACCCACATTCTGTCTGCCAAAACAGGAAAAGCAAGGGTAGAAAAGGACACATTTTTGGCAGCCCTTCATCAAAAGCATAAAGCAGTAGCCACAAGGGGAGAAGTAAACAGATTAGAAAAGCTATTGACATTTCCCCGTAGCAAGGAAGGGGTGTCGAATGGCAGCAAGGATGATAAGGTGTACAGGCATTCAGTCCCCCCTCTCATGTTTTATGTATCTGTGATCACAACTGATCGTGAGAGAAATTAATCAATAACAATGCCGCCGGGATGTGTGGATGACACATGCCACTAGCCCACCCCCACTCGCCACCTTGTGCTGCCGTCTCCCCGTCCTCCTCCGCCTCCCCCTCCTTCAACACCCCTTGCCACACTCCTCCATTCTCCACCCTCCTTCTTTCTCCTCACCCCATCCATTTTGATTCGGGGGCCTGTTGTTCGCCCACGTCTAGGTGAGGGATTTTTACATCCCCGGCGTGCTTGGAGGAACTCCATATGGCCGGGATCAAAGGTGTTGCTGGGTGCATGGTTCTGCTTGGTTGCCAGCCACCGCCGTTAATTAGAAAACAAGATCAGAGGCGGTATTAAAATCCAATTAAGCCCGTATGAACAGATTGCCAAGTGATGTTCACTAATGCATTACTGAGCACCATGCAAATTTTAGTGGCAGCATTTGGCTTTATGTTATGTGTTTGTGTCATTAAGAGTGTGTGCGTGTGTGTATTTGGGTGTGTATCTGTGTGTGTGTGGGAGTGTGTCTATGCACGTGTCACTGGCTGGCTATCCAAGGCTCTGTGACATTGCCTGATCTTTTCCTTGATACAGAGCTCTAATCTCATATAAACAATCAGCTAAAGCTCTGCACAACAACAAACACCTATCCACACAATAGGATTGCGTGATATTGCTTCTTACAATTAAAGCATAATTGAGAATGCTGAATTATTGATCCATCATAATTGAGTTCTCTTCATTTGATTTGTATGAGAAACTAATATGATGCACAGAAAATCCAGCAAATTTGGATAAATTGCCTCAGAGTATTCGGGTCTGATTCAGAGATCTATAGCCTTTCCGTTTGGTCTCACTGGCCACTCAGAGACATAAATTACAAGAGGGACAGGAGCTTTCCATTTAAATCATTTTAAAATCTTAGATGGCTGTCAGCAGATAAAATTAAACCATGTTAAGGAATTGGATGAGGCACATTAAAATGCGTACATAAAATCATTTTGCACAATAAGTGCCAATTTAGTCCATGAGTTTCATTCGCCACAGCAGACAGACAGGGCATCTGTACCAAAGACTGACAAGTGGATGCAGCTGGTGGCCTATGGCCCGAAGCATCCACATTATCACAGACGAGGGCTGTTAATGTTGGGCTGAATGGAGCCCCTTTTGAGATACAAAATAGCATTCTGATTAGAAAGCCAGGAAATACACATCTGAAGTGCCGGAAATTGTCACAATGCAGAACCTCGGCACATTTGGCACAGTTTCAAGCTGGGTATAGAGCCGTGAGATCTTAATGAAGGGATGTGCCAGTATCAAATGCATTTTGATTTCTCATATAGTTGTGCAGGTTATTAGTTTTTCAGGACATTCTTTAGGTTATGGGTTGGGTCACTGTTTTCTTCTTAAAATGAATATATGACAAGACACTACTGTACTGTAATTTTAGGTTTTTTACGGAGATGGCTTCATTATATGTGTTTGTGGTCAAAATGTTTCCGAGATCTAATGTTTACTCTTCTATAGGCCTGTTGACCTTTTGGCTGCACATCTTTCCTTGTGTTTTAACCTCTCAAATGTTTGGGGGTTTTTTTTGGGTTTTTTTTTTTTGTTTTAAACAAACTAAAACTTAAACTAAAACAGTTCAACTGAAGATGTACTAAAATGATGAGCCCCAACCATATTACAGCATGGGCAGGTCACACATTTGACAAAGCAATGTACAAAACAATTAACATTTAGAAAAACTTGGCCAACTTTGGTACACTCACTGTTCAAGCTTCTGCTTGGGAGATGCACCAACTTTAGCCTTAATTTGCCAGCAGCTGTCCATTGTTAACACATCATGTTCTTATTGGTCAGGGCAGGTCACAGTCACATTTATAAAACTTGACCCAGCAAAAGTAGCGTTAGAGCTGCTTCTTCAACATGATGGCTGTGTGGGCTTCCTCAGGGTAAGCAGCTGCTTGGTTGTAATGTTTTGACTGGTTTCTAGTTGTTGTTATGCTTTGTCTCTTTTCAACAGGGCTTTGCTCCTTGTTTTGCTGAGTGGTGTAAGTTACAGCTACCCTGCGAAGAAAGGTAAAATACATGTTTCCCAAACTTTGAAGTTGGTTGTGAGCTTAAGTCACTATTAATTTATCTCTTGCTCCCTGTAGGTTTTGATCCTAGCCTCCTATCCTCCTCTGGTAGCAGTTATGGTGCAAACCCTGCATCTGCTGGCTCTAGCTATGAAGTGCCTTCCTCTGGATTGGCAGCTTCTGGTTCTGGGGCTGCCTCTGGAACAGCCTCACAACAAGTTACGTCTGGGTACTCTCAACCCAGTGTTTGGAGAGAACCGGCAGCACCTTCTTACAGTGCTAACTCTGTGGGCTCAGCACAGCCAAGTACTCTTCAACCTGCATCTACACAATGTAAGAGGTGCTAATATGTCTTGGCTGTAAACTAGATTCACTTGTTTTCAGGGCCTCTGAAATGTCTGGCCTGCTCTGGGTGGTGCAATGGTCACTCTGTATTCCTTTTTAGCAGGAACCTTGCTAGTGTAAAATGTTTTGCTTAAATGCCTTTTTAACATCTGCTCCTAGACATCGCCTGGGCAGTTGCACCTCCCAGTCCTTTTTCTGCCTCCAGTAAACCTGCCCCTGAACTACCTGGCCCCAGCAATGTGAGTCCACCTATCCTCCCTCCTGAGTACCAGGCCGGTGACCTGTTATATGAGGAGAACACCTTTGAGTTTGGCAACTATGACTCTGAGACAGAAGAGCAAGGCTTCCAGCCACCACCTCCAGGTGTCCTTGCTGTGAATGCAGACTCTAGCCGTAAACTTGCATTATCAAGCCTGGGAAATGCTTGGGTTCCATATCCTTATCCTTATCCTTATCCTTATGACTACATGTTCCTGACTGGCCAGTATCCTCCAGGCACAGTAACTCACTTCAGCAGCAGCTTTGAGCAGGGAAGGGACTACTGGCAAAACAATCACTACATAAGGGATCACTTTCCAGCTAACACCAACACTCAGCCGGTTGAGACCGTCTCCACTGGATTTGCAGCCCCGCAAATCGTTAAGCAGCCCAGCCAACCCGTCAAGCTGAATGTTGGGACTTCTGGCTATGATCAGAGTGGTGCAGTAAATGGACAAAACCAGCCTTATAGAGAACCTGCTGGATACAGTGTGCCCAAGGTACTGTGTTGGCAACCGTTAAAACACTTATAGATTTTCATTAAAATAAAACTAATTTGTGCTGTTTCTTCTCTTTCAGGCTGGTGTCAAGGGATGAATCCTGTGGACTTATTTTCTGAATAAAATGAAGACCTTGAAAATCACACTTGCCCAGCTTTTGTCCTCTGGCAAATGACTGAATTTAACTGGTCCAGTTTAGAGTCATGTCTATGGAACAGTTATGTCAAACTAAAGTTTCTTAATCCCTGCTCTTGTTTATGGTGATATTGGAGGCATAAGTTGATAGTTTCATTGCTCAAAGTTGTTGGGCTTTGATGAGGTATTTTTTTTTTTCCTCCCCCCTTCCTCACCCAAAATATGCATCAACAACTTAAACTTGTAATGCAAATGAATATGCCAGAGGTGTCCAAACTGTTCCAGAAAAGGCTGTGGCTGCAGGTTTCTGTTCCAAACAGCAGCACACCAGACTCCTTTTAATCAACTGATCTCAGTCTTCAGACAGTTGACTGGTTAAACTGTGCGCTTGATTGGTTGGAACGAAAACCTGCAGCCACGCAGCCCTTTATGGAACTATTTGGACACCTGGAATACACTTGGAAGTCACAGATGTTCAGCATTGTCAAACAGGTATGTCTTGTAACATTAATGGCTGCATTCCATTAGCAAGCTGAAGTGCTCTGGTGTTGTATACTGGCTAACAAATTCTAACTTCTCCCACAATGACAAATCAAAATCTCTCTATTGTACATAACAGCCTTTTAAAATTTAATGTGCATAAAATTACCTACAGTAGGTGTTCAGAGTAATGGTCATGAAATCAGCTCAACCACTTGGTTTTTTTTTTTTCTTTTTTTACTGCTCTTTACCAGCTGTGATGCATTGCTGATCTATGTCTATTACCAGATCAGGCTGTGGGAGCAATGCACTTCAGGTTTTCAAATCCAACTACCTCAACTCCAGCATCAGAGAGACGTATGCCATTATTCATAGACTGATGCAATTCATACACTAAATGGAAGCCATACGTTCTCAAACATCTGGGGAGTCGAGGGGTGGGAGCTGTTAAAAGGAGTCTGACTTTTTACCATGCAATGAATAAAGAGGCATTCATAAACAAATCCCATCATTTTGGGCAGCTGTGATGTATAGTTTGGTTTGAGCTGTGGCTCAAACAAGGGTGAATCAATACCCAATCTGTTACAGTGACATTGCCTGATGTCATTAATGGACAGTGGGCATCCTAATTCATATAACAAATCACCTCAGAAAGACACTCCATTGATCTTTAATTAGTAGCAGCTGTTAATCACCTTTATGACTCTCCTCAGTGGCACCATAATGGTTTCTGCAGCGAAGCCACAGCAGCATCAGTAGGGTGTTTTTACTATCTGTGCTTATGTACAAAGCACTACACTGTTAATGGATCTACTTAGATTTTCAGAATATTTTGACTATTTTATAATTACGATTTTTATTCGATTCAAGCCCGAGAGAACAAGAGAAATGCAGTCTTCATCTTCGACTCTGCCTCTGTAACAACCTAAAATCCTCTTTTTCTAATGGTCTTTTCAGGCATAGGGACAAACAATGACCCACAGGAGAGAAATGGCAATTACCTCTAGTAAGGTGCCCACTTCACACACCTGTCACAACACAGATGAACCCATCATAAAAGACCAGTGGAGAGGGACAAAAACGAGGGAGTTCTCCCTCGGTGACCCTTCAGCTTTCATAGCCTCCCCTCTTTTTCAGCTCAACTATTAAGACATAAAGGGGGTCAGTCCCCAGACAGGCAGCTCCATCCTTTATCCCTCCCTCATGCTCTCATCTCTGACAACTCCTGCCGGGCTCCCTTACTGGTGGCCACTGAGCATCGGCATCAAGATTATAATTGTATCCTGGTTTTTGTTTTAAGTAAATGACTCTTCCCTGATTTTAGATTTTGTCAATTATCATTTGCTTTGTGACTTTTCTCAATGGAGGTTTTTTGTCTTTTAAAAATCGCTTTTTTGTCCTTGTCGGTAACTGTTTTCACTTCAGTCGTGCACAGTTCTGAAATCATACAAAGGAAAGATCAGTTTGAGATACAGCATTTCATACACAGTGCAATTCGTTAAATCATTTGAGTGATTTGCTGCAGTGCACCAAAACATATTGCATGAAGCACAGCAAAAAAATGAATATACATATTGCCATATGTTGCGATTTGGCATCTGGCATCCTCCTGTGTAAGTTGATGTGAAGGTGGAATCTGGTTCGACTTAGCCATGTGGCAAATGTGGCAAATGTAGGCCTAAACAAACATGCATTTCAGATGTCTGGCTGTAAAAACCAGATAAAAAGAAACAGCTATATGAGGAAATAATTTGCTCATAAAATTCATAGATCTTCATACTTGAGTGTTATTCCTTCAAGTGTTTTATGGCTCCCTCTTAAGATAATGAAACAGAAATAAAATCCCATGGGCAAAAGATCCAGGTTTTATTTACAGTCATTCACATCAGTGTGATTTCTTTTCATGAGATTTGGTCATTTTTTGTCAAATGTACCTATTTATCTGTCTAACCTCACACGCTCAATTTGAAGTGCACAAAGAACAGCAAATCCTTTATTCTCAGCAGAGATTTTTGGCATTTGAATACCTTTGTGGTATGAAAACCATATCATTAAGGACACCACAGAAATAGAGGAGGCATCGGATTCCATTACCATGTACAACTGCTTATCTTTTTTTTTTTTCCAGAATATGCAGGATGTGCACAGACCAGTGTTAAAATTTACCCCCAGCCACTGCAAACGGCCCAATTGCCTTGTGATTAACGCACAATAAAAGAATGTGATGGCTTAAAGAAGCAGCAGGAAAAGCTGCCCAGTGAAAGATGGGTGTATGGCGCACTCTATAATTAAGCCAGTCTGCACTTGATGAAAGTAGATCACACTGGCGGGCCACGGCTTCACAGCCAGTTTGTTTTTACGACATAATTACAGTCCAAATCAAATGAGAAGATTTAATATTGCACCACGACAAGCATGTGTCCAATGTCAACAATGACACTGACCCCCCTGAGGCAAGGTGTGTATGTGTGTGTGTGTGTGTGGGGGGTGCAGGTCGGGCGTCAGGAAGCCGACAGCAGAGAAGCTTCCCCACCGCGGGAGCTATCTACCTGTGTCTGGGCCCACCTGGGAGGTCTGACACCAATGGAATTACATTGACAGTGGGACAGGGGGTAGGAGAGAGAGAGAGAAAAGAGCTTGTCTCTGAAATAAAAGGAGGGGAGGAGAAGGGGAGAGGGAGGGAGACGAACTCATGAGGAGAGAAAGTTTATCTGAAAAGAATCTATCTGGTAGAAGCAGGTGACAAAGAGGAAACAGAGAACAAAAATAAAACAACTGAGAAATGAAAAGAGATACAAGTGAGGTTATGACAGCGAGCAATGAAGAGATGAAGAGACCGAAGGAAGAGCAGGAGATGCAGCAGGCTTAAATATGCAGACAGTGAGGGTGTGGTAGGAGCACAAAGATAAACAAACGTCTTGCTTGACTGTGTCTCCATGGCGAGGTGACGGCCAGTGTTTAGGAGAGCTTGTGCAGTCATGGCCCACTGAGTTGTTTTAGAGATAAAAACAGGATCCGTCGAAGAGAAATCAGTGTTAAAGTGGATCACATCAGGTGTCTCCACAGTCACATCCTTTCATACATTGTTTGGGCTGCAGGAGAAGTTAAAAAAAATAAAGGAAACTATAATGTCTGATTGTCGAACAATAGATTCTAGTTTTCCTATAGTTAAGGAATTCTGATTACATGGGAAGCAATTATAGCAACCCAAAGTTGTCATTTCTGTTTTGAGATGAGTGCCATTTTGATACTTGACAACATGGTTGGGTCGTAAACGACCAAAACCTCCCACTGAGTGGCTTCAGTGTTTTCCCTCCCTCTGAAAAAGTCAGCATTTCCTGTCCTTTAGTTACACGCTCGACATGACCACAAAGCCTTTGTTCCTCTGGGTCAGATTCTCCCAGAAGAGAGAATCTTCCCAAGTCACAGCTGTTGAGTGACCACGCTCAACCACACTGCTTTCTGTCTCCTGACCACCCTTCAAAATTACTCTTCCTGCTCTCCCTCCATCCATTCCTCCCTCCACCCTTCCCCTACTTCTCAGCCTCTTTCCACCCCTTTCCCCCCCCCCCCCCCCTGTTCCCAAGAGCAGCCAGCTGGGCTGGATTTACTCTGGTTGCTGTGTCGCAGGGCGAAGCCTGGTCTGCTCGTTGGGCGGGCAGCGTCATTTGACAGGGTACTGGTCAGGGCCGGTAGATTAGTAACTGGATATCTACAGAGAGGCCAGTGGGGCCTGAGCCCTGTGATCCAGTAGAAAGAAGGGTCTCTGTGGTGGCCTTGTGGTTCTGTGTGGCCCAGGGCTTGAACCGCAATCCCTGCTGACACCCTGTTCCCCGAGGACGTGGTTTTACTCCAAACCATGATTTCCCATCTCCCGCTCCGCGACTCTCTGTCTGTGACTGTAGGGCCTCTGCCCAGTGCTTTCTGGTGAAGAGGATACGGCACCTCCTCACCACTGGCGCTCGAGGCCACTTTTCTCCCACGGAGCTGGGCACACAAGAGGAGGCCTTCTCCCCAACCAGCTCAAAAGAGAGCTTTTTAACCTCACGTCACATGTGAACTGCGCAAGTTGGGCTGGTGGCAGAGAAGTGGCCGGAATGGGTCTGTGAGAACACATTTGTGTGGCCTTTGATTATATGGAGAGTAGCCCTAGATAATAAACAGTTCAGTTTGGGCATAAGGTTCTACCAAAATTAGTTGTATAATAAGATGTTAGACGTTATAATATGATTTAAACTTTTTTGTGACGCATGCACAACTTTGTCCTCCAGCGTGTCACTTTGATAAGAAAAATCTGAGTAGTTCCCTGAAAATGGCATCCTTTATGTGTTTCCAATAGATATATGAAAATTGAGAAATAAACTCAGCAGAGAGGATCATTTGACATTATGAGCTTTAATCAATTTTTTTTTTTTTTACCTTTTCTGCATCATTAAAAACATCTGCAGCCACTAACCATCTGCAGAGAGTCATGCTATTCCAAATGTTATGTCAATAGTTATGCCATTGCTCGGGTAAGAGCTGAGGGAACGTGACATCCTCTCAACATGCACATTTCTGCTGACCAGAAGACCAGAATCATCAACATGGCACCCAGATGTCAGCCTTCAGGCACAAACACGCACACACACACACACACACATTGGGAAAGTCACAATCAGATCCCTCCTGCAAACACCAAATCCTCCAAACATAATCTGTGTAAGCAATTTGTAGCTGCTTGTTTGATTATTTTCAGAATATTTTGATGTAATAATTACATTTTACCCTGAATCATGCATAATTTTGAGACACAGAGACAGTTCATGGGTTGTGTGTGGCAAGAGCTGGCAAGCATTGAGAATTCCTCCTGATTTGACTTTCTCACACAAAAACCCGCCCAACACGAGCCTCCTTTCCTTTCTTCACTCCTCTACCTCCTCTCTGTTGTTGTATATCTCTTCCCTCTCTTCTCACAGTCTTTGAGCGAGCGCACACACAAACACGAGCACACGTTCAAACACACTGTTCATGTACTACTTCGGTTACGCTATCCAATGGCACTGGAGGCTCAAGCAAGGACAGACTTGACTGTCATTGGCTTGATGTCAAGAAATACCTGATGGGTCCCTGTACTCATGCCAGGGCTTATTTATGAAGTATGAAACTGTCAACCGCTACCTTCAGAAATAAAACCCAATATAATGCCAAATAACTGCAAGCTAGCAGGATTCCTCAGTGACAACAAGGTAGACATTTCTTAAATTTCAGCCATATAAACAACAGCCTTTAGACATCATACTGGAGCAATCCAGGATCCACTGCTGTTTGCATTCATTCTAATCCCCCCCAAAAACTGAGTGGAGACAGCTTTAATTATCTGTTTTATTACACTGGACTCATGTTAACTGGCATTCACTCTGTGAACATTTTGGAAGTGTGAGTTAGTAGCTGCTCATGGGAGCCGCATCAAGGTATAATATTTTGAACACTGCATAGAGGGAATTCATCTCCAGCATAAGTGTCTGACTTGAAATTGGACAGCATCAGAGAAATTTGAATTTTTCTGGAGCAAAAACATATTCAGTGCCTTTGAGGATGCAGCTACTGTATCTCAGAAAACCACTATGACTAAATGCAAGACATCATCAGAGTAAATGCCGTATGTTTAAGGTCCATCATGTACTGTATATGGTATGTTAAAGTGGTTTATGTTTTTCTATAATCTGTACTTCTACAAATACTTTTGTGACACTTTGTGACACTCCAGATTCCATCATATACAAATAGACAATTGGGGAAACATGAAAATATATATTGTTTTGTCGGTTCCTGTATGTTTGTACATTTCCTGTCTTTAAGTTTCATGCCATCCTGCGTGGGTCAGCCGCTGTCAGATGCCAGATGGTATTAAAATGGAGGCTAAAGCCAACATAAGATTAGAGGTCATACTAAATTATTAGCAGCAATCTATGATTATTGTTAAATTTACTTAATATATTACAGATATTGTGAAAATATTTTTTTTTTCTGTCTATACAGATTTGTTTTAAGTTATATCAGTTACAGTATAACTGCACACTAAAAGCATTAGTGGTCCCCACAGCTGCTGGAATATACTGTATGTTTATTACGGTGTAATGGAGAAGATGAAATAATCAGAATGAAAAGTTGTTTCAGTCATAGAGCAATTGCAACATTTATTGAAGTGTTGGCTTTCTTGTATTGATTTTTCAACACATTACAAAAATACATATATGTTCAAAACAGCAGATGTGTACTGTTCTGAAATCACTTTTTTCACAATGATGCACTCCCCCCAAAAAGAACAAGGAAACTATTTTGTACAAAGAGTGTAAGTGAAAGTTGTGAAAAGTGAAATATGAAAATGTATTTAAAATTACAGCTGTAAGTGCCATCACAAGACCTTCAGCCAACCATGAGGAAAAAACAGCAAAAACATAATGTCCATGGATGTCTCATAGAATGAATTTGGAAACGCATTCCCTCACAAACCACTGTATTCCCTTGCTGAAGGTTCAGCTTTCAGGTTCATTCTTCTCTTTTTTTTTTCTTTAAATCATTTTGTTTTACATCCTTGAGGGATAGCTTCACCAAACCAACAACAGGAAACTCATTCAAATCAGAAAAAAAAACATTAAAATAAAATTAAAAAGAAAAGAAAAAAGCCTGAAGAGACCAAAAGTCAATAATGGCACCACTTTTGTTAGAAAAAAAATAATAATCTGGCATGATTCTGCAATATTACATTAAAAAAAAATCATCTTCCCATACAGTGAACAAGTAATCATACAGAAACATATTCATGAAGATAAAATCCCTCCACCAGGATAATCATACAAAAACTGCTATGGCATTCAAAAACATTTGAAAGAACATTGGAGAAAAACAATACTTTATTATCATTTTTAAACACTTACACAGAGTATTTCATTAATGGCATACTTCAACACTGTAAACATATTGTAAGACTGAATGTCCATGTGTGATTTGGATCTCTGTCAGGGTTCCACTGTTCGTCGTTTCAGTGTGATATAGTTGTATGGCTCATTTTGGCCTGACTCCGAACTGAAATTTCCTGGAATGAGTACGCTGTGCATTTACAACAGGACTTTGATTTTTGCACTCATGCATCAACATGTGTAAGCAAGCGAAATGCAGCTCTTCAGCCGATCTCACTTTTTGTGTTAATTCACTAAAACGTGTTGAACTGTGTGGTAACCGAATAGCTTATGGAGAGTTGCTGTGACCTTAACATCGTTTCCTTTCTAAAATTCACAAAAAGAGGAATTTGCATTGAAAGTACACTATATTCCTTTTTCTATCAAAACAAAATTGCGCACATAAAACCTGACAATAGGCCAAAGAAGCAGGTCAAACTTTAAAGTGAAGTTGATTCTGATGACTGAGAATTGCAGTAGTAAAATGAAAGATGTAGTCTCAATCTCCTTTCATGTGGCTTCACTGTCTCCCTCCCTCTCACACTCGCTCTGTCTCACTCTGATGGTCTGTCATAAGATGTGGCCACTAGATGTGCATTTGGGTACAAAACCCCCCCCCCAAAAAAAAACACACTTTTCATGTGCTTCCAATTTCATTTGAATGACTCTTCTCCCTGGTCAAGGTCTTGCTCTCTCTCCCTCCATTGCTTTCTCACACTTCTTCATTTCTCTGTTCCAATCTTTCATTTTTACCATAAGAATAGCCCCTACTCAAGGTCGCCCGGCCATCCCCCTGTGCAGCTGTGCTCAAAATTATCATAACTCATATAGCCAGATTCATTTCAGGATGAATGATGCAGAAAATAAAAACCGTAATCCCCAAAAGTCACGAACATGCACACTGTCTCAAAATCTGTTACTGGGAGTTAAACCCATATCACTTTGTGAGGCGAATGAACAGGCTTCCTTTTAAAAGCCGCTCTAATGCATGAATCTGAGCTAGTGAACTGTGAAAAGACGCCGTCGGAGAGAGGCTTAGAGCACGCTGCAGAGAGAAGAACACACACACTAACACATATTGATATGAATTTCATTTGAAACCGTTTTGTGGGTCCTAAGGGGACAGGGGAAGTCAACCTGGGTCAGAGAGAGAGATGCCACACCAGACACGAGAGGGAGATAGAGAAAGATTCAGAACGTGTCACAATTGTTGAAGTAGCTTTCGGTTAACAAATTGTCTTTTGAGTAAGCACACATGAGGTGGGGGAGTGGGGGAGGTAATCAAGTGGGTCTGATAAAGCAATAATGTATGGTAGTTACACTTAGCATATACTGTGGATGATGCAAGCAGCTGGTCTTCTGATTGTTTAACTTTAGGCCATCTTTCACGTACAGTCGGGGCTACATATTAAAAAAAAGGATATATTTACAAACCATAAACAGGACTGTTCTCCTTCTCACATTAATCACAAGTAGTCGTAACTTATTCAACATATTAAATATGTTGATTTAATCCTACATTGGGAATGTTCTGAGCATCAGTTATGGGTACCTCCATTAAGTGCAACCTTTATTTATGTCCTGACTGAAGCAAGGACAGCAAAGCCGGAAACTATATTTTGATATTATTCACATGCCAATATTAAAAAAAAATAATAATAAGGACAAATTCCCTGAATAAATTAAGAGTAACTTATCAGGTCTATAAGACAATGTTGGATTTTTAAAATCCAGCATGATGTTTTATTGTCAGGCTGACATTCAGTGCTTTAGGCCTGTATGAGGGAATGGATTGTAGTCCGCTGCTGCAGTTAATATAGAAAAACAATTATTTTTACTTTTAAAAGCTAACTGCTTCACACAATTTTACTCTCACGTGATAAATAAGCTTCCTTAAAGGAAAAAAAGAAAAAGAAAATTTGTATTAAGGGTGACTTCTTTCCAGTTATCGCATTTTAGAAAAAAAAAAGTTTTTTTTAGCACATTTCAAAACTAACTCCATATGAAATCCCACAAAGATGTACCTGCACATGCCAAATATCATTACAAAAATCCAATAAATACAGAAATTATTGCACAGTAGAAAGGCTCCATGGAATCCTAACTGATAAAATCCTCAGACAGTTTGCCAAGAAACACCAAGTTGGGCATTTCAGACAAGTTCTCATTAAAGTTTCCCTTTGTTTATATTCTCAGGTGGCAGTTTCTGTGACAAGAAAAAAAGATGAACATCAATCAGTCTCAATTTTTTTTTTTTTTTTTTTAGAGAGAGATTATCCAGCCAAGCCCCATAGCTGAAGAAGTGGTTATAGGGAATTTGTGTGTGTGTGTGTGTGTGTGTGTGTGTGTGTGTGCTTTTGTGTGTGTGTGCTTTTGTGTGTGTGTGAGTGTCTGCTTGTGTACATTGTAGGCTGTATAACTAATGGTTGCTGGCTTAACCTCTGTCCGCCTGCTCCAGTTTGACCTCGCTGGCCATCAAATGTTCACCATGCCATTTCTTCATGTGTTTCTCCAGTGTGCTGTAGACACTGAAGGGCATGTGGCAGATGTCGCAGCGGTACACCTCTTTTCCAAACTGCCCATGGGTCTTCATGTGGCGTGTCAGCTTGGAGCTCTGGGCGCAGGCGTAGCTGCACAGGTCACACTTGTAGGGCCGTTCCCCCGTGTGGCTGCGTCGGTGCACCGTCAGGTTGCTGCAGTTCTTGAACACCTTGCCGCAGTACTCGCAGGTGTCATTCCTCCTCTCCTTGGAGCTCGGGGGCCTCCCTGGTCCTGGTCCCCGCAGGAGGTGAGGAGTGCTGCTGCCGCTGCGGCCCGAGGCACTCCCTCCTTCCATCAGCTCACCAGGTGGGGTGGAGAAGCGGAGGCTTCCTGTTTCTGAAGAGGAGTGTTCGGAGGAGGTGGCGAACGGCGACTGACGAGAATCGGTGAATCCCAAGAAGGGTTCTCTGATGAAGTGGCGTGAAGCTGCGTAGCCAGCCAGGAGCTGAGAGTAGACATTCTCCGGGGAGATGAGGGGTATAGTTGGGGGAAGCTCCAGCTGCTCCTTCTCAATTTTGATTCTTTTGTTGTTGGAGGGGCTCGGGCTGGTGATGGGGGTGGGCCGACGCTGGAATATCCCTGGGAAGGAGTCTGCTTCAGACACACTAATTCTGCCATTCATCACAGGCCTCTGGTCCTCCTGCTCATCTCGCTCTCTGTCCTGCTCCCTCTCATTCTCTCTGTCTCTTTCGGCTTCACCCCTCTCTCCACCATCTCCGTTAGGTTGTCTCTCCAGGCTTCTCTTATTAGGGTTAAGTCTAAGGTGATTGTCCACATGGTTGTACGGATGCATGATCCCCACCCCGCCACTGTCACTTACTCTATCCCTGCTCAGGTGCTTCTCCTCCGGAGACTGTCTTGGGCCGTTCTCCCTGTTCTGGTTGAACTCCTGTGAGTCCTCACTTAAGTTGGAATCTGGCCGACTTCCATTCCTCAGTTCTTCCTCCTCCTCCTCCTCCTCCTCTTCCTCCTCCTCCTCTTCCTCTTCCTCCTCCTCATTGTCCATCCCCATCCCTCTTGAATCTCCCTCCCTACTCTTTTCTTCACCCTCTCCTCCCTCTCCTCTATTTCCCTGCTCTGGTGAGCCAGCCATGGACCCAGACTTGTTGTGCATATGTGTCTTCATGTGCCTTTTAAGCTTGCTTGCCTGGGAACAGGCGTGGTCACACAGATGACACTTGTACGGCCTCTCTCCTGTGTGACTGCGCCTGTGGACAATCAGGTTGCTCTGGAACTTGAAAATCTTGCCACAGAACTCACAGGACTTGGCTTTCCCTGGGGCCTGGTTCTGACCCTGGGTGTCAGGAGGGCTGGAAGAACCGTGACCCCCCTGAGAGGTGGGTGGCTGCGGGGTGTAGGTGAGGAATGCCGGAGGCTTGGCACCAGGCTGAAAAAGAGTCGGACTCAGCAGGCGGTGCATGGGGGGCACACGGTTGGGTGAGAGAGGGGGTGTGGGGCCCCCATTATTAGTCGTGTTACCTGCCAGTTCCCTCAGACGTCGAGAGAAGTCCATGGATGGTGGCTCCATGGGGGTCATCCGCATCACCCTCTCAAAGGCACTGGGGTGCTGGGACAGCAGCCCCATCTCCTCTGGGCCTAGCCGCTCTAGAGGAGGTCTTGGGGGAGGTGGAGGGCTGACAAAGGGTGGCGTTGCAGGCAGCCGGGTCTCCATGTACCCCGGAGGAGGGGGGTGTTCCCTGAGCAGGGGTGCAGCCATTCGGAGGAGGTGGAATGGGTTGTTGGCGTCACCGAGGAAAGTGGGAAGAGGGGAACGGGGCAGGGCATCAGCACCAGGGGGTGGAGGCAGAGCCATGCGGGGAGTGAGGGAGCAGTTGGCTGGGTGGTTGTCCAGGTAGATGCGGATGCCATGAGTGTGCTGTGCATGCTGAAGCAGGAACCAGGCGCTGGTGAAGGTCTGCTTACAGGTAGTACAGATGTAGCTGGATGGCTCATCTTTATCTGTGGGCCAAGAGAAATGCCTCATTAATGTCATACAAACCAAAGTAGAATATGCACAGAAAACGATTTAATTCAAAAATTTAAACCAGCTTATCATTTTACACAGCCTGCGTGTTTATTAAACAACCTGCGTGCATGTGCGTGGAGTTATGTTTAGGAAAATTAATTGTACAGTTATATTACCTTTCTGTGCGTGTTTATGTATGAGGGTCTTCCATGGGCTTTGTCTGTGTGCGTACGAAATTTTGAGAGCATGTGTGTCTACAGGCTAATGCAGATGGCAGGTACTGCCCTAAGGCCATGACACATTATGCTAATTCTAATGTCAGCTAGGCTTTAATACACAGATCCATCTCGTCTACTCTGTCATTTCCATATGGAGACAGGGGAGGCAGCCATGGAAAAAAAAACACACCCATGGGGAAGAAAGGAAATATGGGAGAGAGGGAAGGAGGGAGGGTGAGATGTGGCATTAGAGAGAAAGAGAGACACACAAAAGGAGAGACAGAAGAGGTGATGGAGACGATGTGTAAACAGTAAAGACCCCTCCGGTCTTAACACAGCATCCACATTAAATAAAGCTCTACGTCACTGGTGTAATAACAAGTACAGTAAAGTGATCTGTTGTGGCTGCACACACATACACAGACACACAGACACACACACACACACACAAACTGTACGTCATTCACTGACAAATTTCCCCTTTAAATGGCGTGACTTAATAACGGCAAATGAATCTATCAGTCACTGTAGCACGGCCCTGTCAGCCTGCTCGTGACTCATAAAAAGAGCTGGGGTTGGGATTCATCTAATTCAACACAGGCTAGCACTGAAGAGGCATTTCCACAGTCTTGTGTTTACTCGCAAGGCATCTGCATCTACTTTATCATCAGCAGCTACCGCAAACGGAGTCAAGTTGGTACGGTGGTCCCAAAGCTTAGAGCCTGGAGGGAGAAAACAAAGACGGAGAAGCTGCTCTTGCCCAAAGTCTTATGTGATCAAGAAAAGAGCCCTTAAGATGGCTGACTGTCTCAAAACCACCCATTGTCATGGAATGTAAAACACATATGCAGACACTGATACATGCACAGCAATATTTTCTTTTCACTTTCCTTCTCTGTCTCCCACCTCTCTCACAGCCCACCTCAGTACACTCACAAATTCACACACACACACGCACTTGTGCCATGCAGAACAGATGAGCGAAAGCTGATGTTGGATCAGTGTCTAGTACAGGAAGCTGATTTGGCGGTGTGATTGGTTTGGCTTTCCCCAGGGGAGACAGGGTCAGAAAAAGTTAATGAGTGGCTCATTTACTGATTCTGTCTGTTTTTCTCTGCTATTAGTGGGGCTCTGGTGCAGCCGTCACTCTCACTGTTTGTGTGAGGTGGGACATGACCTGACTCCTGCTTCTAACGTGTGTACAAGCGTGCATGTGCGAGTACATGTATGTGAACGTAATTTTTGACCATGTATGTGTGTGTGTGTGTGCGCGCGCGCGTGTGGCGAGTGGCGGGCTGCCTGCCCGTGTTTAGTTTGGCTAGGCTTCACACGGCCGCTTGGCAGCGGAGTGCTGGACAGCTTAACAGCTTGGACGGGGAGAAGAGAGCAAGAGAGGGAAGGGAAGAGGAGGAGGAGAGGGGGTAAGAAGAGAGGTGGAGGGACTTTAAGGGCCAGACGTGCTTGAGCACACATGCGCATACACACACATACACACCGACGTACACGCAGACTATTTACATGCCCCGAGGGACCAAGAGGGGTCTATAGACTTGGCAGCTGTGTAATCCCGTCAACACACATGGATCAATATGAAGTGAAGATGTGAGACAGGGAGAGGGACTGATGATCTCTCTAAATTTATCAAATTGTTTTTTTTTTTTTTAAATGTTCATCTCACATGGCCTCATCAATACTACAAGCTACCCAATCATATACCACCACCCCCACAACCCTCCACCCCATCCCCACTTCAGCAACACATTTGTATCTTGTCATATCTTACACAGCCGAGCCATATGCTGTTAAAGGAAGCGTGGCAGCTAATAGAGAGGCAGCTGATGGCTACTGCCTAATGACGGCCTAAGACAAATTTGATCAACTTCCCAAACAAGCAAGCAAGCAGGGAAAGGGAGAGAGGAAAAAAATAGTAAATAAGAGATAGATAGATAGATAGATAGATAGATAGATAGATAGATAGATAGATAGATAGATAGATAGATAGATAGATAG
>JBBMJY010000011.1:14715840-14730513 GCA_037833715.1 Toxotes lorentzi
GATAGATAGATAGATAGATAGATAGATAGATAGATAGATAGATAGATAGATAGATAGATAGATAGATAGATAGTGCAGAAATAATGCAGTTCCTCTAGTATCTGCTAGATGAGGATTCTTAAAAAAGAACAATAAGTTTGCACAAGTTTCACTTCTTCTAATGACTATTGGCAACAATTAGAATTTTATCAGTCATTAAGAGGATACTGAAGCCTTCACATGGGTCTCTGTGTGGAAAGGTATTGAGCGCTGTCACACTCAGCTGCAGTTTGCTCGTGCCGCCTCAGCTCCACCCAGATTCTTTCTCTATGCCCAAATTTGGATTTTTCTGTTTGTAAGCGACAGAAAGGTGAGCGGTAAATCCAAACCTGCAAAACCTCCCTGTAGACTTCCTTCATGCTTCTCTATGACTATAAGAGACATACACACGGAAATACACAGAGATATACACACAGTTTAGGTCGCAGACATCCTCATTCTTCTTTCCTCTCTTTCACACACACACACACACACACACACACACACACACACACTTGCACACATGCTGGGAGAGTGTGAATATTTGTCGCTGCTCAGTGCTCCAGCCAATAAAAGCCTTCATTAAAGAATCACGGTGGGCCGTGTCATGCTTCAGTTTGTGGTAATTACAGTCGTCTGCCTGACACGCAGGCACGGACCCCTCCACCGCTGACCGTCAAGGTCAACTACTAGTTAGAATAGTTACATTCTCCTCTCCACGCAGTCACTGATGCTGGACATAATCGCCCAATTTACTCTGGCACACCATATGCACACAGACACGCACACTGTTCAGTGAATATGACTGAGATGAGAGGTTAAATGAAATGGAGTCACAGCAGGATTCTGTGATATGGAGCTGTATCACACACTGACTTGTGCTGCTTTTTGTCATTTTGCTAGAGATACAACTACTTGGAAATGCTACAGATTCACCTAAAAAAAAAAACCTCACTATTGGTTTAATTTCTGCCCAGGTGTCCACCCAGGCAGACTTTTCCATGAAATGGAGAAACACAATGCAAACCTGGGACCAGCGTAGGGGGGCAGCTCTTCGCCCTGTTCAACAAAACGAGGGCTAAGGGCCAGAAGGCCTGGAGGAAGTTATTAAAACATTGGCACATGCGTGGAGCTGAGGTGGGCCAGTAATAATGCTCTCCTTCTCTCCTGGGTTGGTTTTTTTACTAAACCACCGGGCCAATTAACCCAGTCTTCGGGGACTAAGATCTGAGCTTTACATCAGATTTTATTCTTTCCAGATTGCCTTTTATAGCCATTATTTTTCCTTAAAAGTACAAACAAAATGCCAGTGAATGAAGGGGAGCCATGGTATTGACTGTTCGCATATGGCCAGTGTAGAAAAGTTATGTGAGCTTGGCGGGACTGAAGTAGACACCAGGCGTATGGTGCAGACATGTGGATTTGTGTTTAATTTAAGAATTCACATATGCCATCCCTCCAGCATGACTCTGATTTATATTTCGAAGCATGAGCTCCTTCCATTTATATTACACTTAAATTTTGGGGCCTTTATCAGATGCTCTAATCCAGAGGGATTTATAATAAGACTACAGAAGAATAACAAAAATCCACAAGCTCAGCCTTCAACAAGATGGGCAAACTGGAGCTTCACAGCTGACAGCGAACAGTGAGTGGATGGTAATGAACGCTCACTGATGCCAAATTTACTCTCACAAAGCTGAGGGGGGAGAAAAAAATCATAATTGAAAATAAGTACAATTGAGCGCTAGCCCACCAGTTTCTCTACCTGTACCACATTCAGGGGGAGAACAGGGTGAAAAATATGACATCCAGGGAGTGAAGTCTGGACTGTGTAGAATAATGTTGCTTTAGTGTAGAAACAGAAGACAGCACAGGTTCTGGTTGTTATCAATGAGGTGAGTCGGGAAGCAGAGGATATGCTACAGTAGGTGTTGCGTGTGTGAGTGTGTGTGTGTGTGTGTGTGTGTGTGTGTGTGTGTGTATGTGCACTGCAGCATTCCTGGGGTTCAGGTTCGCTGTACTGCTCCAACATTCCATCAAGGACGACAGAACGGCACGGCGACAGATTTGCATACAGAACAAAGCCGCCCGCAGGCTAGGCCACTGGGACAGAAACCTGCCCCTGCAGCCCCTCCTCTCCTCCACCTTGTCTGTGCACGCACACACACTCTCACAGCCACACGCGTGCACACGCCAGCACAAGCCCTGGGAGTATGTGTGTGTGCACCTGTCAGGGGTTAGCTGACACCTCTGCTGCTGGCAAAGCAGCTCCTCATTAGCATGGCTGTGATCTAGGGGTCCCCAGGGGTCCCAGCCTCCTCGCCTCACCCCCTGCCCCTGCCCCCCCCCCACCCCTCTACACCTCTACTCCTCTCCTCCTCCTCACATCTCCCATCCATCCCTCCTGTTCCTCCACCTCCTCCTTCTCCTTCCATGCTCCACTCCCCCTCTGCTCTGATGGCTTGTTTGTCGTGAAGGGGACTAATCAGGAGACATGGGGCCACGCAGATTGACCGTGTATGTCTGTGTGCATGTGTGTGTGTGTGTGTTTCACAAGGAATAGGGACCTCGGATGGTAAACTATGGCCCTGGCGAGCAGCAGCTGACTGTCACACATATGTAGTAAAAGAAAGGGGGAGATGGAGAGACAGAAAGAAGGAGAGAGACTGTGGAGGGTGGCAGTAGCAGGCAGGGGGTAAGGCTCTCACACAGTGTGACTGGCTCCATGCTAACTCAAACCAGCTTTGGCCTGCTAACCATATACATCTGTGTGTGTGTGTGTGTGTGTGTGAGTGTGTGTGTGTGTGTGTGTGTGTGTGTGTGTGTGTGTGTGTGTGTGTGTGTGTCTGCAGCCAATATGACCAGCTGAAATGCCTGACAGCCCAAGAGAGGATTTAAAGAAACAGTGCTCCTTAATGTGTTTGTTGAACAGTGTATGGGACTGAAAGCAATGCTCAAAATATTTTCTATTCCACTTCCTATTTATCTCTCTCTCTCTCTCTCTCTCTCTCTCTCTCTCTCTCTCTCTCCTGGTCTTTTCTTTCTTTCTTGCACACACTGAGCACCTGTACTAGGTATCTGTGTACTCCACCCTGACCCTCATGCCTCCTGGGATGCGGGTCAAATTAACAATAAAAGGGATCAGGTATCATCCAACAACTTGATCACAGGCACGCACACACACATTGAGCAAGTCCAGCTGTACAACAATGCACGAGTGGAAGAGGCTCTCATGTAGCATGACCGAGGGAGCACGTTACCGCCATGAGGCAAGCTATCCCAGGCTAGGGCACAGGGGACACGCTGTGAAAAATAACTGGAAAGACCTCTCTGTCAGTAAAGAGCTATGACTTTTGGCTCGGCTTCTAGGACAAAGAGGGAGGGAGAAGAAGGGAGCGATATAGACCAAAAAAAGATAGAGAGAGAATGAAAAGAAAAAGGGAGCTCCATAAAGTGCATTAGCTAAGCTCTCTGTGGCATTTCTCTAAGCCTGACTCATCGCCATCAGCTCCTAACTGGTCCCAGCGCCTGTATGAGTGTGTGCACAAGCGTGTGTGTCTGTGTGTGTCTGTTCGGGGTATGTGCACACTCTTGTGGGGTCTGCTGTCTATCATGTGACACTGACAAATGGATGACACTCAATCGTGCTTGTGGTTGTGAGTAGATGTAAGAGAGAGGAGCAAGATGGAGGAGAGGATCAAAGAAGGAGAGGGAGGGCGGAGGGAGAGAAAGAAAATAAGAAAAGAAGGAAAGACAGTGAAAGAGAAAAAAGAAAGTTGCAGGCAGAATGGGAGCAGAGGAAAAAAGTGTGCTTTGTTTTTCTTTAACACTTGCATTTCCATTTTCAACAGAGGTACAAGCACTTCAGCCTCTCATTCCATCACCTACACATTTTACCATGACACAGCAGGGAAAGCAAACAACATAAAATGAAAAAAAAAAGAAAAAGGATGCAACTGCGTCATTACTATGGGTGCAAGCAAGCTGAATTAAAGGAAAAATCCACCACTGATAAACAGAATAAATAGTGGGTGAAATATTTTGGGGGAAAATGTCGCCAGTGATGCAGCAGATGAGCAGAAAACAAAATGTTTGGATAGGTGATGGCATCAAAAGACAAAAGCTCAAGCTGCTTTGACAATGAAATGGAGACTGACTTTGTGGACTCACACAATGTTTGTTCGAGGTTTTACATCCAAATGAGCTCCAGTTATACCCCACGGGGACTCTCACTTTGTCCAGAAAGTCAATTTCCTATTCACTGCCTGTGAATAGGAAATTGACTTTGACATATGAGTGACATGCGAATTCTGTTTTGTGGGTTTATTAAATTTTTCATTGGATCAATCATTTTATACAAACAGCGCCTGGAATGTATTGTGTTGTTTTTTAAGAAAATGAAAATGTGAAAATTATTCTTTCATCCTTGAAGAATTAAATCAAACAAAAAAGCAGAGCGTTACACGTAGGGATACGCCGCTCATCCCAACCTGTGATAAGCTCATGCCGTTTTGCAGATTCCTCCAAGGCTTCACCTTCTGTGGTGACATGTCACACTTACATGTTCACCTTACCTCTGTGTGTGTGTGTGTGTGTGTGTGTGTGTGTGTGTGTGTGTGTGTGTGTGTGTGTGTGTGCCAGAGAGACAGAGAGTGAAGAAAGAGAAGAAAAAGAAAAACAGGAAAAGAAATGTATTTGTGTGTCTCTGTTTGTGATATGCATGGTGTGTACATGTGTATATGGCAATGTGTATGTATTTTATGCATGTGTTCACATCCATATGCCCATGCTGTGTATCTCGGTCTACCATTCTGTGACAGGGTGCTATATTCTTTCAGCGGTAGTAATGGTCCCCAGCTGGCTTCTGCCCATTGGAGCCAAGCAGCCAGTCCCACTTAACTAGCAGCCCACAGGAAAGTACCACCGTGGCCCTGAATGCAGCACACAAGTCCTTCCAACCCAATCAGCCCGCTATAAAACTTGCCCCTCACATGCTTCGGAACAGGCATAGAGTCCATTCCATTGACTGGAAAAGAGAGCCTGAACATTCATGAGCTATTTGACTATTACTCTACGGTTTTTCTAATTTAATATTTAATTCTGTCAGTTTAACGTTGCGGGAGGACACAGTGCTTTTTCCTGATGCTCGAACACATAGCAGAGGCTGTGGAGGCCGGAGAGGGCACAGGGGGTGCTGCATCATTTGACACCATTTTGCAAGCTATCTAATTAGTATTAGCTCACTAAACTGAAGCAACAAAAGGGGAGAGTGTTCAAAATATAAATAGACCAGAGATATTCAGCTCTCTTTATTTAACTGCTCTGTTAGATCCTCAGTACTGAAGTGTAGAAATGACAAAAAAAAACTGTGGTTACACTATAGGATGTTATGTACCAGACTATTTCTTGCCACGGAGCAGTGACTTCCTGGAGTTTTGTCCCATTTTTTTTTTAACACTTTTTGTGTGGAATAAACAAAGAAGATATAACGTGTTAATCAGTGATCTCTAAAGGTGCTGGTAGGCCACTTTTGTTACCGTTTGAAAGAGTCAGACTAGGTGTTTCCCTCTGTTTCCACTCTTTGTGCCAAGCTAAACTAACTTCCTTCTGGCTGCAGCTTCACATTTAGCGTACAGACACGAGAATGGTATTAATTTTCTCATTTAACTCTGAGCAGGAAAACAAACAAGCACATTTCACAAAATGTCAAACTTTTAATCCTTTCATCTGTAGGGTCAGGTCAGTTTCCAGCATGATATAATGTATAGCACTGCTAAATGTGAGACCCTCAAACTATTTTAAAAAAAAAATGAAGACAATTACGTTAATTTAAGGTCTCTATCATCTGATTACCTACACATAAGTGAAATCCAATCTGCAATTATTAATTCAAAGTTCAAAAGATTTTTGGCTTTTATGTGCCATAAGGCAACGTGAGACTGCTCCTCTCTCTTTGTGTTCTCTGTGTCTCTGTTAATCTCTCTCTCTTGACTATAAGGTCTCATGTTAATGTGAAGGCCAGCGGCACAACATTATTAGTATTGAAACGGTCATGTCTCCAGGTGAATTCTGTATCCCTCTTTCATGGGTCTCAGAGCATACTCAGGTGTGTCAAACTGTCTCTTGACTTGCACCCCCTGTAACACCTAACCTCGAAAGCTCCACACACACCCGCCCGTGCACATGTACAAATGCAGACTGTACTGTTCATTGATTCATCTCTCAACATACACACCCAACACATATTTATGAAGTGACATGTGAGTTTGTGATGGGGCTGAGTTTGGCCTCAGGCCTCCCCCTGTGGGTTCCGTGTGGCCTCTCCCTCTCTCTGTCTCTCTCTCTGTCTCTCTCTCTCTCTCTCTCATTTCTCTGTTTCTTTTTCTCGTTTTCTCTCTGTCTTTCTGGCTGTTATCATGCTGATACATTTCCTGCTCCTGGCACGGCTCCTGCATAGCTTATGGTTAAAGAAAGCTTTCATCTATCCAGTGCCTTTAGGACACACACACAAAAACACACTCACACCCACACATATACAAGCGCTGGTATGGGCCAGCGCTGCCCCGCCAGACCACAGGCCCAGACAAGCTCCGCTGGCACCAATCACCCTGATAACATCTTAGGCTTTATTTCATTTTGGCTTGCTCTGTTCTGCTCTGGGAAAGACAGACACAGAGAAGAGGGCTTTCTGGAAAAAAGTATGAATTACGCCAGTATACAGGGAGAGCGTAGCCCCTTAACCTTGAGCAGTTAACTCCCCTGTCTGCAATGCCATCTATGGACATGACAGTGCAAGCCCTCTTTCATCCAAGAGACAGAAGAGAGCAGATGTTTCTTCCTTTTACTTGTAGATGGCAGTACAGGTTTTATGGGGTAAAGTGAATGTGAAAAGTAATACAAGTTAATAAAAAACATATTTATAATGAATAAAGCCTGGTGGAAAATTGTAAGCACCCTCTCATTTGAAGGGTCTGTCCACCCAAAACATTTAACATCTAGCCATGCAAATAGTTTTGGTTTAATTTGCTCAGGTTTACTTGCCTCAGCCCATTCGCACGTTTCTGTGGTGCTCACAGCATTGAAAAAATGTGTTTGAAATATTCAATATCAATGTGTGTTTCCAGAGAAAATGTCCCCGGTACTTCACAGACCTTGCTGGAAAATGGAACTACTTTCACCCAAACAAAAATCCCCATAAAAAACTGTTCACACTGTGTTCTGTGGATTATTATTAGCAACAGGGACACTATTTTCTGGAAAGAAAGGTTACTCTTAATTTTTTGTTTTTGTTTTGTTTGTTTGTTTTTTGTTTTTATAAGCTTGAGCAAATGAAATTCCCTTCATCTCTCTTGTGTTTGCGGCAGAGGCAGAAATCCCCGAGACGGATATCTCAGCACCTGGGCAAATTAAACCAAATATGTCTGCATGAGTAGGCAAGTAAGAAAATGTGTTGGTTTTTTCCTCTAATTTTGTGTGAACTGACCCTTTAACATTAGATTTTTAAATAACTTTTAAGTTTTTTTTTACTTTTGATACTGACAACAAATAGCTCCTGTGGATGTGAGTGTTGTACAGTGAGACTGTATGGTATTATTTGTAAACCAGATATTGTTCCTTTTGCACCACTGATTTATATTTGAGTGACAAACCAACATAAAAGCAGCTTATGTTCGTCATGTGTTTGCCTGTGTCTAGTGTTCTCTCTCGGAGTAATTGCTCAAGACAAATAAGTGGATGAAATAAGGGGAACTGTAAGTGTACCATGAAAGGCTTTCAATATCTCTTGCGGTGAAGCAGCCAGTAAAAGGAAAAATACAGCCATAAATGCTGTCTCCTCATTTTCTTCTCCCACAATCCCACCCAATCAGAGCTGGACGCTAATAAGATAAGAGGAAAGGAACAACATGAGTGTAGCAAGTAGGATTACCCCTGTCTGACTGGCTAACAAGCGCCATTTCTTTTCCTTTTCACAAATACTAATGGTAGCCCTTTTCCTCCCAAAACCAAACACATGCTACTTTTCAATAGAAAAACGGGAGCAAACGCAGTGGTCAAAAAAATTTTCCCATTTACTCCTGAAAGAGGCATATTACTGTAGATGTTATGCACTAATGTGTAGAAGACTGCACAATAGTTGAACACACACAGGCACATGAGGATTTTATCTGCATGTTTGTCCTGAGGAGTGTTTCCAGAGCAGGAGAAAGATGTACAAGTTGCTCAGCAGGTTCTGGTTTAGGGTCTTGCACGTATGTGTATTTGACAGTGTACATACACACTCTTGGTTCTTTATAAAATTTGTCATATTACTCAGCATTGACAAAAGCACTTCACTGCTGTCAGATGTCACCAACAGTGAGGAGAAGCAAGAGGTATCCCAAATAACTACAGTGCAGCAGTGAAATTACCTTGATTATAGCTATTTATGCACAGAACATAAACACATTCACAGATTCCCACTGACACAAGACAACTTATGGTCCATAGCAATGAGACCATGAAGTTCACATCAGCACTTCACTCAAAGCTCCACACAAAGCAGCATGTTTGTGTTGAATACCAAAGCGCCATCATCACTCTCCATGCGTAGCAGGGACAGGGTGTGAGGTTTCTAATGCCTCTTAAGTAAGGCTGTTAAGGAGCAAAGAGTCCACACATCTGGAAGACACAGTCAGTCGGCACATGCTGAAAGTTAGCGGTGGCGCTCGCAGTCCAAATTAGTGGCGAGTTTTATTCCCCCGCTGTGGTAGGAAAATATCAAATCTGCTGCCATATGAGTGCCATAAAGCTGGCTGTGGAGCGTTTGATGCCTTCATGTGGGAGCCTTTAAGCTGTGTGTGTATGTGCGTGTGTCTGTGTGTGCATGAGTGTGTTTGGTGGGAGATGCAGGCCTAAATGTGAGATGGGAGTCATTGTACGCATTCCTGCATGCACATATGTTTCGTGTGTGTGTGTGTAGCTCTTATCTGTGTGTGCACTCCTGCATGCATGTTCCCATTTTCTGCATAAATGTGTGAATGCACATTTCTAGCACTGTGTATGTGTGTGTGTGTGTGTGTCAGGTGGCTGTGGCGGTGTGTGTGTGTGTGTGTGTGTGTGTGTGTGTGTGTGTGTGTGTGTGTGTGTGTGTGTGTGCATGTGCAGCTGTGCAATTTTAGCAGCTACCTTATAGACCTAGTTGACCCTGCTGGATGTAGCAGACAGACAGACACAAGCAGAGTCAGACGGCCCCTGGGGTGGTCCTGTCTGAGGTGCAGTGTTATAGGCCAACAACACTAGGGCCCCATACACAGGCAGGAATATGTATACCGTAACTGTATACACACACACACACACACACACAGAAAAAGAGAGAGAGGGAGATGTGTATGTGAACTCCAATGCTTGTACAGATATAAATGGTGAATTAATGACTGTAAATAGTAAATATTTGCAGTCATTAATTCATATTTTCATTATTTTACTTATTTTTTTAAGCTCAGGCAAAAGTTTTCTTTTGTTGTGTGTTTCCGCAGGATCACCATCACTGCTTATGTGCAAAACACAGCAAATCACTCTTACACTGATTTGTTGGATTAAACAATAAAATTTAGAAATTTTGTTTTCTGTGCAGTAAATTATCTGTCCACAAGTGGCTGTGCAGGGGTTGCTGTAGTTGCTTATAGAGGGAGAGTCACATGCAGCATTCTGCACGAGGACATGCAGTTATATACATACAAATGCACAAAAACAAACTGCATAAAGTGGGAATAGTTGCTTTTTGAAGTACTGGATGTATCTTGGATTTTGAACTTTTTTTTTTTTTTTTTTTTTTTTTTAAGTAAAATCCAGTCAGGCGTGTGTACTGCATTGCTGCAGGAAAAAGTTCTAACTTCTAAAGACTTCTAAACTTCTAAAGAAGCACCCACCATTCTATGTCCAAGCTGTGGTATTGTCTATAAAGTCTAATAATCTAGATTGTTGACTGTATGGAACATATTCAAGGCCTCTGAATATACCTACTTTTTTTTTTTTATCTCTTTGTCTGTTTTGTTTCCCTTATTGCAACTTAAGAGTGAAAAAAAAGAAACACACACACACAGATACTGTATCCTGAATGAGTGTGTGTTCATGTTATTCAGTGGGGGAAGCAGTGTGCTCCTCTTTTTTCCCACAGAGGAATAAGGAAATATTTGCCACTGAAAGAAACTGGGAAATGCGCACACATACACACACACACGAGAAAACTCAAAATAGAGACACATGCCCAACAGCAGACACAAGATAAATTCCTTGGCAAGCATTAAAAACACTCATGTAAGAACACATAAACACACACAGACTGCACCAGAAATGCATGAACACACATGAGACACACTTGCAGGCACACACATGGATACACGCATGAGTGAGCACACACCACCTACACAACTGCCACCATGTAACCCCTAATCACAACCCCAGAGCTTGGACATCAAATGAAGCAAGTTTTAAAAAAAATCATCAGGAGTAATTAACGCATTTTCATATGCAAATGTGATTAATGCAAAACTACAAAGTCATTATGCAAATCGACTTTTCCTTGAGCCTCTGTACAAATATTCGCAGCTCAAATCAGGGATCAGTCTCGCCATCTTTCTTTTTTTATCTCTACCCCTCTCCCTCTCCTTCTATCTCTCTCTCTCTTGGAGTAGAGATAATACGTAAGTAGCATGTGAAGTTATTTCTAACTCACGCAGTGTGTGTGTTTTCATGCGATGGGCCGGGGCTATGGCATTACGCCGCCTGCCTACTGATTACTGGCTGCTTGGCACTGGAGCGAGACAGGGAAGCCGGCGTACAGGGGAAGGTATGAATATGCAAAAGCCTGATTGCTTTTCATGATTAAAGCCTATTTAATATGGAAATGAGAGCAAGCCAGGTGATTAAAGGAGCATTGGGTGGTGGGGCAAAAAAAAAAAAAAAAAAAAAATGAGGGGGGGGAACAGAGAGAGACAAGAAGAGAAGAGAGAGACACTTCAAATCCACACCGGTGGAGAGGTGTGGAGACTGGAATGTCACAGTTATTTAGTAACAGCAGCAGTGAAACAAGTGTCAAACATTGCAGATTCAACCTCTTTGAGCACAAAGGTCATTGTTACTTTTCATATAGTTTGTAGATTACGCCACAGGTTATCATCTGGAAACCAATATTAGTCATTTAAGGTAAAAAAAAAATCCCTCATCTCCCATTAGCTGAGAACACAAACTGATTTTATCACTTTTAAAATGCTCCTGCTCACTTTAACACACTTTCACACCCACAAAAATTTTGTGCATGTAGGTGTGACAGTTCTAAAGTGGCGGGTATCTCATTTAAAGTCTTTGATCATAAATTCAGAGCCTCTTTGTTTCAGTTAAGAACACCGGTATCGGTATCACATCAAGCTTGTAAGCTGCTTCCCACCTGAAAAAAAAACACAACGAACCAGTGCAAAATCTTCAACCTAATATAGTGATATGACTGTGTTGCCCACAAACATGACAGCAAAGAGATCAGAGGTGGACGGAGAGAAAAACAGAGAGAGCTGTTTGAGGATGTCGCTGTCGCTCACATCGCCTCATAAAATATTTACTGTGAGAGAGAAAGAGACAGACAGAGAGAGGGAGAGGCTGTCGTGATGTGACTTCGCCCTTATGTACTGGATGTCTTAAAGTGCTCCGAGGGGGCCCGGCAGCCGTCCTGGGAGGAGTTCAAAGCAGGGCCAGGGTCGTCTTAGCATGGTAACGCTCCCCTAGCGACAACCTCTCGCTTGCCTGATGACATGCATCATTCTTCACAGACACCACACACACACACACATACATACTCATACACAAATTCATACAAAGCGCACACACATATTAAAATACTCTGACAAAGCCCACACATACACACACAGAGTGCATGCATCAGCAAGAGAAATTCAGAAAAAAAAAAAACAGGGGACAGAAGGGCCATTTTTCATCTATGCCATGAGTACGAAAGAATGTGCATGTGCTTGCATGTGTGTGTGTTTGTGTGAGTGTGTTAGCACCTTTTGGGGTTGAATCTGCTGGCCTTGCAGCATGTTTGCATTTTAAGCAAGCAGGCTGACAGACAAAGAGGCCAGACAGGATGTTATAAAACACAACCAGGTGAAAAAAAAAACAATCCAGGAGAGGAGAGGGTTAAAGGTTATGCATACAGCACAAGCATTTCACGCACACTACAGTACATTATGTGTGCATGTACATTTCTGTTCTCGTGTGTGTGTGTGTGAGTGTGAGACATTCTCATTTTCTTGTTTCTTTTATCGTCACTTGTGCTACAAATATTTGTGTGTGCTCTGGCTGCAAAAGTTCTCAATACCACATGCAAGCAAATGTGGTGATATTTCCTTGTGTGTGTGTGTGTCTGGGAGAGTGTGTGCTGCTAACACTTTGGACTTAATTAGACCTAATAATGTAATCTAATTTGGTTGAAACTTGAGACTGCCTTGAGTGGCAATCTAACGTGTTGAACAAAGCTCTCCTCCTCTCTTTCATTTGGGGCTTCGAGTGCTTTCATGTCCTGTTCTCTTAGTGATAAGACTGCGTCTGAGTGACTAACTGACGGCCGCTCAAACAGGCTGAGTCACTCAATACCTCCACCTAAATGTTTTTCCCCTGACCACCTACCAGACTAAATGCCATGTAAAATGCACTGAGTCTTTTTCATTGTGCAAGCTTCCAAATGAGTTCCATGTTTTTATGTTTCTGCTGCAGCTGGGCTGCTTCTAGGTGGGTTACTGCTGAAGGCTGTTTAACTCATTGAATTTCCAAAGTATAACTGAAAAATTAGACAATTTGTGAAAGCCGCATTACTGTCTAAAATGCAATGTTTGGAAGACAAACTGTCAAATTGGTTGAATATTAATTTTTTACTTTTACACTCACTCATGTTTTGTCCCTGAGAAAATGTCTGTACTCCACAAAATGATGTCCATGCTTTTTATTTTCTGAAATTAGCAGAGACATCCAAAACTGTGCTGTCACATATTGTTTGTGATCTTCTTCAGTAAATTTTTCCCTCTGCAAAAGATGGTGACCACACACAGCTGCTGGCCACACACAGAAATCGTGCATGTGTGCTGATATCTGCAGTGATGACAAAAGATGTCTACACCAGCTTTGACTCTAAAATGAACAAAATGTGGGCTTTTTTTTTTTTTTGGTTACAAAATGTTTTGCAGTATCTCACCGATCAACTAAATCTTAAAAACTCCCACAGTAAAAACTGAGTGTGACACAGAAAACTAAATTAAAAGTTTCTTCTCATACACCGGTATAACAATCACATAAAGCCTCTCCCTTATGTTTTTGGTGTACTACATTTTCGGGGGTGACTGACTCTGCTCAAGTTTGGTAACAAAATATTGTTGCTTACTTTAGGGATTTTTAACTGATCAAACGTAGTCCAAAAAAAAAAAAGAAAAAAAAGGTGCACCTGCTGTGAACCCAAAGAACCTGTCATCCTAGCATCTACGTAAAGTCGACATTCACACCTATTTTCCTCAGTTCTTCTAGTCTACCACTGCTTCGCTTGTATACACCAGAACAATCACTCAGAGAATTCGAATGTGCGGTTTCCAGTTGTGTAAGATCTGTTTGTTTGTTTTTTCACTCTGACGTATGAATCTATCCAGTGTCTACGACACTGTAATGACTGTACCGTTTATTTTGAAGGACTGCTCTATATTTTAAACCCTGGTGTCTTGGAAACCGACATGTGCAACAATGATATAAAATAAGTCTCCTCTTAACAATTTACATGAGACTTTTTCTGACATACCAGTTTAACACTCTGTGGTGACCAGTCTCTGTGTTAATTGTATAATCTTTTTAAATGTGGTTCTAGCTGGTAACTTTTACAACACAGCTGTCTCCCTTCTTTTACCAAGTTCTTCTTAGTCTACTGGATTCTGTGTAATCCTGGATAGCCTTCCCAGCTCTTGGGTGTGATGGTGACTGTCTCCTCTGATAACTTTGAACTGGTTTCCCTGCAGCGCTGGCAGTCTACAACCTCCCCCCCTGCCCCTCCACCCCAGCCAGATGAACGGCCTTGCTGCTTTATTAATCCTCTTCTCCTCACCACGCACACAGATGAATTTTAATCAGCTTTCTTAACCTCTTTTTTTTTATATGCTGCAGGATTTCTTTACAAACGCTCAGACACGTGATGTGCACTCACACAAGCAATAAAAAAAAAACACAAACAGACACACACACACTGGGAGCGGCTCCTCTATCACCTTCTTCCTCGCCTTTCACAATTGGTTTCAGCTGAAGAAGTCCTTCAGGCCTGCCAGTGTGTGTTTGTTTGGTGTGTGTGATTTTCTGTGTGTGTGTGTGTGCATGTGTGTGTGTGTGTGTGGGTGTGTGTGTGTGCATGTGTGATGTTTTACTTAGAACGAAGCAGAATAGACACACAGTGCAGCTCTCACTCACTCTAATGAAATCATCCCAGGCTACATTAATCCCTCCTGAAGGCCACTGTCAAAATAACAAGCAGCTGGGATTCTTTAAAGAGAGTTATCTGTCTTGGACAGGTGAGAGATGTGTGCATGTGTGTGTGTGTGTGTGTGTGTGTGTGTGTGTGTGTGTGTGTGTGTGTGTGTGTGTGTGTGTGTGTGT
>JBBMJY010000011.1:14730613-14789921 GCA_037833715.1 Toxotes lorentzi
GTGTGTGTGTGTGTGTGTGTGTGTGTGTGTGTGTGTGTGTGTGTGTGTGTGTGTGTGTGTGTGTGTGTGTGAGAACATGTTTTTTGTACCTATGTGTGTGTTTAAGACATGTGTCTCTACACTGACAAGACAGCTCTCTTCAGACTGTGTGTTTACAATTGTGCTGCTTATTGGTTTTTGTATTTGCATCCTCCTACAGTGTGTTCCAGTCTCCGTACCTCCTCTCTCCTGTTTGGGGCAGATTCCCTTGGCCGGCGTCAGCCTCCTCTCCTCATCCTCTTCTCCTCCTGGGGTCACCTGGACACCCACCTCCACTGGAATGGACCCTCTAACAAGGTCCAGTGACCTGGCCCTGGGAGAAATGGGAATGCCCATGATCCCGCCACTCTCTCCAGGCTTGGAGAATGACCCGGGTCCGCTCCCGGGGCCCCGGCACAGACGGCGCTTGTGCTCGATGAAGACCAATATATCGCCCAGAGGGAAGTTGGTCTGGCACTGGCCACAGGTCAGCAGATCGTGCTCCCCGGGTCCTGCCCTTCGAGGGCTAGGGGTGGATGGCTCTCGAGATGGAGATCCCGCCCCTGAATCATGATTGGCCTCTGCTGCAGAAAAGGGAAGAGAAAGTAAAAGATGTCAGTCAGTGGTGTTTGTTTTTCAAAAGAGAGCAAGAAGAAAGACAGTGCGAGACGGGCAGATAAAAAATACACAATGAGGTTTAGTTATTCCTGATGACATTACCTGATAAAAGCCGTCTCTCCCTACCACACGAGATGATCATTACGTTTACAAGTGTGTCACTTTCATGCTATAAAACAAATCCACCGTAAACCTACTTCGCCTAGACAAACACCTGCGCAGCTTATCCGTGAGAGTTCTGCGTGGGTGGGACCCAGCACAGACACACATACACAGTATGCATATGTGTATCTGTGTGTGTGTATCTGCAGTGTGTTTGTGTGTGGCCAGGAAGCTATTCATCTCACAGTGCAGGCTGGGTTTCCGGTGAGGGCCCTCGCTGCACTAAGCTGTCATAGCTAGACGGCTGCCTTCACCATGTGGGAGCCCCAGCTTGTGCAGAACAAAGTGTAGCATAGCGGAGGCCACATCCACCAGATTGTGTGTGTGCATGTGTGCGTGTGTGTGTGTGTGTGTGCATGTTTGTGTGTATCACAGAATAAGACAAGAGAAAAGAAAAATGAGAAGGAGGGGGGAAAAAACAGCGAGACGTCTAAGTGTGTGTGTACATGAATAGAGCAGCACACAGGTGAGTTCGAACACTGTATTCTCCACAGACAGAAAATCTATAAAGCCAAACCTGGGGTCCTGTTAAGAGAGTAAATCTCATTCTTCACAGATCTGACACGGTCATTAATAACCATTACACATTCTTCACTCCCTCCTCCCCTATGGCAGAGACTGACTCCCACAGCTTAACGTAAATCCCTCATGGACAACCTCTATTTTTTTCAACACTACCCTGATGTACCAGTATGAAAAGCCCGGAGGAAACCTGAAGCTCCAGAGACTTAAGGGGCGTCTGAGTGAGTGGGTGCCCAGGGAGAGATGTTGATGCCTGGGAGATGAGCATAGCAGCGTCTGCCTGTCTCTACTGCTCCTCCACTTACAGCACCTGCATCCCCCCCACCCCCTTTCTCTTTGCCTCTCTTCTCTCTCTTTCTCCAAACATGACACCCTAATAATTGCAAAGATTAGACAAAGAGGGTGTGTGCTGGTTTGTGTGTGCCTGTGTCTTGGTGTGTAGTTATCAGAGCAGAGATCCTAAACTCTCTTATCACCCATCTCAAACTGTCAGGGAGGCGTTGCTCCTCTAAACTCCCAATCATAACCGTTAAACCCGGGCAGAGTTCCGGCTGAATGTAACACACGTTTTTACCAAATTTAATACTTCAAATATTTCTTTGCAACTATGAATCAGCCCTCCTACCCATCCACCCAACCACCCACACATACACTCACACACACACACACGTTCCAGTCCACTCACTTCTCCCTGGAGTGATGATCCGATGCCAAATATCTTTTCTCTAAATGGCGATGGGTTCCTGGATGCCTGCCAAATAATTTCCATCTCATAATCTTTGGCGGCAAAGAAAGAACACAAACACATATTTACCTACAGTTCACAGCTTGTGACCGTAATTCACATAAAGCAATGTTCCAGAGTGCTCACACGAGCAATGTAACTGCGTGCATGCATGCATCTGTGCATATGCGCAGTGCATATCAGTGGGACTGTGCAAGAAATATATCTACAAACAATATGGCATGCTCTAATTTCTGACTCTGAAAGCAAGACAGGTGGCATGAGACCCAGATCCTCAAGAGTCATAAATGAGAGAAAGGCAACATCAAGTCAACGAGCTGACAGACACCTGGGCATTTGAAGTTGAATTTCTCTCTGTCAGAGACAAGTAGAGTAGGGCCTGTTTGTTAACCTATGGATGAGTAATGTGGCCTGGGGGCAGAAGGCAGTAAATTAGCAGGCGTTGGCACTGTCACTATGCCACTGGAATATCAGTCGGACAGCTTCTAAAAGCCGCTCCCTATCTGAAACCTCTCTGAGGCTCACCTGTGTGAGAAAAAAACATGTGCAAGATGGAACCGAGCATGGAATGCTTGCAGGAAAAAAAAAATCACCGTGGACACAAACACACTGAAATGGAAACATAAACACGAAAGAAAAACATGCTAAAGTAGCCTATCATCGTGACAGACAGTGTCTAATTCCTCTGTATAAACTCTTATGTGAAAGGAACATGCTTGATAGGTAAGGGAGCATAGCAGACGCACTGTCAAACATGCCATCGTTGAGAAGGCGTGATGATAGCAATGAAACCCAGCTGTCTAACATGATACCACACACACTTTATTTCTCTCTCTTGGTCTCTCTTTCTTTCGCACTCTCACTCACATACACACACATATATGCAGAGCTATATTCACCCAATGACAGTCCTACTACCCTGCCTTATCAAGTGTGAGTGAAGTCAGGCAGCCTTAGAGCACCCCCTATCAGTTTGATGAGGAGAGAGTCAGTTAGTCACTCCACTGCTGCTGCCTGCTGCCGCTGCACACTGCCACTGCACAATGTGTACCAGATGGGAGACACAGCTGAAGACAATGGGCCTCTTTCACCAATATTTCCATCTGTGTAAAAGCCCAAAAAATATTCAAACGCCTGGCCAGAAAGTACTTAATGAAGAAACAATGTTGTCAAAGGCGAGGAATTGTTTCATTTGCAGCTGAGATATTTTTTAATTCCAAACAGTAAAATGTTTGCCATACAGTTCGGTAACAGTTGCACTGTAATTTTTACTGTCAAAATTGGTCTATGATAGAGTAAATGCGATGTCCCCCGTCAGTGTTTTCCACAGTAGTGACCAGGTAAAACAAGCTTGGTAGGTAAAACATGCCAAAGTACATATACTAGCACAGTGGATTCCTTCCACATCCTCTGACATTAATTGCCCAGATAAGTCCCTTCTGATACCTAATTATTGTGTCTGTCCTTATATGCTCCTGTGTCTCACTGATCTCTCTTTATGTTGTTTCATTGTGCCTGAGGTGAAGGTGAAGGCAAAGAAAAATTTACAACATGGTTTGACAAGTTCTGCTCTGCCCTGAGTTGAATAAGAACCGGAGAAATGTCACTTTGCTGGATGTGAAACATTTGTTTTTATTTACTGATGTGACGATGAGATTCTTCTAAGCGACATAACGGAAAGCCGTGAAACTATTTTCTGTTGAAGTTCTGACCTTACATAACATTTTAATACCAGCTGCGCATTCTGTTCTGCTGGTAAAGACGGAGTAAGGTCAGGGGCGCTCACATGACAAGTCGACCACAGTGTATGGGTCCAGACCTGTCTCTCTTTCTTTGTTTTCCCTTTGCATTTGCTGAGCTAAAAAACACATGCATACACAAACACACACAATCACACATGTGTAAACCCCACAGGGAAAGCCGGGTAAGATTCACGCTGTCATTGAAAATAAATGACACCAGCAACGTTGCAGATGGTTGCAATCAAAAATTCAAACAACAAGCGGCCTCGCTTAGCCTATCCCTTTTTCTCGGCTGCGATTGCCAAGGAAAGCTGCAACAGTGTGCGTTGTGAAAGGCCAGGCCTGTGTGTTTCATTATCTTATCACCATTTAATCTGTAGCAGTCTCATTTCTTATCATAAATCTTAGATTATCAGCCTGAAAGTGAGCAAAATACGGCTCTGCAGCTGACTGTGACTTGTCACTAAATCGCTATAAATGACTTGTAAGATATGAGGCATGACGTTCGTTGGCATAAATCAAATTTGCCAAATGATTTTAGAGGTATAATAATAATAGTAAAAAGAAGCTTTATAGCATTGCAAAATTGATTAAATGTGTTCAATAATATTGAAATGTAGAAAGAAAACCTGAGAACAGACTGCAATGCCTCACAGTAAATCATAAATCGCTCACCAATCATCCCCTGTGAGATTATCATCCGCTTACCACAGTGTGTGTGAATATTTACTGTGGTGTTGCAGTGCGTACGGTGGGTTTCTCTCTAGCATTTGACAGCCATATGGTGCAAATAAAGAGGAAAACATTAACTGTTTCACAAGTAGCATGCCAATTCGGAGAGTAAACAGTTATCACGAGGCGTTTCCATGGCTGGATCCAGAGAACAATTCTCTGTAATAATGCTGATATTAGATTGCAAAAATTACCGGTTTCTGAGCAAGGGAGGCCTGTGATGCTAAATAGCAGTCGTTCCATGTTAATGTGTCAGTAATACATGAGTATGTTCCCATGATAGGTCTCTCTTTGTCATGGATGTGACTCCGAGCTGAACCATTGACTGAAAGAGCCTCAAAAAGCCCAGAAGGGATGTTTGCCTTTTTTTTTTTCCTGCAAGAATCTTAATTAAACAAAGGATGAACTGTAAACTGGAGGTCTAATTCTGCTTCGACAGAATAACTTGTTAAATGTGATTTGTTAGCGAGTGAACATGTACAGTCCGAATGCATTTGGACATTTTTGTGCAGTTTTTACAGTATATGCTGCGTCCGTGTGTGTGTGTCTGTGACTGTGTGTGTCTGCTTTCTTTGGCGCATAAATGCATATTGCGTGCATTCATAACAGTTACACTCACTTACGTGCGTCCCTCTTAATGTCTGGCCTGGCAAGTAGATTTCCAGTACATAGTCTTCCACAAAAAGCCTGTCCAGAAATATGCTGATTTTCAGGTTCTCTGTGCTCTCAAGTAGAGCACGACCTATAGGCCCATGGCTGCAGGGCACAAGGCTGCTGTGTTCAGTTACACTGAATAACCCCTGATCTGACATGTGGTTGATATATGCTGGCACCCTGCAGAAACTTCATATTATTTCTTGTGTAAGGAGATACCTTGTGACTGGTCTTGACAGCTGATACTGAAACGTGGTACAGCCGCGAGACCAAGCTGACCCAATGACGACGCAATATTAAAAATATTAAAAACAAACAAAACCCACTTGTTTGTTTTTAATCAGTTTCTGAAACGTTCTCTAGCTGTACATATGCAGAACTCTCATTATATATTGACTCAATCAAATTACAGTTTGGTTTTCCCCCAGTGCGCCTCAGATCCTCCAGCCTGAGGTGTGATCCTGGTCCTCTCCAGACCCACCCAGCTTAGGGAAACATCCCAAAACCACATGCAGCCTCCAGACATTGAATGATAGGTACATTAAAAGCTTTCCATCCATCACAACTATAGATGTGGTATCATTATTAAGATATCCTGTACATGTGGTAAACATAGCACACAGCAGCGCACAGACACACATTGTTCTCTCAGAGAGGGAGAACTACTGGAATCAAATAATAATGATTTTTCACATATCTCTTCAAAGTCCAGTTTTGGCATGTGACCTGTGTGACTTTACAAGTGAACACAAAAAAAACAAAAAAAAAAACTTCTGCACGTTCAGTCCTTTATTAATCTTCTCAGGTCATTGTCGCTGCTTGAGGCCACAGGTCAACAACCAGTGTGAGAGAACAGGTAGGACAAGATTCAGGCCCTCCAGACGGCCCAGCTTTTCAGCATCCTACTGTACGTGCTCTAATAGCCACTTCTGCATGATCGAGCTGAACATCAAAAGTCTGCCAGCGTTTGCAAATATCTCAACTTTAGTTGTTGTTGTTGTTGTTTGACACTCTCAGGTCTCTACAGACAGGTCAGCTGTGATCACAAGGATTTCTAAAAACCAGTCATTGAAAGCAAGAACAAAGACACTCAGGAGTCATTTGAGTGCAGCTTCAGCTCAAACAAGCAAATTAAGAAATTTAAAGCTAATTTGTGAAAAGTAATTATCATTCTAATTCTGCAAGTATCTACATTCAGCACCACAGGTTAAGTGTTAAGAATATGCTGACACAAAACCTTACAGCAGGTGCTGTAAGGGTCTGTGTAAATAGGCTAATATGCAAAAGATGTCAAACAAAGTGACCCATGTCTGGAAGGAGGGGAGGCAAATATTTAACAGTTAGTCCAAATTTGTACAAGTTCCCTGAAGACAAATGGAAATGCGCAAAACGTTTCAATTATTTGTCATAATTCAGGTAAATGTTAAACACAGACACACACATGCCTGAGGTGAAACTGTAGTGATGGCAGAAATTTTGCACCGTTGAAAATATTCAACGGGAGTGGGGGGGGGGGGGAGGGTCTCCATCTTAATCAACTGGCAGACAGTGACTGTGACAGCAGAGAGAATAAAGAGTCAGATCAATAATCAAGATGGATCAATATTTGTCATCTGCCTAAAATCTGCTGATGGCGCACCTTACTTTCTCACTGAGAAAAACAAAAACACTGCTTATAGGAAACGTTTAGATTTCAGGTTGCCCTTTACGTTTGAAATGACCGTAATTATTTCAAGTGAAACCTCGACTGGAGGAGAGTCAGTGAAATGAGACAAGGTGAATGGGATAAGAGATTAGTGTAAATGCTGAATGTGTCGGGTGGGACGGAATGCGCCTAACCCTTTTCAACACAAAACAGACTGGCCAAAGATTACATCATGAACTTCTGCAATGAATTACCCAGATTAGGCCTCTATGAAATTGGATTTAGGCAAAACAGAGCGCTGGGAGATGAAGGTTAGATTGATATAATTGATTAGAAATTGGATTATGCGACTTTTTAATCATATGCTCCCCCCCAAAAAAATCATGCCTCACATCTGTGCAATTTAATCTTTCTTTTTTTTTTTTTTTTTTTAGTTGCAGCACTGAAAGCATCAAACGAGTTCTGACCCTCGGTTTTAAAATATCGCGTCAATAAAAGTTCAGACTGTCGTCAACTCGTGTGTGATGTTTTCTGTTTTCGGTGTGATCGCAAGCTGAACTTATTTTCGTGCACCATCTGATTTTCGGTGTGTTCTTAAAATGTCATCTTAAAGTACAGAAGTGCCTGGATGCATCAAGGAAAATAAATCTGAGAGAGAGTGTGTGTGTGTGTGTGTGTCTCTGTGTGTATGTGAGTATATGAGTGTGTGAGTGCGTGTTTGTGTGTGGTGTGTGTCTGACAGAAATGTATTTTTATTTAAAATAAAACTACATTTAAATTAAGATGCAGGTTACCTTGTGAAAAGTCACAACGTAAATAACTCTATGTAAAACCCATTAAAATGTTGCCTGACAGAGGCACATGTTGCAATATGCTGGGAAAAAAATGCTAAATTGTGTTGTGATGAAATGTTGGCTTTACACACTCATACACGCGCTACGAACGTGCGTGCACACTCAATCACACACACACACACACACACACACACACACACACACACACACACACACACACACACAAACACACACCCACACACACACACACACACACACACACACACACACACACACACACACACACACACACACACACACACAAACACACACTCACACACACTTTGCCAGACAGTCCCACTGTTGACATTAGATCATCAGATCTCGTAGTAAAGTCATATGAAGCTGCGAAGGTCACGTTTGAAATATTACTGAACCGTGTTAATAAAAAAAAAGAGTCTAAAACCTTAATAATCCATGGAATGAGTCTAAAAGTATGTTAAAACGAATAATGTGATATAGTGTTTTTTTTCTATTTATCACATGGTAAATTTATTTTCACTGATCAGAGCTGTAGTCAGTAATTAGCCTCTTTATTTGGCGCGTTCTCAAATACTAAAAACATTCGCATCTGTTTCCCAGTAAATACTTTCGTTTTGTCCGGAAAATCGGAGCTAAAAAATAACGACAAACTATAAACCAATAAACTTAATTATGTAGACTTTGAGGTGGGGACACTTTAAAGAATTAAACTCACCTTGTATTGTCTCCCTGTGCGTCAACGATAAGTGCTGCGGGTTCACCTGCTTGCGGCGGGACATTGCCCCGGCATTTACTCTGGCATCGCCCGGTGAACGGCACTTGGAGTCGGCTTGGACCGTGGTGTCGGTCCTCTCTGGATCGCAGGAGACCAACTTTCCCTCCTCCTAATCCCTATGCTGCTATTCACAGTGTTCAGATGCAACTTTGATGCACGTTCGGAAGGTGAAGAGTCGGACAGGAGCGCAATAAGGATGGAAGACCAGTTTGTCCACAATGTCCGGCAGCGTCGTCGGAGGACGCAACACCTGGATTGAGGAAGCCAAAGTGTAGTTTTAGGAAGCAGTTGGCAATGAGTGGCCGATGAGTTGTGCGCAGGTAGGTAATATTTTTGCAATGAGCTTTTTGAAAAAATTTTTAAAAAATCCTGGACTGCCCACCTCTGCAGAGACCGTGGTGACAGATGAAGTACGGCGCACTCCACCGGTGATATGTATTGGCTCTTATTTGGCTCCTTTCCCTTACCTCCTTTCTTAATTCTAATGATATGATTATATCATCTAGGGTCGAATGGCTGCTGTTTATTCTAGGATTCCCTACAGTCCTTCGATTTCAGCAGTGGTGCGCTAAAATGACCCTTTGGCACTGACTCCTCCTGCGCGTTTTGGCATCGGTGCGCGGAACGGCAACTCTTGGCTCTGGTGGCAGTAGCCTCGCCGATTGAGAGAGGGAGAGAGAGAGAGCGAGAGCAGGCGGGCAGACAAGACACCTCCTCCTCCTTGTCGTCCAACAAGCAGAGGTCCAATGTTTCCCAGTTTCCTATAGTGTCGAGGCTACTTCTTGTTGACTCACACGATGAAAGAGGCTCTGTTTGGGAGGACCCCGCATTTGTGTGTGTGTGTGTGTGTGTGTGCAGACTATATAGAGCCTGTGTTTTTGTGTGCGAGTGTGTGTGGTTGGGATTGCCTCCTTGGAGTGGGATGGGATTCAAGTTCAAGTGCGTCCGTGACGTTTGCGCGGCAGACACCACAGACATGTGAGGGCGGCGGACAACAACTCACGGACACTGGGGGCAGCTAGCGGTGGCTCCCCGGAGCTCAGCTCTGGTACAAAAGCAATCATCACTCAAAGACATGGTGGTACTGTCTGCCCTCTGAAGGAGTGTTAATTTAGCAAAATGCTCTGTGCACCTAAACATTTGTCAGCTCTAATGGTCAATCTGTTCAAAAGAGCATGATGTCCAACAGTCTTATCATCATGTTCCTTTCTCACAGTGCTTTTTTCCCCCCAATGTGCTTTGATCAGTTTTACTGATTATTACAACTTTCCTCCTTTCATATAATGCCAGGTGAAATTTTGCATGCATATCAGAAGGAAATTGCTTTAAAATTAGTGGCATATCAGGACCACCGCGATCAGACTAAATAAACCATGTGGGTCTAAAAGGTCACCTTTAATACTTTTATGTTATTGTGGCATTCTGGGCCATGTAAATGACCAAAGAAGGCTACTACACATGATTAATATGAATGCAAAGCACGCCTATTTCCTCACATTGGATCAGAGGGGGGAAAAAAACTGCATGCTGCATCTTTGTTGTTTGGATAATTTAAACATGTTGTGAGGCAACAGTACCCTCTGTTGGCACAGTCAGGAGACAAATCTGTTCAGGGGGTGATACTTTAACACAGCGTTACTATACTTTATTCTTATTTTTAGAATTGAAGCCTTAATTCGGAATCTAAGAGAGTCCTCGAAGAGCAGATCAGGTTCACTCAGTGGCAATTAAGGGCACTAATGGGCAATCATGCCGCACATAATTCACTGTATTCATTTAGGTCGGTGTATGCACAGATAAGTGCTTTGTACAGGCTACGGCTCAGACAAGAACATACTCAAGGTTTTTTTTTAACCATACCATGCAATTCAAACATGTGCTGTAATTTGGTTGAAATACATTGTTGAATAAAACTGAAATGGCCTAATACGGCCATTTAAAGTTGACACTATTTCCTCGTGGATCAGCAGAGAAGTGTGCAGCTATAGCAATACATTTTATAGTCTGCCATTAATAAAACATGGTGGGCAATTTTAAGAGCATTAGAAGTTTGATTGCTTCAGGGCAGGCCTAGGGGACTTTCAGGACAGTAATTATTTATATAAATGAAATGTCATCTCAGCTCTGGCTCAAGTAGACATAACCTCAGCAGACTCCGCATGGAAACACTACAGCACAACAGCTATCTTTCACAGATAGGCCAAGCATGTTGTCAAGCATATTGCTTTGACTGGAGTGCATAAATTCGGTATGTGATATTACATGAAATGTCTTCTTCTTCGCATCAGGCCAAGAGAGCAACAGCAGTCGTGGACACAGCGGATGCTGAAGGAAAACATTATCCTGAGTTCACACACACTCTCTTGCCATCCCTTCTGGCTGCAAGCAGCTCCTTGATCCTTACCCATGGGTTTCTCAATAATACATCAATGTCTCCATTATAGCTTGTATCTGCAGGCTCCGGGCAAAGGCAGTTTAAGCTGGGTTGAACAGGGCCAACATACCACAAATACCCTGCTTGTGGACACAGGAAAGGTTTTAAGTCCAAAGTGTTGCCTCTAAGGAGACATGCATCTCGCATGGTAAGTGCCATTGCTAAATGTGAGATACCTGAATACACCTCGGGGCAATACCTACACACAACACACGTGGATATGCTGAAATGAAAGCTTTGTTCAAGTAACAAGAGACATTATGTTGACATTTTGGCTCTTTTCCAAAATGACCCAAGACTTAAGGAGATTCCAGGCACCTATAATTTATGTTAAAACATAAAAATGAGCCCAAGGACAAAGTTTCAGCCTTGCACATCACTGGGCAGTACATGCAACTTAACTGGCTTTGATTCTGGGTCACAACCTTCTTGATATCCTTTTATCTTCCATTTTTCATGTCTCTCCCATCTGTTTACTCTCTGAAGAATACCAAAATAACATTAATATCTTAAAATAGACCAACATATATGAAAGAAGACATCATATAATACAATTTTTTTTTTAAGAACAAAAAGAAGATTTTGTGTTCTCAAGGTTAAGTGTACAAACTGGTCAAAGCAGCCGTTTTGATGTGTTTAACCACAATGTGACAAGACTGACATAAACAATGAAAGGTCCACTCTAGGACAGCTCATGGTAATATGAATATTGCTCTGGGATTTGCTTATAGTCGGTGCTTCATTATGCAATGTTTAATATTAATAAAGAAAGTACACGTATATATTATTCATAAGCTGATTTACTGTGCTTGGTGTGTGTGTGTATGTGTGTGTGTGTGTGCGTGGACTTGAGTGACAGATTGAGATGCTCCCTTGCTACGGGCAATACAACTAGACAAGGCTCTTACTTTTCTACAGGACACATCCTGACAATTTCTCCCACAGTTAAGAGGATTTGTCCAAGCACGGGTGAATATATAATGCATGCAGATTCCAAATTTTAATTTGGACCAAGTAAATGATTCAATACTGGTTTTTTCTCTGAAGTGAGGCTGGGAGGGGAACGAAGAGGGCACAAGATGTTACATGTAGTCTACACTTACACTGTCACATTTAAAACAATTGAAAGGGATGATGACCATCATGAGTTTTTGGACATATGAACTTCAAAAGTCAAAGGAAAAATTATCTTTATTTTAATTAATAGTATTTTCCACATTTACCATAAAATCTTCAGTCATTAAATCCATGTTTTGTTTTGATGTTGCTCTAAAATGTGGCTACTTGGTTAGATTTTCCGCATTTCAAAGCCATAGTCTACACGTATATAAAGCATATCAATAGTTTTGACTTGATGCGTGGATAAAAGGCAGTGTTTTGTGGTATTCCTTATATGTTACACTCTCAGTGTACACATCATATTTTTGTAATGGCACAAATGAATATGTATATCATAAGATATCAGACAAAAAAAACTTCTAAAATTATGGTATTGCTTCAATGGATTGATACAGGGGCTGTCTTTTTAAACTAGTACCAGACAAAAACCAATGTGGTGCAAGCATAAAAAAATAACATAAACTATTCATATGTGTGTAGATGCTGTTTGTGGTTGTTTGCTTTCTTTTAATTTTTCTTTTGATTTGCATATATATATATAATCATTATTATTTTTAAACAGACCCTGTGCTGACTTCGCAAGTGACATCTTTCTTCAAGTATCTGGTCAAGTCATATACTGGATGTGCCAAAAATCCAGTCCTGCACAGGTCCAAGGGTAATTATTTGTCTCCCTCTAGTGGATATTATTGGAAATAACACATTTTCATCATGCTTAAAAAACAATATGTATACGTATCAGTTTATCAGACGTATATCTTCTTTGAGGTTACCCATCAGGAGGAATTGTACTGAGAGCACTGACCAAATTAATTTAGCGGAGGAAAAGTAAAAAAAAAAATCTAACCAAAGCACACGTGTACCAGATGTCCTGCGTAATGACGTCGGCCAACAGTCTCTGACGTACTACACAATGGCGATGCCCTTGTTACGATGGGGACTGTTGTTGATCACTTGGTAGCCAATTTATTGTGAACAACTGCGGATTATTCATACAGCTGTCAGTTTTGGGTGATCTACTCCGACGGCTACATGTTAAAGGTAAGACTCGTGTTTCGTTACACAACAGACGGACGATTACCGCGGTGAATTCGAACTACTTTTGACAGGTTGCAGTCCTCCGAGCCTCAGCGTTGCTAAGACCTCGAGTGGAGCAAGTTTGCTAGTCGCGGTTAGCTAGCCCCGGCGGCCGGCGGCGACAGTCAGCCTGCTGAAGTGACACGTTTGACTTCCTTTATCGTGAAAGCTTCGTTAAATTTAATTTAATCTGCTGGTGTGTTTTAAACGCGGCTTGTTATTTAGTCCCAGGAAGCTAACTTTAAGTTATCATTAGCACCGCTAACAGTAGTGAATGTTAGCAAGAAGCTAACAGTTTCGTTAGGCTGATTGAGAGGAGACCGTCTCCGCTGCTGTCGACATCCGCATTAATCTGCTCAATATGTCTTACAAGTTATGTTTTTCTGTATTCATAGCTACAGCTTTACCGGCAGGCGCAGTTTACTCATGAATGAATGAGAGGGAGGGTGCTGAACATTACGTCCTCGTCACAATCTGTTTTCTCTTTACTGCTCTCCTGTTTCAAAGTGTTTACAGCTAGCTTAGTAACCTCTACAAAAACTGGACAGGGGGTAAAGGCATATTGATAAATAGTGATCTCTCTCGCAATCAAACAGTTTCCCATAATAACCCACATTATTATGCTGAGGTAGGAACTCTCTTGAAAGCCAAGTGCTAATGGGTAAAATGGTTTAAACTGCAGCTTTTTTTCTTTTCTGCCTTCTTAGCCGTCCAGTGCTGCGGGTCCGTCCACCGTTGCCTCTCCTCAACCAATGAAGGAATCCAAGGAGAACTTGTCAATGACTGGCCAAGCTATCCTGGACCACATCAAGCCATGCTGGTACTGGGACAAGAAGGATTTGGCCCACACCCCGTCTCAGTCTGAGGGCCTGGACCCTGGCACAGAGGCTCGGTATCGCAGAGAAGGAGCCCGCTTCATATTTGATGTGGGGACACGACTTGGGCTGTATCCTTGATTGACTGACTGACTGCTGATTTGAATACTATAAGACAGTGGTTAGAAGATGAATCACTTCCACATAGTTCAGTTTATTCCTGATGAAAATACAGTAAATGAAAAATATAAGACAGGACAGCACCCACATTATGGAGAAATTCTACAACTGAAGTACTGCATACAGTTTTTACTTGACTCCTTTAATGTTTTATTGTGAAGACATTCACAAGAATAGTTTACAGGAAGCAGTGCTGAGTTATTGTATGTAATGCTTATTGAAGCACAGTCAAAGTGTAGGATGTTTTTGTTAGAATTTATTTTATATGACTGCTTATATTTGACAAATGTGCAAATAACTGTAAATGGTTTCCGTGATGTCCTTGACAGTCATCAGTCACTATGACACACTGGCAACTGGCATCATATATTTCCACCGCTTCTACATGTTTCACTCCTTCAAGCAGTTCCCCAGATATGTAAGTTCAGTTGGTGGTTAAGTTTATTTTTTTCTCATTGCTGGAAGTGGACTAAATGTGTAGGATTAATGTTGTGATTTGTGTCTCAACAGGTGACAGGTGCTTGCTGTCTTTTCCTGGCAGGGAAAGTGGAGGAAACCCCAAAGAAGTGTAAAGATATCATCAAAACCGCCCGCAGCTTACTGAATGATGTGCAGTTTGCTCAGTTTGGAGATGACCCGAAGGTGCAGTGTCTTTTATTTTCACTCTGTTGTCTTGAAACATTGTCCCTGTTAATGCTGGACGTTGTAAGTGCAACGGGACATTACACTGTACCTTAATCTGTCCGTCAGGGAATGTGCTGTGGTCACTAAGTTCAGAAAAGAAAATAATAGTCTTAAACTAAAATCTGTATTACAGAGCCCCATCATAATATCATGTCGCTCTAGAAAGAATAAACAAAACAAACATGCCACAGCCTAATTGCTGTTAATCTGCTGTAACAAGCAACCATACATGTTGTAGGGCTCTGTCAACACTGATGTCTTTAAAAGTTATAAGTATGTATTTCAGATTTCCTGCCAACAGGCCTAATTCACATATTTGTATTTTCTTCTGCAGGAAGAGGTGATGGTGTTGGAGAGAATCTTGCTCCAAACTATCAAATTTGACCTGCAGGTGGAGCACCCTTATATGTTCCTGCTGCGTTACGTCAAGCAGCTTAAAGGTGAGATGGGATAAGCATGGCATCAGATCCATGCAAAGTCTGATACATTACTATGGTAGGAACCAGTAAAGCTTATGCTTTGTTTTTGTCCTGTTGTCATAGGGGAGAAGAATAAAGTGTGCAAGGTGCTGCAAATGGCATGGACGTTTGTCAACGACAGGTGAGCAGCTGATTTGTAAACACTGTCTCTCAGTCTCACAACAGTCTCACAAATATTGTGCATTGACGACCAGATAAATGGGGTCGTCACAGTTCCATGTGGTTTAAGACGTTTACCACATAACCGCAATGTCCTCGATTTGAATCCGGCCAAGGGGCTTTGTTGCCTGTCAACTTCTTTATTCTCTCTTCCCCCACATTTCCTGTCTGCCTCTCTGTGTGTTGACAAATAAAAGCAAAACGGCAAAAGAAATAATTGAATAATTTCAAGAGTATACATCAAGATGTATATAAGTTGTGTCTTTCAATGTTTCAAATCATCTTTGCAAAAGCATTTTGTTGACACAACTCAGATGTGACTGGAACCATTTTGCCTGTGTCCCTTCCAGCCTGTGCACCATGCTGTCTCTGCAGTGGGAGCCAGAGATTATTGCAGTAGCCGTCATGTACCTGGCCGGCCGCCTTTGTAAGTTTGACATCCAGGAGTGGACCGCCAAGCAGTCGTCACGCCGCTGGTGGGAGCAGTTTGTCCAAGATGTCCCGGTTGAGCTGCTTGAAGGTGCTCATCATGAAACCATTGACACTTCATGCCTTTCCTGTGATGCTTGTTTCATGTCCTTTAAAATATGTCTCAACAAAAACATCTGTGTCTTCCAGACATTTGCCACCAGATCCTGGACCTGTACTCCCAGGGCAACAAGCCCATCCCTCAGCAGATGCAGGAGAAGGAGCGGGCACCTGCTCCTGTGACCCCTGCTCCTCCGGCTCCACAGGGACAACCCCCGGCCTCCAACCCTCCTCCCCCACCACCAAAGAAGACTTCCCCTCAGGGTGGCAGCCCTGCGCGCCAGCTCAAACGCTCACATGCGAGTATACGCTTGAATTACATTGTTGGCGGCTGAAAACTATGGCCAATGGAAAGTCCCTTGCTCTGCATAACCTACTGACACTGAGCATTTTTTGAGTATTTTTTTTTCTTTGTTTCAGACATCCCCCAAAGATGAACCAAAGGCTCCAGGTAACTTTCTTGTTAAACCTCATGCAGGCAAAATTCTGTTCATGTGGGTTTTAAAGTAGCTGAAATCTTACAGCGTATTCAGGTTTTTCTTTAGGATTTTGTGAGTATTCAAGACTACAGCAGTGACCTCCTGATTTTAAAAAGCTTTTGCATCTCATTAATTTTTTTTTTTTTTTTTTTAATTTTACAGAACAAGTTGGGTCAAAGATTCCTCGACTGGAGAGCCCAATGCCCCCTCTGCCCACATCACAGCCTCCCTCAGGTAACTGTCTTCTCCTCCTCTAGTCTGATTTGCGAGGAAGTTCCACTGATTTAGATTTTGATTGCAGTACAGCATAGGTATGTGCTAACACCCTCTCGAAATCCCGCTGCCTGTTTGCGTGTGTCTCCAAATTGGCCCATAATGAGCAGCCTGGACCCCCTGCCCAGGACTCCAGCTTAGAAAGCAACCCAAAGTCTTTAGTCCTCTCAGTCCGCTTACATAACCAGCATCTCGTCTGGACATTATGTTTCCCAACACACACGTTCTCCTAACCTCTCCCAGACCAATCTGATTAGTGCTTGAGCCTGATAATGAGACCTCCCATGTGGCTGAAGCCTGGCAGTCGCGTTCTGGCTGTGCGCTCACTGTCTGGGAATGGAGAGGTTATTTGAGATCATGGGGGAATGAGTGGCCTTCTGTTACTTGCGGCCAAGAAAATTGAGAATTTCTAACAAGATGTTTTCTCTTTGCTGTCTCCTGTTGCTCACTAGACCGAAAAGCTCCCGCTCCTGCTCCAGCACCTCCCACAGAAGCAGAACCAGGAAGTGAGACCGCCCCTCCTCCCCCTCACGCCCCACCTCCACACCAGCCTCCTCCCCTTCCCCATCGCCCTCCTCCACCTCCGCCCTCCAACTACATCATGTCCACCACCAGCTCCTACATGTCTGGGGAGGGCTATCAGAACCTGCAGTCGATGATGAAGACAGAGGGTCCATCTTATGCCCCCATGCCGCCCAGTTATGCACCCCCGATACCGCCATACCACCCCCACGTCTATCCGCCGCCCGCAGCACCACCTCCAGGCCCTCCACCTCCTCCTTCTACCTACCCACCACCCAGCTTGCCCCCGACCTATCCGCCTCCAGGTTACAACAGTTACCCTCCACCACCGCCTCCACGTATGCCACCAGGCCACGTACCCCCTCCAGGGATAGGCCTTCCACCTGCTGGGTACCCTCCTCCGCCACCTGTGCCCCCAGGACAGTCACAGGTCCCCCTGCCCCCTCCCCCTGGCATGCCCCTGAACCGTGGTGGGTGGATGAGATGAGAGTGCTAAAACAGTCTGTGAACTGAGGCTATGCCGAGCCACCACTGGGGAGGGAAAGCTCTCTGAAGAGGAAGAACAACCAGGAACTTGTGTTATTCTGGTACAAACAAAGGAAAAGCTTTTTCACCTCCAGTACGACTTGTGATAAATAGCTCCTGGGGTTGTGAATAAAGGCTTATCAGCAAATAGGCTTGAAAGGAAAAGTGAGGTGTGGACAGTATTGTTACGAGAACCAGAGGTGGTGCCAAAAGTTTGGTGTTAGAATCCTGAAATATTTTGAAATAAGCGAGTTAAAAGTGCACAGGATGGAACTTGCTGTACCCTGTCCCAGGATCTTGTAACAAACACTGTCCACTCATTGTTTTTGTTCTGGGAGTGTACCCTGAAATTTCTTTTGTGTTTCTCTTTTTTTACTATTGTCAGACTCATTCACTAATTGTAGGGGGATGAAACGTACTTTATCTTTGAGAGGGTTGAGTCTTATATTTCCTTGTGTATTCCATCTCCCTGATATTGTGTTTTAGTTTTGCTGCATTCCCAGCCACCCCAGTGTTGTTTTTGTTTTCTCCACATTCCCACTGTTTACAGAGCGTAACAAAATCTTGAGATGGTTTAACATGCCGCAAAATATAAACAGGACCGTCGCACTGAAGGACTGAGAAGAGCACGCTGTATATTCAGACACGTTCACGAATGTGCCGCGTGTTCAAACATGCTGTATATTGTTTTAGTGTTATTACATTTTATTCTGTAAAAACAAGGAGTTCATGCTGCGAGATGTTTGTGCCACCATTAGATGCTGTCAGGTCTTTTCATTTTATCATGCTCATTTATTTCCTGTTCCACTTACTGCAACTCAAATGAACTACATAACAGAGGACCTGTTGTCAAACCAACCACATCTAACACTGGATAGTCTAAGGTATATTTGTACATATCTGATATTTTCATTTAGACTTTTTTTTTTTCTATCCATATGTGCCTTAGTCAGGCCTTGCTTTTCTGTATCCCTTAAGCAGCTTTGGTTTTGTGTCAGAGTGGCACTTAGGACAAAAAAAAATAATAATAAAAACTTGCTTTTACTACTTTAAACTGACTATGTTTTCAGTCTATTTAAGGTGAAAATGTGCTGATCAGTATGATGCAGCTGGATTCACCGTGTACAGCAGTGGTTCCCATCCTTTTTTTGTCTGACATACCCCCACAAGGATTATAAACTGGGTGTTGTTTAACACTATTACTAATATTAGAGAGGATACTCTTAAATATTTTTAATATAAGTAATGAACAACCATTTATCCACAAATTTCCACAACTATTTCAATTGTTAATCCTTTACTTTTAGCTACCGTTGTGTCAAAACTGACTTTTATCTGATGCACATAACCTCACTGGGAGAAGTCTAAATTTTATTACCTATTCTGTACCAACAGAGGGCAGCCTTGCTCACCCACTAAGGAAGACAACATGCCTGCAAAAGTGTTTTTCATCAAATAAAGACCACAGTTCACAGCAGGATTTAACAACTTTGTTTTATTTTCTCCCAATTTTTTTCTAAAAGTGGCCTATTTTATGTTTTCTTTTCACCTGCCAAATACTCATCAGTGAATTTCATGAAAAGAAGTTACAGCCATGCTAGTTACTGCAGGAATTGACATTTATTTACGCTGTAGATTCTAGGATTCTGTACTGTGGTTTTAGCATATAGGCAGAAAAAAAGAAACACTATAAATGTTTTTTTTTTTTTTTTTTAAAGACAATTGGGTTCCAAATCAAAACACCTTGCAGAAAAAAAATGTGGCACATCTCAAATCAAATGCCATATATAAAGTATTCAAAATTGTATCATGGCTTCAAATCAGTTCCTAGAAAAAAGGACACTTTTAAAAACCATACTTTGATTTCTTTTTTTTTTACCCATTATTTGAGAGAACAGAGGTGCATGGCGGGCAGCCTCAGACATGTTCTAATTTGGAACAAATAACACTAGAGATGGGAGAGCCTGAGCTGTCAGTCATTAAACTAACCTATCAGACAACTTTTCAGAGTAAATCTGACAAAATCTAAATATGACTGATCAGTTACTGATAGCACTCCCATCTCTATCTGATACCTGGCAATAAATACTTTGACAAACAGTGTTTGTTCATTTTGACATCAAGAAATACTCATTTAAAATGTTAGTGTTTTCTGAAGACATCTAAGGGAAGACTTATCTCTCATATTCTAAGAAAAAAAAAAATCAACTTTAAGAAACATGCGCTGCATAAACACACCTGCTGGATCCATGACTACAGAAAAGGTCTGAGTTTAAGAAAAGTGACCTTTTTGTCTACTGAGATATAAAATGATAACCAAGGAAATTCAGAGCAATCCAAAAAGCAATCCAAACCTAACTTAATGTTTAGTGTTTGGCCTTGAAAGTTTTATTAACAAGACAAGGCTTTTAGTATGGATTCAGCAAATGTCTTCAGCATTCTTCAACCGTGTTGTAACCAGGGTTCACAAAAAAAAAGAGAAAAACAGAAAAGAGGACTCACAGGCAGATGCTACAGCTGCAAGAGAACCATTCAGTCTCCGTCCACACACTCACACACACACACAGGCCAACACTCTCGCAGTCACCGATGGACAAAGGTAAAGCTGTAGCCCTCCCAACCTGAGAAAATGATTGTCAAGCATGCACACAGCATACGAATTTTAGTAAGAAAATTAATCTGTCAACTCATTGAGATGGTTTCACTCAGAATGGCCTTGATGCATTTTCAGAGGTTACAGAGATACAGGAATAACAGTAATTCATCTGGAAATTAAAAAAACAAAACAGAAAACGGTTTATTACTAAAATCAAACCCTGTTTAAAGTCCGGTTGTGTGTGCTTTTCAAACTAAATCATTGATCACATGGCCACGCTAGAATACAAAATAGATAAAAGTAAAATCAACAATAACAATGAAGTAGTGCCATGGTTTTATACATAATATACACAAGTTAACAGTGATCTCTAGACTTCATTATCCATAGACTTGTCTTATGAGCAAAAGGCGCTAGGTCACAGTGGGTTTCACTTAGTTAACACTTTAGAATGCTAATGCTAGTTATACGCGTTGATCACAGGGGGTGGGTGGGGGCGATACATGTGACAGGAGCTATGGTCTCTATAGGAGGTACTGTCAAAACTTATCTGAAGATACCGCCACAATGTTGCCTTCACATCCCAGCAACATGAGAAGAGATTTCTGCCCCTGCGGCCTTATCAGTCCCGTGTCTGAAACCATGTCATATCGCTAGCTTAACGTAGCATAGCTATGCTCTGAAGGACTGTACGTGGTGTGTGTTTGTAGCAGTTTGAAGAGAGAGATAATTGTGTAGCCGGAAGCCTCCAAACCAACTAGGAAAAGTGGCGAATCAGTGAAACTAGCTGCCAGTTGTCAACATAAGCTGTGAGAGATAAAAACATGTTGTACACGTAAAGTTGTACACGTGAATAACAGACTAACAGGTCCGTTTTGTGGCCATCTTAGCCAGTCTTAAGAGAGAGTTCACTGAAGGAATGCTAGGTATTGTAGGCAGTAAGGAGCACGGCATGTTGGGTCGGGTAGGCGCAGGTAGTAAGAGGTGTTCTCAGGTGAGTGTAGGTACTGTAGATCCTGATCTCTCTCTGTCTCTCCATCTCTCGCTGGTTGCCATGCTACAGCGGCCCTTTGAACTGGTTCCCAGAGAGGTGCTGTCTGATGGACAGCTTTGATCCTGCTGCATCACCCAGCTTTCTCCACACCACCTGCAAACAGGAGCGGAGAGAGAGGAGTTGAGAGGGGGAAGAGGAAGAGCGAGACAGGCAGACGTAGAGGCAGAGACTGAAAGAGTGAGGCTAGGCATTGAAAAAAACAGGACTTTCTTCTTCAAGAGTGAAAACTTCAAATGCTCACAGTTTGACTTTGAGCTGCAAAGACTGCACACAGCCACACACACACACACAGACACACACATTACAGTAGAGTTATCTCTGTATCTGTCCTCTGTCTCTGTGAGGCTGCTCTCTGAGTGCTGAGATCTCTCTGTGACTGAGTGAGTGAGAGGGGCCCCTGGGGGACCCTAGTTATATTACAGAGGTACTATTGTAGTGCTCCCCAGATTCCTGGCCTGTCACATACCTCTGCCGGGCCCAGACAGACCGGCTCTCTCTCTCTCTCTCTCTAATCAGCGGACCTTTTTATCCTGGACCAGGCCTTTCAGCACCAGTAGAGGAAGATGGAGGGAGATGAGGGGGGAGTGGGGAGGGGGGAAGGAGAGGAAGAATGGAGGGGGTGGAGCTGGGGCGCGGGGGTGGGGGAGTGCTCTTTTCCCTGCCGCTCCAGTTTAATTGCTCTGACAGCTCAACTATGAGCCTCTATTTAGGGCTTCCAGTTTAGAGTTGGCTTTGGAGCAGGGGTGAGGATGGGGGAGTGGGCGAGGGGGAGGCAAAAGAGAGAGAAAGATGGAAAGCGAGAGGCAGCTCCATGCCCAGGACACCGCTGCAAGTGTCATTCCAAACCAAATGAGTCTGAATGAGGGTTCCTCATTAGTGAACGCAGCTCAAAGCCTGACCTGATTTGCACCCAGTAGAACTCAGAACACTGATCGACAGACAGAACAAACAGGAACATCATGGATATAAGGTTCCTTTGTTGAACGGTCCGGGAAGGAGGGCAGGTGTTGCACTTACGTTGCACATCTCTCGCACAATGGCCTTCTCTTTCTCACTGAGATCGTCCTCATAGTCCTCAGGGACCTGCTTGTCCAAGTTCTCGTGGACTTCCAGCACCTGATGGCAGACACAGTGATGAGCGTGTGTGTTTGTGTCAGTTTAATAAATAAATAGATAAATTAACCCACCCAAGAAAAGTTGATCAAGAAACCAGCTGCCATGAATACAATATCAACTTGAGCCAAAGTTTCCCTGAAATCTATTTTTACTCCGTGAATTCAGTACCTTCATGGCGTGCACCACAGCCTCAGGCTTCTGGACGCAGGACAGGTAGCCTGTGGCAGGAGAGGACTCGCTGGTTGGGAGACGACCCGTACCCTGAGGAGGAATAAAAATTATTTTAAGTTTTTGTGCCACTTCGTCCACAGCAGACACTGGACAGGAATAGCAAAGATGTGCTTGAAAGGGTGACATGCTACAAAGGTTAAGAGCCACGTCTAAACTCACAACACCTGGAGGACATGCTCTGCAGACTGTCAAACTATCTCCTCACTTCTCCCGTCACATGGAGCTTTAACCCCAGGAGTAAATGAGCACCACCCCACCGAGCCCTTCATCTGACCCACATCTAAGATACTCCACTCAATAAGAAAAAAAAAATAAACCACACTCTTCTTATCAGTGGGTGCTTGGTTCTGATTTAACAAGGGAGATTTCTTATACTGTGGCACTGAAAATGCCATCCCCTTCACCCCAGCTCAGATCACCTCTCCTCCGCTCGTGTTTTTCTTCCCTCTTTGCATTCAAAACGCATTCAACTGCCAGCCAGGTCTGCTACCTGCACAGCGTGATTTAACCTGGTGTGATGGGAGCAGCCAGCCAGAAAGAGAACCAGGGGGTTTGCTTGACTCATCCCACCCCCTGGTTAGTTCCAGACAGTAGCTCACTGTTAGAGGGACACAGAGATCTCTGGGACACACAATGGCACCATTCACTGTAACCTGGCATCAGGGTCCTGCATTAGACACAGCTCCGTGGCTCTATTAGCACGGGTTCAATTCTCTGCTCGCTGGTGATACATTCGCTGGCCCCCGTTTGGGTGCAAGAATGAGCCCACACAACCTAATGGCACAGAGATAAAATAATAATCCCACTGCGGCCAAGAGGGATGGTTTGTGGAAACTGCCCAACAGTCTATTCATATCACATCACACTCATGAAAAATGGATTTTTTGCCAGTCCTGAGGGTTATGGCCTGACATGCACTTACCTGACAAATAGAGGTAAAATAGATGTTTCCTTCACACAGTTAAACTTGTTAAATGAAGTCAGCCTTTGCCTGATAAATCATGAAAGCCAGCTGATGAATAGCTTTTTATTCATGAGCTTTGATATCAGAAAAATCATGAATATAATGAAAAGGTTAATGTTAATTTTGGCTGTTTATTGCATTAAAAAGGTTGCTGGTCAGCAGCACACTCAAAAGGAAAGCTGCAATATCCCTTTTTTGACACTCCTGAAATTAATGGATAACACTGGCTTTGAATAACGGCAGTCTAAAAACTTAGTGTGGAAAACGGTATGAAGAACTTCTAGGGTGTCTAGGGTCTAGGGTGATTGCTATTTATGACATCCCCTCATTTTTAAAGGGGTAAGTCAACATTAGTAAGAAAATGATATACAGAATTACAATCCCCTTGTTGAATAAAGACACATTGCCCACTGTGTTTCTTCTTCTTTAAGGTCACAACAACAAGTGTAACACCTTAATTCTCCATACGGCTCTTCTGCAGTGGACTTTGAAGTCAACCACATGAAAATAAAAAAGTAAATCACTGCCACTTCCTTTTGATGTTTTGATGTTCTCTTCTGTGGGTTGAAGCTATTATGTGAAATGTGTAAACACTTCCAGTGTAATAGTGTTGAACTTTTCAGTTTATTCTACATTGGAGCAGCGCAGTAAAGGAGAGGATTTGGACAGCGCAGAGACAGAGCCAGCTCCGAGCAATGTTTACCGTTCATATGGATGTACAGTTGGGGATGGCTCGCCTGCATAAACAAGCCTGATTTAGGCCTTGCAGGATGACGGTGGGGGGAAGCAAACACTGTCAGAATCAATGGTTTGTAGGTTGAGCACACAGAATCAGAGCCGACTGCTGAAGTGTTTGTGAGAATCACTCAGGCTGGCTGCTTTCTTTCTCTATCCGTCTTTTCTTTTCTTCTCTCTTGCTTGTCTTCAATCTGACAATATCACGCACACAGTCGTTGACCTGAAACTGGGCCTGAATGAGACATAAAGGCCTAAATATAAAGGGAGAGCTGACAGATTAGGACGTGTACACAGTACACAACATGAGTCCAGTCCACTGAAGTTCTGCTGTTATGGTCTTTGGCCCCCCACAGTCTCTCATCTTTTCTCCCTCTCTTCATCGTCGTCTTCTAACAAGAGCTTTCTTGAACTTGAGCCACACGAGTATTAGTATTATCACACAGCTCAACATGAGTAATTCTCCATGGAGTTGTCACGACAACAAAGGCGTCATAAGAAGAGAACATGAATCACGAGAAATAGTTATTCCGTGCTTCATACAACTGATTTGCCAGTATCAATTTGTCAGATTTGCCATCCCCTGTTAGACCACTATTAGTTGTTTTTACACTTTGTACTTTTGTACAGATTAAACAAATGAGATATAGCGTTTTATAGCACTTCATAAACACTTAAGTTATAACAAGGCTAAATTTGAACTTAACAGTTGGTGTAACCGGCTCCTGCTAGTTACAGGTTGACTTAATGAAATATATCTGAAATATTGTCAAATAAAACTATTTTCCATCTCCTAACTGATCCTTATATTGACAATGCCAGAGCGACACCAGATGTCATGCATGCAAAATTTACACCTCAAGTCAATATCATGTCCTTGTTTCTTGTGAAACCACAGAGTGAAATTAAATGAGGGGAGACAACCATCAAGTTAATTTGCAGTTTATCCTTCCTCCTGCAGGGAGAGACCTTTCATCGGGTCAGGGTTCATGGACATTATTGAGCGGCACAAACCTCCAGGAGGAGGTAGGTTTGACCCACAAGCTTAAAAGGTGGGAGCTGGCCCGCGCCTCACGCTGGGCCTGTGATTAAAACATAATATTGATTTTTACAAGGGGAAGATTTAGTCCTCCGGGGTAGTGGCATGGCCCGACTCTGACCTTCCTTAAGCAGTCAGAAAACAATTATCCAGCTGCTTCTCCCCAGACACTGGCAGGGTCAGGGGTGGTGGAGGATTGTAGAGAATTATTACTCTCATAGTGGGATTCAGTTCAAAAAGGCTCCGGGGAGGAGGATGGAGCTGAAGGGCGGGGAAGGCTAACTCCTGTTCATTTTCCTTTCTTGTTTCTGTCTTAGATTTGTCCTCTTCCTCTTTTCTTTTCCCAGTTGGTCTTATCCCCCTCATGTCCATCCTCCTTTTTTTCTTTATCTTTCTTCCCTCTCTCCCTCTTTCTTCCTGTATATGTGTGTGTATGTGTGTTTTTCACTTCCTGTCACATGAAGAGAGAGAGAAGTTGCCAGTGGAGGTATAATTGGAGAGTTAGCAGTAAAGTGAATTAGAGCTGACTTGACTTGATTCTGCTGTAGAGGCACCAGCACAGTCCTCCCTACAATTAACTGTGTGTGTCTGTGTGCAATTAAACCCTGTCTCTGTACACAACCACATTTGTTATAAGCAGTGTCATAGTGTTGAGCTTTGACTATGATTGCTTACGTGGTTAGGTATGAGTAGGCATCCCTCTGTGTGTTTCAGTGTTAGTCTTTATATGTGTGTACCCTTCCTGTGTTGGTCTGTCTATGTGTGTGAATGTGTGTGTTAGCCTTCTGGGTACTGACCATGTGCATGGCGTCCTGGCGCTGGGGCAGTGAGGACAGCTGGGACTCTGAGTGGTAGAGGGTCATTCCCTTCCTCAGGGCACGAAGGTCACCTGGGTTGCACTGCTGGGCGCAAATGGGCACAAAACAAACATACAGCCAAAAAAAAACCACAGAAAGAGATAAGGCTTCAGAGACATGGCAACTAAAAATACCTACAAAGCTGCTTCTCTGTATGCTAACTGATCAAAATGATTAATACAAAGACAGAAATAAGTACAAACATACAGACAGGAAGTCATGTGATGTTCAAACACGTTTGGGGCTCTGTAATGTTAATACTTTAACTGACCGTGTACAATTTACATTTATTATGATTAAAAATGTACAGTTGTGCAGTAATCTACTGTGCTTTGTATTAATGCTGGACCAGTGCAGGATTTATAGAGCCAATACTGATATTCATGCATGAGGATAATTACCATATCTGTGAGTAGAGCCCACTGATACTGGATTTTTAAGATATAAATATACATGTACATACACACACATGCTAATACCAATATCTGTAATAACCTAATACTGTCAGCTAATATCAGCCTGCCAATGTTTCTGTCTGGCTCCACTGTGTATATTAAGATCCTCGGTGACGGTTCATTAAGGACTCTGTGGCTCTGGCCCCCCTCCTACGCTGGCACCTGCCCGCACTCTGATCGTCACTCTGACGCCATTGCTTCAAGCGCTTCATTTGCAAAGATGATTTTTATTTGTTGTGGCTTTCAACATAAAAGCCACTTCAGAGCACTGGGGCTGTATCACGTTGTGCATCATCGAGGGCCATTACACAGGGACAGTGTTCCTAAGATTTGTCCTCATTAGCGGCCAAAGACCACTGGTTCCTGGGGGCAGTAACCAGCCTAGCGTCGCTCTGTGGGCAGGAACACGGCACCACCACTGTTGCTTATGACATTTCTCATGTCACGCACTAATGTTCCCTCTGTGCGAGGCGCGGTGTGTAAACACACGTGATGCCTGGGAGCACTCGGGCTATAAATAACCCAATGAGCTGTGGGTGTGTGTCTGTGAATGTGTGGACATTGTGCTGCGTTGTCTGCTTCGTTAGTTATCCCTCTGCGTCACACACTCAGGTGCACACTCACATACAGTTTGAACACAATCTGCATTCACCTTGTCTTCTCTGTCCTTTGATGTCCCCCTGCCTCTCTTCTCCTCCAGCTCGGTATCCTGTCAGTGTTCCTCTAACCTTTCTCGATCCTTCCCTTGGCACTTCTTGATCTACTCTTTGGCTTTTCATATTCATGCCCCTCAACTGTGCACCTTTGCTAACATGTCTTTGTCATTTCTCTAGGCTTTGTGTCTGTCAGTCCAACGCTCTGTATGTCATATCTGGAGGAGTTTTCTGACAGGGTTTCCATCAAATAAAGATTCCTGTCATGCTACGTCTAGCTTTACAAACACACCAACTGTCTCCAACTTTACTTCCTTCCCCGAGTTGACCTTGACCACTGAGACCAACAAAGCTATTTGTTTGCCAGACAGCTGGGGACAGCCGGCCCTCTGCAGTCTTCCTGGCTAAAACTCTGGTCCCTCCATCTATCCATCCATCACAGTGTTCTTGGTGCTGACAGGGAGAAGCTGTGGACGTCACGCATCATTTCCTGCTTGAGTTATGAGGGGCAGGGGTGATGCTGCCTTGACAAAAGGGTAGAGGAGGGCAGAGGATGGCAGCATGCTCCATGAGAGCCAAAATTTAATAGAATACAGAGGAGAATGAGTTTAATTTGAGTGGTCTAAAATAATTTTTTTTTCTTTTCATACTTAAAATACTAGCACTAACTGGCTTTATACTGCAATACAAGAAAAGTTCTGTTTTTATCTAGCTCTCTCTGAAATCAATGACCCACTGTTTCAAATCTTGTGAAGAATTTCCAGCGGTAAGTTTGCCCCCAACTTCGGCGGGTGATATCCACGAACAGAAACGTCAGCTGTGTTTGTGCTGCGTGTGTTTTTTTTTGGTCGATCTGAGCGGATACACTTTCTCAGCTGGCAAATCAGTCATACTGTAAGTTTGTCAATGACTAAGCCACAATTCATTAACCTCTGTCATCATTCATGTCCACTGGACCCTACTGCAGTCCACTCTCACAAAACGACTTTAATTAGCCTGCAGTTAACAGATGGAGTGTCATCTGAATCTGCCATATAAATCATTTAACTCTCAGAGTCACACTGAGCACTCACTAGTTAATGATAAAGCGGCAGCGAGCATGTCGGGGAAACACTTCAGTGAGTTAATAGAGATAAGTGACGGCTGAAAGACATTGGAGATCTGAGTGGGACAAAAGTTAAAGAGCAAATTGCATACATGCATGTGGCTGAGCATGTCTGAGTGTATGTGTGCACATACACCTGTTTTTCTCATTGAGTGTACACCTGTGCTATGTAGGACTTTGTTCATATCTGCCGTGGGACCATGTTGTTAACTCCCTCCCTTGTCTCTTTAGTACAGTACAATCCTTCAGCCAAGCTTGTTTTGAGGGTCAACATTCCTGTGATAAGGGGCTATTGTTTCCTTCAGGCTTAACACAAGTTTCACTGGACCAGTTTCATAACACAGGAAGTTAGGCAATACGTCCATTGAAGCAACTAATCCATTGTAACAATGCCACCTGCTAGCATTCAGACACATCAGTAAGCAGGCTATTGCATAAGATTAGGATGAATTCAGTAAACTGGACAAATGCTTTTTCTTCATTATTTACTTGAGTACGCTTTCAAGAAATCAAAGTTTATTAATGACACAACCATCAAGACAATGCTTCTTAACTTCAGACCGACATTCCCTCATTTCCTCAGTTGCACTCACGTACCAGTTGTCGGCCATGCATTATGGATGCCTGGCTCTACCTGTGCTGCCTCAATATCTTAAATTATTCAGCCCACCAGACGTCCCGACAAGCCAGGACAAGCGTGTGTCATTTATGCACCAAAGCACAATGTAGCATTCATTCACCTAGAGTACCTCGTACCAAACACTGACTGCGCGGTGCTAAACAGCTCCAAGGACAGAAAAAGGCTTTCTTGCCAAGATAGGCCACATACAAGCAGGGCCACCTGTGTTTATTCATTAGCACAGCATGCTAGCAGAGCATAGAGGGGCCAAAAACAGGACTGGACACAGAAGCAAGACCTTTACAAGGTAATGCAGGCTAATTCCTTAGTGCCTGTAGCATGAACACTGTGTCAGAGAGCTGATTCACCTCTGTGGTAATGTTTGAGGATTGACTTTGTTGTATCGGACTGTATGATTACAGATAAAATGAGATCCAACACCACAAGCCTGAGCACAGCCTTAAAGAAATAGTTCAACATTTTGGGAGATACGCTTGTTTGCTTTCATGTCGAGGGTGAGATGAGGTGATTGACACGACTCTCATGTCTGCACAATAAATAGCAGCCAGTTAGCATAGCTTAGCATAAAGACTGGAAAAAGGGAGAAACAGTCTGATTTAAAAAACAAAAAAACAAACAAACAATAAAAAAAAAGCATCAGTCTAACGGCATCTCCATTCTATTTTGTTTGTCCACTGTGCTCAAAAACCAAAGTTTTACAGGGGATTATGAGCTGGACTATTTCTTGGCTGGGTGCAGTGGCTTCCTGGCAACTAGTGGAGACTCCACTACAGCATGTAGTTTTTACACTTCAGTTTTTGAACACAGGTAACAGATATGAGGTAGATAGATACTGAGCCATGGTGTGTGTGGTATGAATATTCTCATCCAACTCTCAGCAAGAAAGCAAATAATTGTATTTCTCTTCCTATAAACGTTACCACAGAGTTGATCCAACACCTATCTGAAAGTGTCTGCATAAACTGGGCATTTTATTATTAGATGTAACTGCAGGCGAGTTCACCCTACTGTTACACTGTACAGGTGTTCCTTTTATTGTGTCCACCCTCTGTATAAAAGAAAAGCTTCAAGCTCAAAGCTGTGAAAAGTCCCACCACCAAACAGACAAAAGAGGAAAAAGGCCAAAGAGGCTCAACTGGCTGACAAGCAGAGAAGCCAACGAACAGTGCCATTTCAAGAAGTTACCTTTTTCGTCTGTATCTGTGATAAGCTATACCGGCTATAAGCCTAGAGAGAGAAAAACATAATGGTGTATAGGTTCATTATTTGATTAGTAGGAGCCATTATTAGCAGTAAATGTTTTAAATATACTTTTTTCCTGGGCACCAGAAGAGATAAAGATACTGTGGAAAAAACAAACAAACAAATATTCTCGTCCCAATCTCAAATCTAAGGACATGAAAAATAAAAAAAAAACAAAACACATTGCTTAAAATCTATTGGTCAACTCTAAAAAGAAGGCTCATATTATGTGTCTTGACCGCTGTGAGAGAATGTGTAGCACCTAATTGTAGCACTTAAAGGCGATGAGGATCATTTAGGTTTCGTATCAGGGATTCCAGCCTACACTCTCTGTGTACATATGAAGCTGCTGGGAGATAATTGGGAAAAGAAAAAGAAAAAAAAAAAAGAAAAGAATAAAGGCTTTGAATCAAAAAGGCTTTTGAACTGTGAAATTCCAACTGTCTGCGGCCTGACGTGCCTTCAAATTACAAACATTACAATGAATCAGAAAGATAACTGATACATAAAAGACCATGATGTATGAATACATTTTATGCTGTTTATGTGAGTTTACAGATAGTTAATGAGCCACAACTTTGAGTGTTTAACAGTTTGTTCCCCCACACGTGACTAATTAATATGTTCAGTTGTAAATTTCACCATGGGTCCGTCTGTGGTTGTATGCATGTAACACACAACTCTGCAGACTGACACGTGACCTACCGGTGAACCAGACCAGAAATCTGCCACCGCTTTCTCACACCCCCACCTCCAACTCACTCAGCCCTCCATCCTCCAAATTTAAGAGAAGTCAGAGTAAGGTCAGCTTTGGAAGAAATCCTTTACTCTGTCACTGTCACTTAATGCCTCTTTCCCCTTCTTTTGCCTTGTCTCATCTCTCCTCCGCTCCCACAGTTCCCCTTGGGTGCTAACATCATTGCTCGCTACTGAAGCTTACTGACTCCCCATGAATTAAACATGGATAAACATATTCTCCAACTAACTGGCAGGCTGTTGTGAGGGGGTGGCTTCAGAGAAGCATCAGGCAACCACTTTATCTTGCACAGCTGCTGATCACATGTTTTAGGGTGAGTTAAAAAGTTGCATAAGAGGAGTTTAGTGAGGGTATAAGTTCAAATAGTAATAGTACAACTTACAGAAGGGGAGAACATGAGAGTGGTGCACATACGTATGTGTACCTCACCTGTGAGAGAAGCTTATTGTTATCGTCCTCCAGGATCCGCACTTTCGTCTCCAGCTGCCTGATGTAGTTGGAGGAGGAATCTGGGGGAGAGAGGAAGTAGAAAAGAGAGGAGAGGTGATTAGCATTTAAAAGACCTCAAGCGGAAAACAGGCAGGCAGGGCCACTGGAGCAAACAGACCACATAGAGCTCCAAAAGGTTGCTGTGCACTTTGAGAGACCCCAAAAAACTCCTTCTGAAAGAGTATTCTGCAGATGAGGGGCTTCACATCATGAGTAAAGTCTAACGTTGAAATATGTGCAATATACTTTCCTTTCATTGAATTCATTTTTTACTTTGAAACTTCCTTGACTTAAAATAATTATTTTTGCAACCAAAAAGCAGCATGCACAGGTCTGATTTTGCTGTTTGATGTTCAAACTGCTTGCTATAAATAAGTGTACTTGACAACACGTTTACATTTCTGGTAGCCTCAGCAGGCACATGAGAAATAAACGAGTAAATAAGAAATATTAAAGTCATTTAAGAAACAAGCAGCTAACTTACTTCCATTCTCAATGCGTCCATTGTTTTACAATGAATGAACTGTATCAGTCTAGAAAGTATAAGAAAACAGGGAAGGCAATGACAGTGCTAACGTGCTAAGGTTTAGCAGGTATAATGTTCACCTTCTTAGCTTAGCATGTTAGCATGCTAAGTTTTGCTAATTAGCACTACTCACAGCCGAGGATGACGGGAATGTTACTGGATATTATAAAGGTTATTATTAGTTATTATTGGTATTTGGCCATAAATCAATGCTTTATGGACTAATGGTGAAACAGGTATCACAGAAATGATATTGTTGATGATGATGTTATTCAATGAGTCATTTAACCCCTAAATTTATGCCTGCTGGCTTTTAGAAAATCAGTTAACTACTAGTACTATTCTGCAAATCCACCTACCATGTTTGTTGTTCTGTGAAAAGTTCTCATGTGCTAAAAACACTAGCTGTAGCCTCATGTCAAGGGGTCAAGCACCAAGCATTCTCACCCAGATTAGCAGCGCTTGACCTAACCTCATGCTTGGCTGGGGCCATTTCCCATTTTGGTCCACATTTTTTTCCGGCACCTTTCATTCACTGTTTTATTTGCAATTTGTCACAAAACTGTCTCTATACTGTATACATCTGACAAACAGGGCAACTGAGGCCCAGTTGACTCCAAAGAGACACACAACTGTTGCTAATCCTGACAAAGCAGCATTCTGCGTTGACATGAATCTACCGCCCTGAGTTCAAACCAGGGACAACAGCTGTGTGAAGAGTGGAGGTGCAGTTTGACTCTGTAGGTGGCACACAGCCTGTTATCTAAAAAGGCATGTTTAATTTACAGTGAGATCAAAGCCGAGCTACGCACAGGAACTGCACTCCAGCAGCTAGTGAGCAGCGCACCACTGTGCACACAGCTTTATTTTATTTTGATTTATAAGTGGAAGTACAGAGAAACTGAGAGTGGAGACGGCGATGAGGAGCTGTAACAAAGCCGGTGGGGAGGTTGCTGATGAAAATGATGGGTTGAGTTAGATGCAGATGAGAAGTCACTGCTGTAGGGCACTACACACACACACAGAAAACCACAACTTGTTAAAGTGAGGTAAGTCATGACCTCAGTTTTACTCAAACAAGTTTTATAACCTTGTGTGCATCAGCATTATGCAACCAGGGGGCACTGTTCTGCAGACTCAACAATCAAAACACACACACACACAGTGGCAGCCTGATTGTATAGAATTACAATAACACACACAGAGACACAAATAATAGCTACAACCTTGTTTCACGCACAGGTGAATATTTAGGTGTATGTTTACATGCATTTTAGTAAGCTGGCAATCATCAGCTTTAACAATATGAATTATGACCCAAATTACAGGGTAAAAGAATTAGCAAAACTATGCTTCAAAATAATGGGATTTAAACATTTACAACTGCATTTACTACTGGGACAGCAGAGGAGATTTAAGTTATTGCGTGAAGTCCTAATACTTGAGATGATGCTAAATTAAAATCAGTGGGTTTCCACAGCTAAACAACGCATTATTTGTGAAATTCAGACACGTACACTGTGTGTTCTCTCAGTTCACAGCCTGTCCTCTCACTTCAGCATCAGTTCAAATATTCTGTATCACTCACAGCCTAAGTTAAATAATATGGTAATGGATGAGGAGAAATCAGATTACTGAGCACCAGCATGTAAAAGTTTTAGAGTTTTCCAGGTTAAGAAGGTGCATTTAAAAGTGTCTTCTGTTTTCCTCCTGCTCACACATGATATATCCCCATAACTTGGTTCATGATGGTGCATAAATGGCAATAAACAGACAAAATGTATCCCTTTTCCAAAACCTGAGAGTAGACTCGGGTGAATGCCTGCACGGCATTTATATCCAGCCCTTTGACTTTTTAGGTGAGCCAGAGCAGACCGTGCTTTCAGTTGCCTGGTTAGCCGACGGTTGGAGAGCTACAAGAGAAGGCTATAGTGGCCAGAGCTGGTAATCCTCTCTTCCTGCCCTGTGACCCTCTAATCTGGATTCATCTCCTGGCCTGACCTGCAGCCAGATCTCAAGCCGATTAGGATGAAGGTTCCTCAGCCTTCAGTCATCACCAGCACACTCAAACAACAAAGGGAGAAGCCACAGAATTAGAGGGAGGACGGAAAATGAATGCTGATTGTTTTTTTTTTGTTTGTTTGTTTTGGTGTTTATATTAAGTAGTGTGTATATTAAGATTACTTTCAGAGATGGAGATCTCTTCATCCAGGAATCCAATAAACTCAAAAGTCATTTGAGTCTGTTAGGCTTATTTTTTTTATCTCCTCAGAACTAATTTAATAAAAATTAAGATAAGCAATCAAAGATAAATATTGATATATGACTCAGATGTATCCTGTTCGACTGGAAGAAACTCAGAACTGGCCTAAAAAGTGAGGAATCCCACTGCAATGAGCACTGTACGTCTTAACTCAGCACCACCTCTCCCTTCCCTTCTCCATCTATAAGCCTTTGATGTGTTATAAGGGGTTACGTTAAATCTCAGAGCGCATCACACATGACATGATTAAGTGGTCCTGCTTAAATATGTGCAGATCTGCCGTGGGAACATTCACAGGAACACACAACATGCACAAAATGCCTCAACACCTCACACACACACACGCTCCTCCACGGAGCTGGAGGAAAAGCTACAGATCACACAGGGATCACATAGCCGACCCAAAATAATTACCCTGTAAAACTCAGCCCGGCGCCTATTCTTTCATACAAAACAGGCACTGAGGGAGAGGCTATTATTACTTATGCATAACCTGAATGTGATCTTAAGAGCTGATAAAAGTGGGTACAAGGCGCTGTGCAGAAATAGGAAAGTAAAAAATGCCCAACTAAGCAGTAAACAATAGGGAGAGGGGCGTAAAGAGAGAGGGGAAACCTTTCTCTTACAATGCACAACTAATCTATTTTTAACTCTGCACAAGTGTTGTTTACCCAATGAACTGAACTGATGTATCTTTATGTGTGAGCATGTGTGCGTGTTCGTGTGTGCACAGGACAAAAGGTGACGCAGACAGTGGCGCGAGTCTATCCCCCTCTCTGCACGTCACTTTCCATCATGTCAGTGCCACTGTGACCCACTTCCAGCAGCCACTCCCTCCTTAACTCTGCCCCACTCTCTTTCTGTTTTATTACATCCCTCTGCTTTAACTGCTCTGTCCATTGTCTTTCTTTTCTGCTCTTAAAAAAAAAAAGGAGACTGACCCATTAGTCACTCTTTGCTGGTTGGTGATGAGAAAAGAGACACATTTTTGTGTCTTATGTTCTCATCACGGTGACTTTTTTAAGTTAAACAAAACGAAAAGCAAAACTCCCCAAAATGCGTGTGTGATACTTCAAAAGGTCATGACCTCTACTGGTTCTTCTTTGTTTTCTGCTCTACTTCAAACATCCTATGCCCGTCTGTCCATCACAGCCTCTTCTGCACAGTCGCTCTCTTGAAGCTTTTTCTGAAAATTTTACACCTATTTGGAATGAGGCAGAATTCTCTAGCCAAAATGCTAATGGAAACAACTGCAGTACTAAAACAGTGTGAGAGGGTTGATGTGTTAGAGGAAAAAAGAGACCACAATATGTTTAAAGACCTGTTTCATGAGAAGGAAAGTTCATTCTTAATCTTGGAAAACAATCCCAAATCAAGGTCCACTTACTACCACACTAAGGCTGGGGAAGTGAGAAAGTATCGAGAGACATTTTTGATATTGGTCCTTTCATGGGATTTATTGACAGTAAGAAAATACCTTAAATATCATACTGAGATTAATGGCAACCAGTGGCCGTGTGCAATAGTGGAAAAAGTTCATTCATATTTCTCAAAGTATTCACTCTGATAGTGACATTGGTATAGTCCTTAAAGGGACTGATTTTTGATCAAATACTTTTGAATACATTTTAAAATGCTTTGGGGCACTTGCAATAGCGTTCTCCTCCTTACATTTGTTCTTACTGTCACGCCCTCCCTGTACATGTTTCAACTCCCAGTATGTGGCAGTGGGTGGGGGTGAGTTTATTGGAGGTCAAAGCAGGTCCACTCTTTAAGGAGCATATGGGGAAAGGGGGGGGGGGGCACAGAGTAAGGCATGATGGTAAATGGGTGTTGCAAGAATTAGGATGGCTGGTGTTAAAATTAGGCCACATGTGTACACATTAACACTGGGCATTTAGCTGAGACTGGCAGGAATGTACAAATACAGCAAAACCAGCCTCCACACTGTTGACTGCAAGGTCTTTGCTACATCAAAATAGCTTTGGTAAAATGGTATAGTTAAGAAGGACTAGGCTTTGGAATCCCCTCATGTTTTCAAGTCAGATCCCTTGGCTGTTTAGAAGCCTGCAGTGCATTGAAATCACTCTGCTTTTATTATTCCTGGCTCGGCTCTGGCTTTCATCTCCTATTCACAGCTGTATCGCAGTGTTTTAGCACAGAGACATGGATATGGATATTATAATGAGTGCTTATGTGCAGCATTTATAAGATAGAGAGCGCATGTAGGTTGCATGGGTGTCTAAGCTGACTGTGTGTGTGTGTGTGTGTGTGTGTGTGGGAGGGAGGGAGAGCAAGGCAGTGTTTGTGTGAGAGAGGGGATTTTTTTTAAACCCATCTGTGTGTGTGTGTGTGTGTGTTCAAGGCAGGAGGTTGGGTCAATTACCTCAAGATGTTGAAGAAAGAGCAGAAACAGTCTAAACAGTCTCTCTCCCCTTTCTCTGCACCAACACCCAAGTAAAAGTACAGTGAATTCCATGAAATCTGATCTCAGTGGCTACAGAAAGTCCAATTTATCATACAATAACATCTCCGTTAACCAGCAACTTTCAAAAACTCGAGAGAGAACAGACTGAATCCATGGTGGGAAGGGGGATCTGAGTGAGGCCCACCTTAAAAACTGGAAAAAGGAGGGAAAAAGAGGGAAAAGAAACACAGAGGGAGAGAGGCACCACTGCCTCTGGTCAGAAGTTAGCAGGTCAGGTGAGCAACAATCTATAGAAAATAAGAGTTTGAATACTGTCAGGACTTCTGCTTCTGCTCATTTTAATTGTCAGTTAATCCACTGATCATTTTTGTGATTAACCAATTAATTATTTAATCTATAAAAAATGTCAAAAAGGGGCCACAATCACAATTTCTCATGGCCCGAGAGGACATCTTCAAGTTGCAGTTCAAACCCATAGATATTCAGTGATATAAAACAGAGACACACTACATATCCTCAGGAGTTAGGAACCTGGAATCCTTTTTTTAAAATTAATAAATGTGTTAAACAATTAACTGGCTATGAATACTTTATGTAGATCAATCTTCTACCAACTGACCACTCACTATAAGGCCAACGCGTGCATGTGCTGGGGCCAGCGTGCGCATGCCTCCTCTGCCTGGCTGCTCAGCGCTCAGGCATAGCCAGGGCTAACTGACCAAGGGAGCAGAGAGGAACAAGTTAAGTGGGTACCCATGCTGCATTAATGAGGGGGATGGCAGAACCTGGCAACCCAAGCACGTAAACCCCAGGCCCCTGGAAGGTCTTCAAAGGCTTGACTGGCTCATCAGCTGGCGGGGAGCTAACCCCATCTGACAAGACGTGGCACCCGCTCTGAGGGAGGGAGAGAGAGCACCTCACCTCCTGTGTGTGCGTATGTATGTGGGTGTGTAGCGTGTTCCGGAGAAAGCAAGACATGTTTTTTCATGTGAATGTCTCTAAGTGATTGTGCATCTCTGTGTATGATAACAGCACTGCACTGCTTCATGCTTAAAGAGAGACAAGCCATGCTGACTGACTAGTGTTAAAGTTAAAGCGCCCAGTGGATAATATCTCAAAAGGACGACTCGTGCGTATCTACAACTCTTAAATATTGACCAAGAGAAATAGGCTTTTTAATCATTTGCTGCTTGTCAACAGAAAGGCCATGCAGGGCTTACTAACAACCAGCGACTGCTGTCAGTGTGGTTTTAACTCAGCACTTAATGCATTTTCCCACCATATGACAAATCATTTGTGTCAAATACAACAGTACTAGAAGAGACTTCTGCTTTGAGGAGTTTTTAATGGCAGAAATATTTAGTACACTTTGGTCTATCATACAAACATCATAGCCCTGTGAAGCCCTGTTTGGTCCTGCTGTGGAAATGGAGACTGCTGACCAGTCTCCATTGAGGGGACCTTGACCACGCAGATACTGAATATACAAGCTGTGTGTTAACTGTTACACAGTATTACTTGAGCTGTGACCAAGGTTTTCTGTCTATTCTTTTAGTCTTTTTGGCGAGAATGATGTCCTGTCTACTTGAAGATGTCCCATCGACATTTAACCAAAGGAAAATTAACTGTCAATTGACAGAAAATTAACTGGTTAAAAAATGTATTTTGATAATCATAGTCATTTTTCAAGCAAAACAAAAACGCCAAACTTTTGTGTATTTGATTGGTGGCTTTTGTGGAACTTGGGAAATGGGCATTTTAGTAAGAGTAGGGATTTCTTGCACAACTTCCAAGATGCATGGAGAAGGGAAATAGTCTGAAAAGGTCTAAACTCCAGCAAAGTTAACTTAATGAATAATATCACTAAAGTTGTTCTTCATCCAAAAAGAGCAACTTTTTAAAAACTATTTTTAAAACTTTTAAAAAAATATTTTATAGACCAGATTATTCAAAAAAATCAACTAGTTAATCACTAATTAATAATCACTAGTTGCAGCCCTAATCTAAAGCCAGAGTCACTTAAAACTGTAACTGACAGGCAACTTTTTAATAAGTCAAAGTACAACCCTCAAACCGCTGAGTTCCAAATGGAACTATTGTACAGAGCTATTGGGAAGGCTGCTGCACCAAGCCCACCAAGAGCTTCTCCAACCAGACAGCAAAAGAGATTAGATGGGATGTCAGACAGACATATTAAAGTACAGATCCTTCATTTATACTGCGTTCTTCCAATTGGAAATGTTCTCCATTTGTCCAGGAGAGTTCAGTGTAAACACATTACAAAATACTGCAGGTCCTCGCTTGTTTCCTGCTCCGTGCAAACAAGCTGAACCTCGTTTCCTTTCATATTCCCCAACACAAATCAATCTGACAATCTGGATGAAACGGAGAGAAGTTGACAGAGAATCGTTACTGACTTAATCTAATTACCCACACTAACCACAACATGTTACGTATGTAATTACACTCATAACCATTTGAAGGTCAGCTGGGGCTCTTTCATGTAACACGGGTTGTTAATGTCTATTGAGTGGAAACTGAAGACCTGTTTAAATCTCTCATGTCTAGATATTGATCAGTCTGTCAACATCCTTAGTGGGCGAGAGAAAGAAGGAGAAAAAGGGAGGGACAGACAGAACTAGTTTATTTATAGGTATTCCAGCAGACAGTAACAGAGACGTGTCTTGCTGCTATCACACGTCCTGTACGGCAAAGTGATGCGCCCCTCCCCTGTCTCCTCCACTCTTCGTCACCACCCTTACAGGGTGGGCGGACGCCTTCACACGCCTGAAGCTGTGCACGGCTGGATGAAAATGTGTCTACGTACGAGCCAACGTGTTAATGTGTGGAGGGGATTTATAAATAACAAGTCTTTATGTGAGCATTATGAGTATGGGGTTATTAAACATTTTGAGTGTGACAACGCAAAAAAATTGTCAAAAGTAAAAAAAAAACAAACAAACAAAAAAAAAACTATGCAAAGCTTGACCGTAACATAACAATCAAACAGCACTGCCACAGTTTATTTGTTTCGCAGAATGATCAGGCCACTTGCAAGGCTAGTGCCCTATGACCTTAATCTTTTGATTAGGCTAGAAGAATGGTAATCTGGCAGCCAGTTGGGTTTAATCCCATGAAATCAAAGCTGTGGCTTTATAGTTTGGTCCACACCCTTAATTACTGTCCATGTGTGCATGTGTTGGCTATTCAGTGCGAGACAAAACAGAAAAGATTAGTGACATTTGGAGATGGATTGGCGATGGGGTGTTGCTTGTCTACAGAATGCTGTACTGCTACTCATCTGTGCGTGTAATTACGTTCAAGACGACTTCCATCATCATCCATCTTTCACCTCTGGGTTAAACACGTGAACGAGGTCAGGACCCAAACTATATTTCAATCATGTTGGTTTTGGGTCATACCTCAACTAGAGTACTGATATTGCTATGCTCAACCTTGAGTTTCTGAACTGGACTCCCTGAAAGTCATCTGTTATGGCTGTATTCAGACTTTCTGGAGGGAACATTATGTTCTATTTAGTATTCTCCTGTTGCAAGAAGACATAAAAAGCTTCTTGCTATCTCACACTCAGTGACACTTATGGCCCTTGACACTGAAGATCAAGGGTCATAACTCTTGACTGATCCAGGGATGGGGCACTGCATTCCTCTGGATCAGTCAACCTGGTAGGATTTTCTTCTTGCAAAGATGAACATGGTGGGATTACAGTGTTACTGCGTCTTTCCCCTTATTTGATTTAAATAGCAGTGTCCTAAACTGCACAATCCCTTTTGTTTAAATACATTTAGATGAGATGATTTGTTGTGGGGATTACCTCTCTTTTGCTAGCTGGAATTATGGATATTTACTTGCCGGTTAAACTGATGTTAAAACGGGCCCTTTTCAACAAAACATTTCGAAAATGTTAGCAAAAACATCAATTTAACCTACGCCATGCGATAACAGACAAACAGATACGTTGTCTGTGAACGTCTGAATGTCATGAACATGATACCCCACCGTGCCCATGGAAGGCTTTGCAGAAAAGGCTTAAGTGATGGCTGGCTTTACCTTGCACAACCCACAACACACCACAGTGTGTAAACAAACACCAGAGGGCATTGTGGGTAGCGAGCGTCCTCCCCGAGCCAATGGCCCTCTTTAACCTCATTCCTCTCCCCGTTACCACGGTTTCGCCACCACAAACCCCATGGCAACCCCATTTACATAAATCTGCATACCTCCCCATTCCTTTAAAAGCCTGTCTGGCTGGCTGCTGAGCTGGCAAAGGCTGTGCTTATGTAAGCAGAGTATAACAGCTAGCAGTTAGACAGTAAATACAGAGGACGTTCCTTCAATAAGTATAACCCTGAAACCCCTTTATTATCGGCCTCTGAAAATCCCATCTGCCATGCGGGTTCTGATGCAATGGGCAAACTGGGGCTTCTTTCAATAATGTGGAAATAACTTTTTCTTTCCAATGACATCATCTAGTGGTTTCATTACTGTTTACATGAATAATAACTGCGTCGGATTTCATTTGAATGCAAATCAGAAGGAAAGGGAGAGCAGGCAAGATTCAACTCGTGGCTCCGCCATATAATCCAAATGTTGACAAAATCCGTCTTGTTCTGGTGCTTTATCTGTGCTATGGTTGACTGTATCTCACAACAGAGCATTACCTGTAACAACATGTAGGAAACACTCCGCAAAAGAACACTTGTAAGAATAGCCGTCTAATGCCCGAGGCCTGTTGAACCGCTGGAGAGGACAAAGCTCTCATGAAACAACTTGGTGACACAGAAACCATTCGCCAGTGTCATCTGGAGCTTTACCATCTATTAACCAAGCACTGATGGATAAAATGGACCTCTTAGGGGATATTAGCACAGTAATTGTCACAAAGAGAAAAATCTTACGTAAGAGCTGTCCACATAGACAGTTATCTCATCCTAACCACCACTAAAATTGGATTGATGTTGGACTGGAGTTCCATAGCCTTTGACTTGACTCGACAGCAGCATTTTGAGATGTGGTGAAACTAAGTGAAGGCGACAGCGCTTATACTCTGCAGTTGTCAGGGAAAGAGGCCATTAGAAAGGAAACAGGAGAATGAGAGCGAGATGTACAGTAGGGAGACAAGAGATACTGTGCAGACAGAACCGAAACAGGCATAATAACCAAGGGAATTCTATTACATCCCATTATAAATGGTTAGTGCTGGCTCCATCCAGGTCTCCACTACAGAAGAAAGCAAGGCTAGCCAGGACTCATTATCCATGTCACTGAATTTTCCCTACAGTGTTTTTCTGTCTTATTTTTAAACTCAAAATCACTTCGACCTATGGCGAGAAGTGACCAGCGTGCCTGACTTTGAGACATCCTCGTCCTCCTCTGCAGGACAGAAGGGGCTGAAACATATCCAAACAGGGATATGATGTTAACAAACACACATCCACAGAAACGGGCTATTTTTAACCCACTCGCCCCAACCCCACCCCCCAAATATAAAATCTCCTTGTAAGAAGCAGCAGCAGCAGCAAAATAACATTTTAATCTACCAAGTGTCTGCGCACACACACACAAGCAAAACACCTGGCACTTTCAGACACAGAAAGAGAAAAAGCACACGTTCATCTATGCATGTGTTCGCGTGTGTGAAAGATGAAGTCAAAGGTGTGAAACATCACAGAGGGGAAGAGTCAAGTGAGCATAAATGCCAGCGACCTTTTTAGAGAAGAACTTTACAAGCCCTGACAGGCAAACATTAGGCTACACTCCTGTTTATTTTTGTTGCCGTCGTGCCTGCTGGGCTGCAAGATGGGTTGCACCGAGAACATGTTTTCTTAACATGTCTTCCGTTTGATCGCAGCTGCCAAGCATTCCCAAGGTGTCTGATCTCGTCTAATTGCTTCCAGTTTAAATTGACCTGGAGCCCAGTGTACCCTTCCAAATGGTCTGTTTGTCTCTTCACATCTCTGTATCCGAATTACTGTTAGTTTGATCCTTGGGCTGACTTTAACTAGTGCTGAATTTATTAGGTGACGATGTGACGACTGGCAGCTTCTCTCTATCGTCAGTCATTATAAAGTGAACACTTGGATTTTTTGACCGCTGTTCAGAGAAAATAAGCAACTGGGCGGCTTGTGGCCTGTGACCCCTCATCACAGGTTCCAGTGAATATAAGCTATGACCACATCAACCAAAGAGGAATTTTTCCTTCATAGATTGTTATTATTATGACCACTTTTTTTTTTTTTTTTTTTTTTTTAAATAGGTAGCATTCAAGTAATTCAAAAGAAAAGAATGATTAGAGGAAAATCAGAAAAGATACAATTTGTGCAGCCAAATTGTTTTATTTTTCTCTGCTGTCATACCCTAAACCCCACTGAGGAGTCTCAACCCCCATCAAGAACCACTGTATAATCACTTCATAAAGATGAGAAATTGTTGAATACTCTGGCATTTGTTTAATGTGTTTTTTAAAAAAGTTTCCGCATTTGATGTAACAAAGACTTAAAATCATCCAAGGTGTCAGTCCTCATCTGTTAGCAACTGAGTTGCATAGTGGTTTTGATTAATAAGTAGAATGAATGGAATGAGCGAAGATGTCATCTCTAGGTCTGTTGTGTTTTTTTTATACTTTAATAATTTTTATACTTTAAATATAATTTAAATATATTTAATATTTTAAATATACTTGAAGTCCACAAGGGGAGATGTGATGTGTACTTAAATATACTTTAAGTATACTTAAAGCACACTAAATACAACTTGATTTTCAACTGTGATATTGACTGGCAGAGCACAGTGTGTGTGTGTGTGTGCGAGCACTACAAAGTATACAATCAATAAAACAATCGGCAACCCAACCAAACCCAGCTCCAGTCACGTGACAGTGATTAATCACACCAGTAAACATTTAATTGCAGCTAATGAATGGCTTCACCAAGCAGCACTGCTACAAACAGCCCCATTTCCACCCTTCAGGCAATAATGACATTTACGACTGCTGCTACTGCCCATATTAAACAAGTTTACATTTTAGGGCACTACATTTGACTGGATGATGGAGTGGATTATGGCGTTATGTATATCTTGTAGTCCAGTGAATAAGGAGGGTTTTAAATGTCATTATACACTGCGCTGTGGTATATCATAATGATCCCGATGCCATAAATGCCACTGCAGTGCTCCATCCTTTTAATAGGCCTAAACCCCTCCTCTGACTCTGTGGCCATTAGGTTTATTAGTGTGGCTTGTACAGGGGGGGCAAAAACATGCACGAACACGAGGGGAGAATCACAGAAACAAATTTCATTTGTGAGTGAGACCAGAGGTTTATAACCAGATGGTTAACCTGACCTGAATGAATCTGATGAAGACTCACACACACACACACACACAAATATATAAATGCTTCATAAAGCCTAATGGAAACTCATCAACCGGTAATTTTATTATATAAGACCTCCCTGACACCCCATCGTCTGGTCGTCAACTCACGCTTTCTCACTTTATGATGCATGGCTATCATTTACACAGCAGGGTGGTTACAGAGGCAGTTTGGTTTGATACATCCTCTGACGGGACAGAATCATAAATCAGCCTCATCAATCTAACAGCCGCGGCCTTTGAAGATTTTTTTTTGGGAATCTGGGCCCAATAAATGAAATGCAAAACAGTGAAATGTGTTCCCAAACTATAAAATGAAACTGTTTTTGACTGGAAAATTATAACTGTGGCTGAAGCTGATGTGCTGCCACTGCATTCCAAAGCCACTGAACTGTAGGAGGTGGTTGAATAAAATACTCAGGCTACAGTGTAATAGTTTAAAAGACAGAGAACATTTTGTATGATGAATCCCACAACATCTAGTCAGCTTGGGTAGTTTAAAACTAATATTCTATGTATAAATCTTAAACATGAAGTCTTTCGGGGTTTTTTTTTAACAAATGAAACAAACAAGAGGTAATGTGTTAATTAATGAGCTTTAGAGGTGCTCGTAAATTATTCTGATTCCCTTGGGCACAGCCAGGCTAACTGCATCAATCTTTTCATCTAATTCTCGGCAAGAAAGTAAATAAGCACGTTTCCCTATTTCTTTAAATTCATGCATTTCTTTAATACACCAAAAATGATGAATGCTAACTCCTAACTTCAAAATATAACACCAACATTCAGATGCACAAAAAACTGACTGTACTTTGATTTAATTTTAAAGACACGTCGTTATGTCAAGTGGGAACTGCAACCAGCTGCGTCAAAACACTTTGGATATTATGCAAGATACCACGGTTCTAACAGGGTCATAGACATTTAATGATGTGTGATATTACAATCTAAATGTGTCCACACCATGAAGGACCAGTGCTTAAAATCACAGCATTTAAGAATGTTTTTCACATTTTTGCCAAGTAAAAAGATGAACGCCAAGTCCTTACTCACTGTGAGGCTTTTTGACTGTCTATTAAAATTTACCCAGTATAACCTCAGTCACCTTTACAAACAACAGGGGAAAAAAAAGGTACCAGGGATGAGTCAACCGCAAAAGCAAGACTAACTTTATCTTGGACAACATAGTTGGGTCAGACACTGCTTGGCCTGCATTGTCTGCGGTAGAGCCAGCTGTCCACTGAGCCAGTGACCAGGTGGTCCCTCTGACTCAGCGGATCTTACTAACAGACCCACTGCGAAACGGAGGGAGGTCAGCAGTAAATCACTGGCAGAGGCTGGTAGAAGAAACAGCAGTGGATGTAGAGATAGTGTGACAAGGACGAGTATGTTCATATTTGATCTCTGCAGATTTTAAACACGTCTAATATAGCTTGATAAAATTTGATTTTGAAAAGGATGGTTAGATGTTTGAAAGAGGCTAAATCAACGCTAACTTACTCTAAACAAGCCTTTAGCTGTTTTATGCCTTTTTTTTTTTAAATATATGGAGGCTTATCAAACCTCTAATCATCTTACTGCAAAAGCTCCAGATTAGCAAACAGGAACATGTGCTAGCTCTTTGTCCTGGACAACATTCTCATGCTTCTTGGTTTAAAAACTGTATTAAACTCAGCGTTTTCATCTGGTGGAGACTTTTCCGTTTGGAGTTTTCCTGTCCTCCCTGTGTCTCTGGATATCCTCTACATGCTCTGCTTTTCTCCCACTTTCCAAAGACATGCAGGTTAGGCTGACTGGTGACTGTAAATTGCCCGTAGGTGTGAATGTGTTAGTCTGCCAGTCGATGTCCACCCTGTGACAGAGTTGTGCCCTGGCCAGGGTGGACAGCTTTTCGCCCAATAAGTGCTGGGATACATTCCAGTTTCCGGCAACCTGCACAGGATGAAACTGGGCACAAAAAGGATGTATTATTGATTTTGTTGCATCTGTGTGGTGTCAGCACAATGCCCAAAAAGAAAGATGCAAGCCTGACTTTTTAAATTGCTCAATAGTGGCTTATTAAATCTGAAAATGCTGCAGGCTGAAGACTGACGTCAGCATATTTATCTGCTTCACTAGCTTAATTATTAGCTTTATTTACATTTATGTATAACATACACTGTATTTTTCAGCACCGCTACATAGCACTGAACTGTGTAAATAATTGAAAGACAACAATGCCCCCATTCCTCCCTCTCTTCAACATGTGGACTGTGAACTCTAACTCGACCCTTCCCTCACATTTTTCTTTCCGCGTGTGGAATCCCATGAGGTTCAGACACCGACGCCTGACTTACGTAACCAATTCACTATTTTTATTATGATATAATGACAATATGCTGTGCGTACTTTACCTCACATCCAAGTTCCTGTCAGCCTGCTCTTCTTATTGACATTCCCCGGGAATTTAAAGGGACAGCAAGGTCCCACCCAAGAGCTATTAACATCTGCAATGTTGCAATAAATTTTACAGCTAACATCTCAGATTGAAACCCATAACTCATCTCAGAACTGTAAATAAGTCAACATCAGACCACCACTGGGATGTCTGATGGTAGCAAAACCTTTAAGCAGCTGGAAACACTCCAAGTTGGGAATATGTAAATCTGAGAAAGCACAGCTATAATAGAGATTTGCATAGTGTTGCATTTGTTGGATTAAGCCGCTGACTGGAGTGTGAAAAGGAAGTGTACAGCATGTGTGCCCATGTAGATCTCCAATCAGTATTCCTTGATTGCTTTCTCATTAGCGTTCTTATTTTCAGAATAAATCTAATAATTAAGAATCAGCTATTTGACTTACTTAAAAAAAAATTGTATATAATATTGTTATTGCAGCCAAAAGGTTTGCAAGACAAAATGTATCTCGCACTCGCAGTAAAAAAAAAAAAAAAAAAAATCCAAATGTAAAGCACAAGCTGCTGCATGAAAGGAGATGAAACAGATTTCGCTGTTGAAATATTTACTTCTCTGAAAATAAAAGTCTGCAGGAAGTCCTCATTCAGTGCTCTGCAGGTGCAGTGATATTTCAAGCCTTTCAGTCTTTTTCTGTGTGTTTTTAAGGTTTTTCTTTTTTTCCCCCACTCAACTCTCAGCAGCAGCGGCTGAGATTTCATGGATGGCCAATTCCCAGCTGTGCCTCCCAGCACTGACATCTTCTTCTCTTTTATATTCTCGTTTTTTCATGTCCCCCCCTTTGACTCTCCTTTTTTCCCCTCTTCCCTCTCACCTGTTCCTACCCTACCTTATCTATCTCTGCTTAGTTCACCTTCATTTCCACTTTTATGTCTTCTTGTTTCTCTCTCCTTCCCTCTTCATGTCTCCTACTCTAACCCTCAACACTCATCCACTTTTCCTAAACCCACCTCACCCTCTGCCACATTCTTCTCAACTCTCCTCATCTGTCAGATTCCCCTTCTCCTCAGCCCTCATCAGCCACTGATGTGGGCTCCCCAAAAACCTCCTCCGTCAGCCTTTCCACCCATTTGGCGAACCGCGCTGCTAAGCCTGTGGTAAATACGACATCAACACAATGGGAATCGATCGCATGCCTCTGCTTTCATTCAACTTGGCAGGCTTTTATGATACTATTATCTCATCCAGCATTTTCCAAATGGTCAATTATTAAGTTCTGCATGGAAACCGCTCATGTTATACCTATCATCTTGTTCCACGCTGTATAAATACTGAACCCTATGTAGCCTGGGTCTGGAGAATTACTAACTGGTAGCACATGACACCGCCCTCCCCTTCATCCTTTTCCATTTCATGCTACTGCTTTTATTTGTTGTACATGTGCTGACTACAAGGAGGCCTTAAAGGTATACAGTACACATTCCTAAGATTTAAAACAGATTTAAAGTCACCAGAGCAACAAAACCATTGGATGTACATGCATTCCTCTGAAACAAGATTCAGCTCGTTTCCCAAACAAACAAAATAAAATCTGACAGGAGAAGTTTGTCAAAAGTGGAAAGAGAGATATACAGTAGGGAGGTACAGTGCTAAAGGAGGTGCCAGTCTGTAGAGAAAAGCAGAGCAAAGAACAGCCCATAATACTGAATAAAATGACATGGTATCCTAGCAACAAGCGAAAAGGAGAAGCTGCTTACTCTGCAGTGTCCTCTGTTGCTCCTGGATCTTCAACCTTGCATCTGTGTTTCAGAGGTTCTCCTCGACAGCCCTCTAGGAGACACTTTCATCCTTTGCCCCATCCCTTCTCTTCCTACATCCTCCCAGGACACCTTGTTGCACCCTAATTGGGGCACTTTCATCAAGTGTACATGCCATTTAACACAGTTAAGTCTTCTAAAGGGTTGAAGACAGTGCCTCCCTTCATACAGTGCATATCATATGCAGGGCTACGTGCCATGTATTTAAAAGAGTGGTGGGAAGAGATATAGCACTGGATTCCACTCTTCAAATCCTTTTAACAGAGAAGCCCTCCCCTCGAAACCCTGTGCCATCTTTCAGAGAGCCATGGCAGAGCTAAAACATCAATGGCTTAATCCCCTTACATCTTTTGTTGACTGAGAGGAGAGCGAGCAAGGCACAGAGGATATATAGCAGATAACACACTGTAAAACATCTCCTGAAATCCCTCTTGGCTGGTTTTGTTACTCAATTAACCTATTCCAGATTATTATCGCAGAAAATAGTGATGGGTAGCTACAGAGACAGCCACCGGTCAAAGTGGAATTATTACAGAAAAGGGTGAGATTTTAGAGAAGGATTTCCTGTGCAGTGGCGTTGTGTATGTGAGGAAATGTGTGGGTTCACTGAGTTCAGTCATGGGTCTAACCTCACTCTGACATTGTTAAAAGCGTCACAGCTTCTGTAACATGTGCATCAGTGGCAAGTACTGGAGGGTTTATGGGTTTCTCAGGATTTTATTTTATTTTTTTTATCTTTTTTGTTACAGTATGGGCACTTGATGATTCATTAAGTCATTGGTTGTTGAGACTATACTTTAATTATGTGGGGTTTACATAATTTATTGAGTCAGTGTCAGTGAAAGTGTCAGTGAAATATCCATAATGTCAGTAATTTGATAGATTTGGCTTATTGTCCAGCCTCAGCCTTCAAAACAGTATCAATCCAATGGAGACTAAACCATCCTTTTCATGTGAGAGTTCCAAAAGTTCAATTTCAATTGTAGCTTTTGGTAAATCGCAAAAGCCACAATTTGAATTACTATGTATAGATAACAACGTTTTAGCAAGCTGTCTCAAATGAGAGTTTAAGCCAGCCACTTTTCATTTCAAATGGCTACAATGACAATTGTTACAAAAAAAAAACGATTTTTAACACACTCACTGGAAGAAGAAACAACACTTTCTAAAAGCTTAAAAGCTTAATTTGCAGCTTGGTGCCTTGTGAGAAACACTCCAAGTAAAGTGTTAACCAACCTTTGTTGCCTTGCAAGCCTGATTCAAAATGTGCTCATGCTGAACTCTCCCAAAAACAGCAGCAGCAGTGGAGCGAAGCAGTGTGAGATCAGAACTGAACTAAAGAGGCCACAGCGCTGAGAGAAAGAGAGGAGAAACAGGCCGATTATAATTGGCTGTCAGAAGTGTCATCTCCTCTCAGCGTGTGAGTAAGAAGAGTTTGAAATATGCTGCGTGATGCCCATCTGAAGATGAATAACTGGCTCCATTTGCCTCGTCTGACACCAAACCAATGCTATACGAAGCCATAATGTCCATCCTGACTGCAGCAGAAACAAGCGAGGGTACCATCTCTTCCCTCTAACCTCCATCAAAGCACTCTAAAACCTAACTCTCTACATCCTTCCTGTCCACTTTCCATCTATCAACTTCCGCCACATCCTCTTTGAAGATCTACTGCTGTAGCCAACCAGAGCCAAGCAGCCCGTGTGTAATCAGACATTATCTGCACATCTGCTCAATCCAGAGCTAACGCTGATGGAGTTAAAGAGGATCGCAGGGGGACCCAGGAACATCTCCAGAGTTTTAGATAATCATGTGGACATCCCTGATGGTTGTTCCACGAATATTAATACCAGCACAAATATCCTCCAATACCATGAATATCCAATACATGCAAACAGACGAAAAGATAAAAAGCTTTTGTGTTTGGACCTCTTTCCCTCTCATCTACTGAGGCTGCCAGTCATTGATTTAGTCAGACAAACTCCTTTTCTGTGAGCCTGCATTTTCATATGATTATCAGCTTCCACCTAAGCGCTTTATGACAGAAACAGTCACATCGCTGGAATCGAATGCTCTGCACTTGTCTGACTTTGATCAGCCTTTATAATCTGAGATCAAGCCCAGATAAGTGGGGTGGTCTTAATATATTTTTGATGGAATAATATGAACAGGCGTAATATTGTCGCCGAGTATTCGTCATGAGCAGCACAACTGGGACACTGGGAGAGATAGATGAATCTTTTTTTTTTAAATAAAAATTTAATGCGGAGGGAACAGTGATGATGTATTCATGGCACCGAGAATTCAAAACTGGCCTATGACCTTTGCCATGTGACTCACCTACTTTTCATCCATCATATTTCTTCTTTATGTATTTTATCTAAGAAAGCACAAGACGGACAGGGTTTTGACCCAAAGGGTAACATCAGGAGGCTGAAGTTCATAACACTTTTAAATAGGTTTAGAATTATTTATGTTACTGGCGTGGCTGCTCTAGTGTTTTGCTTCATTATCTATCTTGATTTAAAACACCACCACAGTTCTAACAAAAGTATTATGCTTTTTCAATATATTAACACATTTTTTGAGTTTTTCCATGAAGTACTGAAGCAAGTTAGCCAATCTCTTGCTTGAGGTCACACACAGTATGATTATGTTAAGCTAATTTCCTATCAAGATAGTGGGACTTTAATCTGAGTATAAGTAAACAAGGGTAAGAGTCTACAACCATACTGGCGGCTCTGTGAGCCTGTTTTTAGGGACAGTGGTTCTCTAAAATAGATCCTTCATTGTTAGCCCCTCACCAAGTCTTCAGAGAGGAAACTACTTTTTCCACCGTCTTTGTAACACCAAGTGAACTACAATAGGCTACAGTGACAGATGGCCACAGTGGCGTTAATGTGGGGCATTAATGGAAAAGGAGGAGGAGGGCTGCAATCCCTCAAACTCCGTAACCTCCTCCAGAGTAATAGAAAACTTCAAAATACGATTCATATGTTCCCTAATTAGTTACATATTTAGCAAAACGAGAAGGCGTCCCACTTCTTCATTCATCCCTCGCATAATCCCCTTTGATTGATCGCTCAAATGTTGCAACTACTGCTTCTTTAGAGGCTCCGAGTAACAACAAGGAGTCGAGAGAAATGTCTGTCTCTTGGCCCATCCCAAACCAAAACAGAAACATGTTTTCCCAAGTTACACAGTCCAGTCTTGGCATTTAAAACCGGTCTGCAAGAGGAAATTAGCCTCCAGAATACCAGAGCAAGGTTACCTGAAACCAAAGCAGAAAACTTCCTCAGGATGGAGCAACAGAATTGAGACTGTACAATTCATTCCAGATGCTTTAGTCGGCCATCAGAGCTTCACATTATCTCATCCATCTCGAGGCCCCGCTGTCGCTGCTTCGCATTTTTGCAGGCGTTCCAGTTATGCAAACTTACAACTATGACTGTGAAGCTGTTTTCATCTAAGCAACAAATCAAGTGTTTCAGCTTTTGTTTACTGCAACAGATATTCCAGTCAGCTAAAACATTTGCACAAATTCTAAATGAAGAGATATGTCCCTCAACATAAAAACTAATGAGCCATTCCATGTGGGACCAACCAAAAGTGCCCCATGACCACATTTTTAGAGTCCAAGCGTCAGAGAAAACAATCTGTAACTGTTAAACTACAAGTCGCAGTGAGGTGACAGCACTATTTAAATGCAAGAAAGGTGAAGATGTCTGCTGACTACAGTCCCCAATGTCACAGTAACCAAACGCAAAGAGCTGACGGGCAAAAAATCCAGATGAACACCTTGTTCCTCCCAGGCCCCGAAAAGGAGCTGATGAAGAGGTGTTCTGTCTAGGAGTTGCTGACTTTTGCCAACCAGGGACTGAACCACTGTCGAAGGTCACGGGGCATGTAGCACAGACAAAACTGAATTGCTGATAGTGAGTTTATGGAGCAGCTACAGATGGGTTTTTGTCACTGGACCCCGTTACTCTTTTGAATTCCCTCCCATGTCTGTCCTTTGCATCTTAATCAGCTGTTTAGATCTGATTCCATCTGTTATATGACACAGATCAATAAGGGTCTTGCCAGGAGTGCTATGCCTCTCAATAAAATTAACTTTAGTCAGTTAAGGACAGGCTGACAATGGGGCAGAGAACAAGTAAGGGACATGCCTTTGCTAGAACCTTATACACTGAAGCCAAGTAACAACACAGATGACTTTCTTTAAGGGCTCATCTAAATAATATTTAGTCAGGAAATATTGTGTAAGTTAAACATATTATTTCTCACATATTATTTCAGTTGCAGCAGGACAACTGATTTCAGGAAAAAAAGGGCTCAGATAAACAGCCATATGCTATCTGCATATCAACAAACAGCTAACAAAGTTACATCAGAACATTTAGCAGCTAAAGAGTCAAATGTTCTCCTTTAGGAGCTGGTGGAGGCCAAAAACAGAGTTAGAAGAATACTAAGTGGATGTGTAAATAGCCATAATTTTCACCACAGCAACTTCATAACCAATTAAACTGCCCCAAGTGGAAGTTGGCATTTAGCATATTCATTCGGTCCAAGATGCTAGCTAGGTAGCTGCACGCAGAGAAACCCCTTTAACAATTTCCCTTAGGGGATCAGTAAAGTATAAAGTATATCCATCTATCTAGTCCCCATTCAGTTACTGCAACGTATACAACAGCAGGTCTTAAGTGTAGCGTAGTACATGAGTCTGATGTTACTGATTTGCAATGCACAACTGTCAGAAAAACATGTCATCATTGATAAAACAAACTGATGAGCTCGGAGGCATATGATTCTCATACTTCAGATCATTTGAAACTGGTTCTTGATTCCCATCCTACTTACTAATAAGCGAAAATGAGGATGTAACTCTGACCACACCCTTTTTATCTCTTATGAGTGTCTTACTTTCGAAGTAGCAGAAACACACACACACACACACACAGCTGACCTTGCTCTGGCTGGCATCATTCTGCACGGGTCAACCAGCACGGAGGCAGACCATGCCCAAACCTATCCCCATCCCCCTATTCTTTACTTCCCTCCGCTTCAGTGACTCTGAGGCTAAGCATGGGCGCCGTCCACTCGCCCCACTGATCATTGCTGTTACCTAGGCAACTGCGCAACCCAGCCCCTCCAGCAGCCCACTGCCCAATGAACAGAAAAAAGGGACATTCCCTTTTATTATAGACGTAGAGGGAGACACAGAGCTAAAATGCCTGGATGTTTTTAAGAACATATTGTGTTTGCTGGATATGACACCAGAAAACAGCTGCACTCTCATTGTCTGACAGTAGTGACCACACAGACATAACAGCATGTAAAACTTGTTGAAAAACTTTTTTTTCTTTTTCTTTTCAAATAAAGGCACTGCATTATTTCTTACAGCAAGTCCATGTCTGTGTGTGCAAGACTCATGCTGGCTCAATAACCTCATTCTGTCGGCTGAGTGCTGCGATGATGGGACGAACGGACAGAGGATCAGACAGCAGGTTCACAGGAATCAAGACAGAGATGGATTCAGATGGAGGATAAAGGGGAAAATCGAAAAGCGGAGTGTGTCAGGTGAGGGAGGAAAAGGAGGTGGTGAAAGTTCAAAAAGTGACCTAGAGACACACGCTTCTTTTCATTTTCCATCTTTGTGTTCTTCTTTCCACGCAGCCTCAGTCCTGCTGTGTCACTGGGAAGGAGAGAGACCCACTTACTCTTTTGTTTATCCAGGAATGTGGGACATCCTGACAGGCTGGCTTTTCATTGACAGTACACAGCTAAGAGTTCCCCCCATGGCTCTCTCTCTCAGCCTCTTCTGTGTGTATCTATGCATGTGTGTTTCCACACCATTATCTGCATTATCAGCCGGCCAGGCCTCACACCAACAGGGTGCTGGGAAATGCAAGCCAAACAAACAGTTCCTGACTCAACTCAGTCACTGTAGAAAATGTTATCAATTAACTTCTCAACACCAAAGGACGTAGAATTAGGCAGTATAAATTCAAAGAGTATCCACAGTGCCTAATTCCTCGCCTTTGGGAGTGCTATGCAAACTACAAAACTAAACGCTGAAAGAAATTGTGTCAGCATTTCGTTTTGGAAATGTAGGCTTTAAAAACAACAACTTCTACATGTTTTAACATGGCCCAGTGTGATCCTATTATTTTCACAATTCGCAATAATCTTAGACCTGAAATTTCAGTTCAGTCGCCAAGAGCAGATGTTCTTCCCTTTTCTAAGTTTTGATTTTACACCACGGAGGTTCTGCCCTTTAAGAGGAAAATAACAATGTAATAGGAGGTAAGGTTGCAAGAAGTCAAGTCAGCATCTTGGAACCTAGAAACGCAAATCTTGGAGTGGACAAACAGGATATCAGCAACAAAAACATCCTATTCCTGCTCAGGCACCCTTATTTAGCCTTGCAAACCTGCCACACAATGACTTGAAACCACAGTCAAGAGGAAAACACCATTGTTTTGTTGATCCTTCGGGTTCCTTTGAAACGAAAAAGCAGCACACACAGAGAAAGGCTTTGGGTAGCTGGCTGTGATTGATTGATGTTTATTTAAGGAAAAACATGAGATACTGAAAAACTGACTTGCTCTTTGAAGAAATAAAAGCAGCGATAAAGATTTTGCAGCGATGTAAACCCAGTAAGCAGGAAATCTGATTCTTTCTCATAAAAAGTGACCCCAGTGGGTCTTTTAATTCAAGACTGCACTCTCAAGAGAAAGAATTAAATTCACTTTTCACACTTTTAAAACTTGATGATAATTCACCTCAGAGGTAAAACAACCAAATTCTTTCTGTCACGCGTGAACGTGCATATCAAGGCTCTGACTAATTTGTGGTAGCATGATGAAACACACAGATACACTGGTATCCAACTGGGAGGGCTGGTTCTACAGTTTCGTTGTGAGCTTTTAGGTCACGGCACTCCCCAAGGGTAAAAGGAAAGGAAACTGAGGAGAGAGAGTGAGACAGAGAGAGAAAAGCCTCTAAATCAGAAAGGGGAAGAGTTCACACTGACTGTAGCACCTCATATATTAAGACACACACACACACACACATATAAAGGCCAGATGCTAAAGACCCCAGTTTAAACATGCAATTTTACAGCTTCTCTGTGAGTTAATTAGGACTAATTTGAACCTAATTTGAGCCCAAGTGTGTAGGTTTATAGGGTGACTCAAAAGAGTGACTAAACATCAGAGGGCTTGGCTTCCCAGGAACAAACGTAGGCGACCGGTGCAAGCAGTCTCCTAACGTGAAACTGATAAATCAAATTCACAGTACTGCGCCGAAGCTCTTATGGGTCTTAATCTCCAGTGAATCATTAACCTATCTGACTGGTTTCTGAGAGCCACAGACATCTGAAGGGACTGACACACTCTGTGGTAATGAGGCCTGAAATCTGACTGAAAATCTCTTTTCTCGCCAAAATATTTGGTTCTAGAGGCTTGGCCTCGTAGTGCCTACAGGGCTAGTTGCTATAACTAGCAGGCTAAGTGCTAACATGTTAGCCTGCCAGGCTCTTTCTATGTTCTTTGTAAACACACAGTGTTAAAGTAAAGGATTAACCAATGTGGCTACATAAGTGTGCAAAACTAGCCTGCGCTGTCCCCCTGCACAGCTTAACTAAAACCATTTTTTAAAAATAAGCCTTACCTTCACTACATGTTTTATTTATTTGCATTAGTCTACATGAGTCAGCCAATGCAGTCATGTGGCACTCTGACTGCAATCAGCTTTAATGTGCTGAAACAGGTGACGTCATACAGGGGATAGACAGAGGAAACTTTCATAGCACAGGAACACTTCATGTGAAACAAAAGCCCACAGCACAGTGAGAGCTGATGAGATACTATCCAACCTGCTCTAATGCGAAAGAATTTCAAAGTGGTAAAAGTAGCAAAATATGTTGACAGTAAGCCTGGGTCTTTTTCTCCGCCTGAGTCTGAGAAACCTCACTCTCTGTGGTTATGTAGAGTCACTGTATCTGCTGAGTTAGACACATTGCTTCTTTAAAGCTATTTGGCAGCTAAAAGGCCAAGGGAATGCGTGAGGGTCTGTTAAAGGTCAACAAGCATTATTGCAGAGAGGTTCTTTATCAGCTCATCTGGACAATGTCAAAGCAGCACTTTGCTGTCTCACATGGCCACTTTGTCTTAATCTCATAAGGCTATGCTCAGACTCACTCCGTGTGGCACTATAGGGGAGCCTAATGCAAGCACTCTGCGACGGCATCATATTTCAGGCGGTCTTTGACTGGAATTGGGTTCCAGACCACCAAAAGTGAATGCAGACGTTGAGAAGTCTGGAAATAGAAGTCACTATTATAAGTTATGAAACACAGTGGTAGTCAATGTAGCCTCTGCTGCTCTGTCTTTTGATTTCTTCAGAACAGAAGCCTTCGCTCCCCTCACACATTACGGCACACACCCTGTCCAAGTAAACATGCACACACACACGGCTTGCATCCCCAAAGGAAGAGGAGAGGGAGGGGGGTTGTCAGCCGTGTCAACGCACAAGAAATTCAATTAAGCAGACAGCGGGATGCCTCCGAAACCCAGCCTCCTTTGAGCTCAATATCCCCTCCAACAGTCCCCACTACACCACCCCCAAGCTTCCCAGCCAACCCCTTACCGCCATTCAGCCACTCCCCCATTCCCCCAACTCCACCAAGACCTATTGAGGGCCCTTTGCTGGGCTCCCTTTCATACACTCCTCTCACAGTGCCCCATTTGCCTCTAAAGAAATGGAAATCTTCCAGAAATCCATTAGCCAAAAAGATGAAGAAATGTAAAAAATTTTACTAAAAGGATATGAAACATAAACCTCCAGCTCAAACGAGTAGGTTTTACTCTTAAGACACCAAACTCATTTCATCCTCCTCCTTTCCTCCCGTTTGTGTGTGTGTGTTGTGTGTCTGGCACCCGGACAGATGCTGTTCATTTAGCACTTGAGTGGCAATCCTAGAGCTTGTCTCCTAAATGCCCAAGGGAGCCACTGGCATTTGGACAGCATTAAATAAAGCCACTCTGCAGACCTCACACCGCGACCAGATCTGACCTCGCAACATGGTCGCTTCACTCGGATTTCAAAGCGGCCAAATGAGTAAATCCGTGCTGGAGAAGAAGACCATTCTCTTACCACTCAAGCCTGTAGAAGCTAGCTTCAACCTGCGGCCAATTACTTTTTTTATCTGACGTTTTGAGAATTATTTATTGATGGAAGCGATGAAATGCTTGTTTGACCTGACTGCTTCTGGGTAAAGCCATCCAACTTAAGATTGGAATCAATGTAGTATTGCTTTGTTGTTTCTATCGACTGGCATCTTAGGTAATGTCAATAGTAGTTCTGTTTCAATCCGCATGGAGTTGTTCGCAATTATGTAAAAGTCAGAAAGATTTGTGATGCTCAGCTTTATTTAGGACAAGATAGCATCAATCTCATTAACAATGCATTGGTTTGAACAATGAAATAATAAACCTTCTCCCAAGTGCGGCGGGCCGTTCCCATGCTATCGTGTTATTGTGTATCTGTACATCATTGTCAGTGATGAACACAATGAGCCAGAGCCTCAGGGGCACACAATGTCACACACAAACAGCGGCTTAGAGAGGTGCTAGGCTGCTGCAGACACAATATTGATGTTACATAATGATAGCCAAACACCGCCAAAAAATGTGTGCTTGCACGAGTGTATGTGTGTGTGTGTTTCCAGATTAAGGGCTCCCTCGGCTCTCCCTCACGCATGCTTCCATCCTTTTGTATTTGTTACCTTCACGGTTTTCATGGCGCACAATTCCAGGAATGTCCAATGGATAACATGTAACCTACGTGATCTGATTTGAAGCTGCCTGCTCTGAGCTGCTACACGCTGCTGCCGCGCTGTCCTCGTAAATCAGGGTAAAACAAAAAATATTAAGTTTCAGCTAGATGGGGGATTTTTTTTTTTTTTTTTGGCCCATGAAACAGTTTATTCCCCTCACCAAACAGATCATGGCGAGTTATCAGCCCATGTGCTAGCTAAACGAGGCTTAGTGTCCTCCTGTTCACGGCATTTTCATCCCAGCTTGCGGCTTTCAGCCATGTATTTAGGTCTTAAAACAGGGACATTGATTTCTGGTCCCATGCCATGCATTTCAAACGGGCCCTAAGCAGACACAAGTGCTCTTCCACAAGCAAGAACGACAGTAATAATCAGCAAACGACCCTAAAAAAAATCTATTTGATTGAGCCCCCTCTAAAACCTATTAAGATAAGTCCTCTTCCTTGAGGACCAGAAGTGCAGTGACCTAGATCGGTGCAGATTCAAGTGACAGGGTAGCGTGGGACTGAAAAGGCCACTTAAGGATGCTGTGTGAGCATATGTATGTTTGTGTATGTATGTGTGTGTGTGTGTGAGAGAGTGTGTGTGTGTGTGTCTCATAATCACCCCAATCAAGTCTTTAAAGTGAGGTTAAGCCAAGACCCCCCCACGTTAATCCTTCACAGCACTTTTGATCAGTGTATGTTGCCAGTGCAATCACACTAACATGGTAACTATGCAACAAAGCCTGACTGTATGAGAAATGAAACCAACAAGAGGAATACAGATGCAGTAAGCTACCATGTGGTCACACAGCGAGTTAAATTACACAGAAATGTTAACAGAGTGTAACTTCAGAGGCCTAAGAGGAGCAACAACTTGTGTCCCTTGTTCAGAGAGCTTTTTAAATCAGGGGTAACTTAAAGTCACTCCTTTTATCCCATGAGACTTTATCCCACTCACACACACACGCACACACACACACACACACACACACACACACACACACACACACACACACATACACACAC
>JBBMJY010000011.1:14790021-14848778 GCA_037833715.1 Toxotes lorentzi
TATATACATAAATAATCAAAAGAGTTGTTTCACCAGTGTGAAAAAACAGAGTCTGCAAGCCAGGTGTGTGGAGGCCTTGTGTGTACTCACCATTAAGTCCATTGGGGATGCTCCTGTGGTGGTGCGGGGCTGACAGGTCATCCATGGACCTCCTCATGGTGGGGCCCATCTTACTGTTCTCTGAGGGCTTCTGTATGTGGTTGTGATTGTGGTGATCGGGGCTCCCAGCACTACCTGTGCTAGACGTGCTACTCCCGTCCCCAACATCCCTGACCGTGCCGGTGCCCCCATTCAGATTGGTCAAACTGGACTGACTGTCTATGGAGCTCCTGGACCCTGCTCCGTTCCTCTCCTCATCCAGCATGAGGATGATCTCCTTCAGCTCGGAGTTCTCCCTCAACACGGTCTCCTGGTTGGCCTCCAGCTCCTTCAGCTTCATCATGTAGGTGCCCACCTCCTTCCACATAGCACTGGCAGTGTAGCGGCCAAAGCGCTGCCACTCTCGGGACAGTTTCTTGCCCTTCTGTCGGTCGTCGTCCAGGAAGCAGCAGAGCTCCCGGAGCTCATGGTTGTCGTCTTGCAGCTTCTGGTTGATCTCCTTCAGGCTCCGGATTTCGTGCAGGTGCACCTGCAGCCTCCGGTTGATGTCTTTCATCATGTTCCCGTGCTCGATCATCAAGTTCATTTTCTCACTGTCAACCTTCCTTAATCTCCTGACCAGCTCCTCTTTGCTGCACCGCAGCAGCTCCTCGTCCGTCAGCTGGCTCAGGTCATCCTTCGGTCCCTCGGACGGATTTTTAGCCATGGCTGTCTTGGCTATGAGTCTCACTTCGTCTAAAAGGTGGCTTGAAATTAACTATTAAAACTCATTTAACCGGCCCTCAATTGCGGAACTGTATTAAAAAATGAATACATTGTCCAAATATATCAAGTGTCGTTATACCCTCCTTTTCAAAAGGCCGAAAATGAAAAGGAAAATATTAATGTGATGCTATGGCAACCAGAGCATGAACTGAATGCCCTCACTAATCTTTTCCAAGGAAAATCCTTTATGAATCTCGGAAACAACTGCTGGTATTCACATTCCGTCAGAAACTAAAACACATTGATGATTTTTTTTTTTTTTTTAATTGATTACCAGTGATTTTCAATCAGGTCCCGGTCCCCGCCGCCGAGTCCCGTCAGCAAAACAAACCGCGTCCCGTCGCAATGAGCGCCGTCTCCGCTGGACATCGCTCCATTCAAACGGTGGGAAACGTAAAACGCAACAAACTGAAATTTTAATCTCGGTTTTACGCGAAAATGGCGAATGACCGGTTAAAACGCGCTCCCTATACAAGCCCACTTTTTTTTTTTTTTTTTTTGCTCTCCTTTACAGTCAACGGCGCTCCTCGGTTAAGCCTCTTTACTGAAGTGCTGTGTCGGTGGACGGAGGAATCAGGCTCTTCCACCCAGGAAGCTCGGAATTAGCAGCAGACAGCCCCCGTCCTCGTCCTCCTCCTCCTGCTCAGTGTCCAAACACTCGGGTTTGAAATCATTCAAGAGGATTTCGGCCAAGACGGCCAATCAAGACGTGGGAGAGGAGTGAGCAGCAGGTAGATGAAAAGTGCACGGGCTCAGCCCTCTTAAAGGTACAGTACAACAAGTTCAGGACTGGGGACATAATTATAATAATATTAAATATTAAAATATTTTAATATTAAAATAAATAATACCGGAGCACAGAACTACTACGTAGGACACGTGTTTTTTTAGCACATGAAATATATTGTGTTATTACATTAAAACACAGTCATTAAAATGTTTTTTTAACATGACATTCATTAACTTTGAATGTTACTTGACTGTAAATTCTTCCTAAAGGATTTCCATTGTTAATCTTTAAGTAAAAGCTGTGTTGTGTAAGAAAACGGCCCAAGAGGCACATTTTGCTTCACTTTGAAAATGCTTTAACCTTTAACCCCTCATATGCTTTCTACCACAACCCGATTCACCACGTTAGAACCTTAACTTATTACATACAGTGACAACAATGTCCTGAAATTAAGTTTAAGCGAGTGAAAACTTTTCTGTTAATTCTCTGAAAATTGTAGTTTAACAGGTGCTTTTTAAAATTTCTTTGCAAGGCCACAGCGCCCTCCTGTGTACACTGTCAGTAATGCCCCAAAACACATAAGGCTGAGAAAATTAAAATCAGTGCATATCAAAGGGAAATAAAATCACTCTTTCGGGCACTGCATCCATCAACAGTATATTAAAGTGATAAACACAATATAAATGATTTCTGCATCAGTGAAAAAATAATAATAATAATACAGATGAGACAGCTGTTGAAGGTTCTTCTGTGGTTTATTTTTATTTGTGTAAAACTGGTATTTTCAGTATTTCACAGTGTTAAAAAAGGAAGAGCAGTTACACAGAACTAAAGCATTAACTCCAGCTGATTAAAATGCTAATGATACTGTAACCTAATCAAAAGGTGATTTGTTTTCCCATATCCCCATAACCGTCAGGAAATAACAACAATCATAATCATTAGAACCATTTCACACGAATGTCAATTCTATTTCATTAAAACATGATCATAGTTTGTGTACAAAGGATAAAAAACGATCCACAGAAAAGGTAATAAAACAAGCAGCATAAGAGGTTTTTAGCTGTTAGTCAGAAAGTTAGTCTGAGCAACCCAATTTCTCCATGATTATAGTCTATTCTGGTCATTACAGACTGGCTTCTTGTCATGTTATGGCACTGAGTGGTCATCTAATTCTTGTAATTCCTGTGTTTGATAGTGCACACCACTCCACCCTTCGGCCTGAGTGTGCCAGTGTCCAGTATGTCAAAGGACTGTCCCGGCACGAGGATGAACTCAAACCTCTGGAGCAGCTTGGCCATCACCACTTTAGCCTCCATCTGAAAACACATTCAGTGTATTTATATGAGTTGTGAGTGTGTGTGGTGATGACTTATGACCGTTTCTGTTACCACCCACCTGAGCAAAGTTCTGTCCCAGGCATGAGCGTGGGCCGAGGGCAAAGGGGTAGTAGCAGTAATAAGGCCTTGTAAAACAAGATAAGAGGCAGCTTCACTAAAAGTAGAGCACTTCATACTTTGATTTGGGGCAACGCTCTAATATGAAACGTATCTTTGTATGTGACTTACTTGGCAGCATCTGGGTGAAATCTGTCTGGATCAAATGTCAGCGGGTCCTTGAAGAATTTCTCCAGTCTCCCAGCCACATAGGAGCTGAACTGAATTTCGGAGCAATTTATTGAACTTTTTTTTTCGCAGCAGGTTATTTTTTCTTTAAAAATGCTTTGTTGTGTGTTTTTGAGTGATAGGTGTCATTGGCCTTTATGCATATTAAACAGAAACACACTGTAAAACCATTCTGGATTCTGTACAAACATATTCAAAAGTGAATGACTTACAAAACAGGTTATTCCTCGAGGTATGTGGACACCGTCAATGACAATGTCTTCCACTACATCACGAGATGTGCCTGGAGCTGTCGGGTAAAGCCTCAGAGTCTCTTTTAGCACCTGGGGTGAAGTTACAGTGTGAGATGCAAATCTTGGGTCAGTCGCTAAAATAACTAATTGACAGCGCTCATTTTAGACATACGTCCAGTAAATGAGGCCGGTTTGGCATCTTCTCTGTTTAAGGTGTCACTCCTCATTAAAGCTTGAAGACATAGGCTGAGTGAATGAATGAATACATGTATTCGTGACTGAACTACACTCCCTAAGAGCTGAACCATGAACTTCATGACTTATACCTGTGAAAGGTAGGTCAGTTCTCCCAGGTTGTCATAGCTTATGTCCTGTTTCATCCCAATGACTTCATCCACCTCTTTCTGCACTCTGAGAAACAAAACCTCATTTAAGAAACCATCATTCAGCAGATATTATTATGAGACTGCATTAGTAGTTCTTACTTCTCCAGTATATCAGGATGTCTCGCCAGTTCCATGATGCAAAAAGCCAGTTGATTAGCTGTTGTTTCTTGGCCTAAAATGTTACAGATGACAAAAATGAATCAGAGAATTACTCATATACTATATTATTCATATGGAGCAGATATGGATCAACAACACACATTAAAGTGATTGTATTCTATATCTGTAAACCAAAAACCAATAATAATTCAGGACTCAAATAATACACAAAACTATATTCTATGAAAGTATGCCATCTGGCTGTTTATGTCCTAGAAGGTGGGGAAAAAAACAGTTTACAGCAGAGTGTATGGAACCTATATCATTATACTTGAAAAATAATATAAAACTCACTGCAAACACCCACAAATATCTCCAGGACTCATACTGAAACTGGTGGACGGCACGCACACATTTCAATGAGAGGAACTCCCACACACTGCTGAAATATTTATTTGATTATGTCAGACCACACAAGATTACATAGAACAAGCATTGGATATGAGATCAAAATTTCTCTCTCTTTTTCCCCACCGTCGTTTCTATTGATTTTTTCCCATAAAAAAAACTTATAACACCTGCAACAAACTCCTTTAAGTCCTCTTGCAAATGGGAATTAACAGTGCAGAAACTGTGTTGATTCGCTGCCCATGTGGCCTTTACCACCAGAAAATGAAAACAATGAATGAACACAAACACAAGAGTGCAATCTGCCAACAGGACTGTGATTATGCAGTAGCGACCCATTTTCATGAGTTGAGACACGACATAGCCTCCCCCCGCTTTTTGTGGGATTGAAGTTGGACAGGCCGAAACATAATCAAACACATATTTCAGCAGTAAGTAATCTCATTGTTTTCAAGTTGCACTTTCCGCCATCACACCTGCCTCTCACTCACGTGTACAGAGATTTTTTAGAAAACATTGAAATCTGGGGTAAAATGATGCTTTTGCATTGTTAGCCCTACTTTGCGCTACAAAGAAACCATCACTCTCAGTCTAATTTTGGTGAATTTCACTCACCAAAGCAGAAACAACAGACTCACCCGCAATGAAGAATGTCACAAAGTTGTCCAACATAAACTCTTCATCTTCCTTAGTCATGCTTTCTTCTGTAATAACAAGAAAATGGAATCAACATGTAAACTAATCTTTGACTTAATATTACTTGTTAACGTAGGCATCAATTCAGAATATGTCCACCACATTCAGATGAGAATATTTAGGCACTAACATACATATCTATGTGTCTTATCTATCCATATGCTGTATCCATTCGTGAACAGGTAGTAGTACAAATCTGCACTTCAGCCATAAATATGGATGCATGATGAGACATTTATTGAAATGATAATGCTTTATCTTTTTTGTCATATGTATTTTTTCAGTCTTTATTATACTATTCTCATTCTCAACACTCAATATTTCAAAATCTGTGCTCTGTCTTATCTAGACCCAGTTCTGTGCAACAGCCATGACCCTGTTTAAAAATGGGAATATTTAAACAATCTTCTTATCTGATCTAATCCAGTCTGAACTTTAGGGAACGTAACCTTTGCCAGCAGCTTTGATGATTTGCGTGAGGATGTCCTTGGGAACGTTTCCACCATTTTCCATGAGAGCCTTTCTTTCGTGGATCCACTTAGCTCCAGTTGAGCGTAGCAGGCGGCACGCTTCCTTCACTTCATTAATGAACGGTCTGTTCTGAGGCTTGTACTGGAAATGCAATATTTTAAGATGTCATACAGTTTATGGGGTTTTCACCGTGCTGACTCCATACAAACTTGAAGAGAACTCTTACCTCAAAAAGTAAGTCTCGGACATAATGCATCATCCCCTTTAGACACGTCTCAATGGCTTTAGGGAAAGGTGAACTATTTGTCAGCAGGTCTAAATCCACACCAAAAGCAACCTGTGCGATATCAAGGAAACAAACATACTTGACAAACAAGTTTGAGCTTTCCTCTCATTGAAGAAAAACAAGGGTCAGGGTGACTGCACAGGAAGCTATAACACAGACTATGACACAATACCTTAGCAATAACATCAAGGGTGACACAGTTGACTAGTTTGAGCATGTTGACCTCTGTTTTGCTTTCAGCAACCTCTGAAAGTTTATCCATCAGTTTCTCAGCCCTTTCATTGAAGGTGCCCATTAGACCTCTCAAATACCTGGAAACAGTAGCAGTGTTAGACAGTGGAATAGCATAGCCAGGACAAAGCTGAAAAACTCTAAAGAACCTCTGTAACTGGACAATATTGCACAAAATGAACAAAGGAAAAGTTAGCCAATGAACAGGATCTACAATGCCTGTTAATGCTGAACACTGAAATAAAGGTTCAGCAGATTTACCACTGTCTTGATTTGTCTCTTTGTGATAAGTAAGTAACTCACAAGCTGCTGAACGCAGGGTCCATGATCCGGCGCTGTTTATACCACTGCTCGTGGCTGTTTGCTGTCACCAGGCCGTTACCAAGAAACCTTGAAAATGTGAATTTCAAATTGTAAATTATTTGACACGACAAAAGAGTGATGTGAACCAGCAAGCGTCATCGCCATGCATACAACAATCTAAGATTACTTGAGTTGACATTACAGTGTAAGATATTATATCTTACATGTACATGGATATTATATCTTAATGTCAATTAAAGAACACTTACACTACAATTACACTTATTATTATTAAATTGTAAATTGTTGCTTTACCAGTTTGACAATATGGTACAGTATCTGTATTCCTGAGATGTATACAATATGAACAGTAAAGCTAAAATGACAATATGATAAATTACCTTTGACCAAATAGGTTGAAGAGTCTCCTGTATACTAATTTATCTTTGGGGTACTTTGGTGACATCAGGATTTCCTGAAGCCACAGCCATTAAAAGAGGGAACAAAGAAAGACTAGTTTCAGTGTAAATATTAATAGGACACATGCTTTTACACTTTGACCACAAGGGCCGTGCTCGCCACCGCAGAACCATTTTTTATTTGCGAGGCTTTCTGTCAGCTATCATTTTATGTTTTTTATCTGTGCACTTTCACACTGTTTCTTGTGCAACGGTTATGCAACTGATGATTACACAAATCCCACTGTGAGGTGCGGTGGTACCTTGGTCGTCTCTGGACAGGTGATGAGAACTGAAGCGTAGTGCAGAATATTCACCCTGCAAACAGGCCCATATTTCTCGGCCCTATAAATGACAACTTAATTGTTAGTTTGACTTGCAAATACTACTTCCGTATTCACAAACCTGTAGCCAAACAGAAGGTGCGCTGGGCATAATAACTCCTGGAAAATATATGTTTCATATGTTAAGGTGAATAGTCATATTCATAATACAAACAAACTCCATCAACAAAGTCTAAAACTACTAATTTATACCACGGGACTTGGCTAGCTATAGCCTATAGCAGCCTAAAAGGGGTATGCGTTAACTGGCACTCTAGTGGTCGCTGGGACCCATCTGAACTGTTAGCAACGGCGTTTGATTAGTTTCCCGAACTTTCTAACACTAACCTACTTTTTTCTACCACATATGCACGAAACTTCCCTTGGGCTTACCATTCCAGCATGTTGTCGTGTATAACTCCATTATTTCTCATCGCCTTCAAAAACGTCGCTGAATGTCCAAGTAAAAAACTGCGAGGGGAAAAAAACAGTGTCAGGTACTGTCAATATATTTGTTTTAACTCGATAACGTTAGCTAGGTGACGGGAAAACAAGTAACAGCGTTGGTAGTGTTAGCATTGACTAAACAATGACACTTAACTTACCTGTCTCTCGGGGGCCCAGGTATGTGGTCATATTTCATGTGGATGTATTTAACGTACATGCAGTATCCAAGAAACGCAACGAAAATCAGAAAGAACAGATACATCAGTATGTGAGCAGCCCAGCTCAGAAGTAGATTGAAAATCGCCATTTTGGTCCTTTAAGTCTCGACGGTTAGCAAGTCCACAGCAAAGTGGAAAACTCGGTCGATCGGTCGGCCGTTAAATGCTATGACTGCGTCAATACAGCCACACCTGTGACATAGCACATTGAAATAGCTATTATTTTATCGCTACTGTAGCACAGGCTCCATAGCTCAGTGGTTAGAGCACTGGTCTTGTAAACCAGGGGTCGCGAGTTCGATCCTCGCTGGGGCCTGGCTTGTGAACGCTTTTTTTCTTTCGCTTGATAGCCGTGTGGCTTCCTGGTTTTACTTTCAGCACTGGATTCAAATGTAGTCATGTAACCTCCTAAAAACCTTTACATACACCGAACAATATGTTTTTTTTTTTTCTTTACTGATAGCTAACATTAAGGTGAATATGCTGACCTTAGCTTTACACCAACTGAACAGGCTTTATTAATGAATTAATTAATTGGTTCATTAGCTGGCTAACACTATATAGCTATAGCCTGCTAGCCTTTACAGCCAAAATCTCACAGCAGAACCAGTTGCAACACCTTCAGTACAGAATTTAAAAAAAAATTATCTCATATTGGTGCCATTAGAAATGACAGTGGTTCTCACACCACTGGCACTGGCACACCAGTGGTAAAGGAAAATTACCATAAAAAGTATTGTGGTCAAAGTCTAGTGGCAGACATTTCAGGCCGTCATGCCAGGGCACTTTTTTCAGGATAAAAATGTCATATATAATAGAAAAGTGAATATTTTATAGTCCTGTGGAACTGTTCATACTGATAGCCTGACCGTGTGCACTGAGCCAAAACCCAGTGATTGTGATTTTTTTTCATCAAACATCAAAAGTAAAACAAATTGTAGCACTTGCTTGTGAGGCAAACTGAATCAGGAGTGACTTCAGAGTAAACAAGTGCGTTGTATGGGTGCTAAACATTGAGTCATCATTGGGAGCTTTTAGCACAGACGAGTTTTGAATATAATTATTAAGACGTCTTGAAAATGGGGCCAGTCAGATTTATGCCGAGTCCCCCAATGCCAACTTAATGAAACAGAATAAGGCCTTTGTTTCTTGCACCCACTGCACCTTGTAAACTGTGGTTCATGATAAACACGGCACAGAGGTGAGTAAGAGTTTTCACAACTTTAAAAGTTTGAACCAAATTGTATGGCACCCCCACCTCAGAGTTCATCCCTCACCAATGAGCTTCAGCACGGAGAGACAAGGGAATTCCTCCATGACTGAAAATAGGATCAGTTTTGCCAAACAGAGCGTAGGACTACGTAGATAGATGCACATCACTCATTAGATCACGCCTGCTTTCACCTCAGCTGGTGAAGCGGGAAAACCCTCCATCCGTGTATTCAATTACACTCATCTCCTGGAGCATAATTGTTAGAATCAACACAGGATCTTGCATAGGTTTGACGGAGACATGCATACAGAAGTGATAGGTTAAATGATGCGGATGGACATTGTGAATCAAACGCACACTTATGTTTGCTCGTGTAAATATATTGGCTGATCGTTGAACGCATTCTGCAGTGCTAAAAGGGAAAAAAGGCTGACAAAATAGGCGTGAAAGGCACAAAATCTGATTTAGAAACAGCCATGCTGCTGTTTTAACAGTAATTGACTGCTTCTAATGCACTTCCTCTTTGATTCCCAGATGCAGTAGAGCATTCTGTTTGTAGGAGGAAATGTGGTGATCCATATGATAAATATATATATAGGCTATATTAATGAATATCTGACCCGACTGATTTTTTTGATCTGATCTGATCTGAGCACCACCTCAACCCGTGGGTGCTGATATATGCACACTATAGGGTTATTTTTACATGCTAAACCAAGCTGTTAATGGAGTCACAGTGTGCGAGGCAACACAAATCTGCACTCTGCTGCGTCTATGTTAAAATCCACGTGGACCATTTACCCGACCACTTCACGTGACAAACTCAGAATTTGTCCTTAATGTTGATATATTTCTGGTTCCATCTTTATTCAACCCTGCAGATCAAACTGCTGAAAATTCACATGTTCTGTGCGATGGTTTTCTCTGTCTTTCATTTGGTAAATTGAATATTGGCTATTTTCTTATATTTTATAGCACTTAATCAGTAAGCAATATAATTAGCAGATTGTAGCAAGCCTGTTTGCTACAATCTAAGAAAGCCTGTTTATGAGCTGGTAAACAGCAGATAACTTTTTTTTTTAAATGTGAAAAAAAAAAATCTTCTCACATTTCTTTAACATGAGCTAATGTTATTCTGAATAAGTTGCAAACAGAGCTTTGAATTTTGAGACTGTTCCTGAAGATTCAGGCTGAGTAGTGGGGAGGTGCCCTCCACATTACGGCCTGTGTATTTAGTCATGGTGAACAGCAGGGGGTGCTCCATGTCAGTCCCCTCAAATCTCCAGTCTCAACTCTCCCATCTCCGCTTTTTCTTTGAGAACATGAACTGGAGGATCGCTGGGAAAAATAAGACAGATTTTGATGTTTCCCAGTGTTAAACACATTCCTATTGCACAATGAAATGACAGTGTTGTCTATTTTTGTTTTCACCATTCCTGCTAGACAAGATCTCACATTCTTATCCAATGCATGCAAGATAGCTCATCTGACCTGCAATACCAATTTTTTCCTACTTGTTTACTACGATCCAGCCACTTCTATCACTATGGCCACTTCATACCTGTACATATTGTTCGCAATAACCTCCAAGCTTGTCTGCATTCTTATCTTAAAAAGAACGTGCAATCATATTTTTGGTCCAGGGTCTTGGCTCTGTGTAAACGCTGGAGGCTAGGGGCTGTTTGATGTTGTTATGGCTGGCTGTCTGCCGCCTCAGTACTACTGGATCTGCAGAGCCCTCTCATGTCCAAAGGTATTGTGTTGGCTGCTCTTTTGATTATATTATCAACAGAGAGAGAGGGGGGGGGGGAGAGGGAGAAAATTAAGACTCCCACTGGACATGAGTAAACAAACAAAAGTTTGTAGACTCTGGTTCATCCAAAGAATGTCAGTTATTCAGACTTCTCTGAGGATATTGATGTCCAGTGTTGGGATTATCGTGCTGAATATTGTTCTTGCTTGATAAAACAATTTGCCTGTCCTTGGTTTGCAACATTGAGAAGCATGAAAAACATTAAAGAGGAAAGGATTTCTTGACACTAGACATCCTAAAAACTAAGGAGGTTCATGATTTGGAGTGAGATTTCTGTCGGATAGAACATGCCACCTCATTCAATCCCACCTCAAGATAAATTAGAGAAAACGTTTATTTCCTCATAGCGCCATCATCAGGTCAGATTTTTAATATGCCCAGTACTTTGGCTTATGATAAATAATTACAGCGCTAAAGACAGTCCCATCAGCTGTACTTTGTTTTTAGTTCAAATTACCAAATATCCTGCTAACACACTAAGACAGTGAACACAGCAGACATTATACCTACTAAACACCAGCATGTTAGCAATGCCACCGTGAACATGTTGGGTTGCTGTGGTGAGATTTTTAGTCTTATTATTTTTTCACAAGTGAGCCACTTATATAACTTGTAGATGGAGAAGTGAGGGCGAAAAAAAACCGCAAATAACTCCGTTTTTTGTAAAGTGTTACTCATGCTCCATGACTCCACAGTTTTCGAACTCTGACATGGGTGGAGGCTCCATTTTGAGATTAGTCTTGCTGATCGTCTCAGAACAAGGCCTTCCTCTGTGTCAAGCTGGTCAAGGAACGGGATAAGTCAAACTCCAGATAATCCATAAGATCCTAAGATGCACTGGCATTCTTCTAAGTCCTGTAGGTAGAGCCAGCTAAAGCACGTACGTGAGTTTGTCTGCATGTTTGTTAGCATTAATATGATGTGAGTTTCCACGATGGCTGGTTTTCAGGACTTCACTGAGCCCTTGTTGGCCTCTGCGTGAGCGTATGTTTGCGTGGGGGTGCGCTCATCACAAGTAATCTACAAGGAGGGAGGATGGGGACGAGGCAGCCTGTATCAGGAGCAGCGAGGGACTTGAAGGGCCCATGCTGTTTGCAGGTCGACCAGCCACAGCACACCCAGAGGAAATCTTGTGTTCCTGCCAGCCTACAAAAGTAAACAGATCTGTAACCACCGAGCCCTGGCATGAGGCCTGGGCCACCAGCACTATAACTAAAGGAATGAATCACATCACACACACGTTCACTGGCTAACTTGTGGGGGCATGGTGAAGCATGCGTTCAGAATTTGTGGAAGGCAATCCAGTCTTTTCCCATTTTGTATGTGAAATAATTCACGCTAAATTGAAACACAATAACTTTTGATGAGCTTGAACTTCTGTATAACCACAGCGTACTCCCTCAGTGACATGATGCACATGCCCTCCGCAAGCTGTGAAGTGTGTTCACCCCAGTTTCCAAATGCATCTGCCTGGGAACTCTTGCTTCATTCAGTATTTCAGATAACATCTTTTAGCCATAGAGTTTTGCAACCTCCCCTCTCTTTTATGTTCCTTTTTCCTCTCTCTTCTGTTTTCCCTCTCTCTGCTTTCTCCTCTGTCTACACATCTGCGGTTATTTATCTGTTATTCTGTGGCAGCAATGTGGTCAACATGTGTCTGGCTTCCCTCCACGCAGCACTCATCTGTAGTCAACTTAGGAAATCATTGGAGGACCATAGTAAACCTACCAAGCTCTTTATCGTTTATAACACAGTGGATGCTTACCAGAGAGATGGATTTCAAAGTATCTCCATAACATTAGTACATTCTCTGCTAATTGTTTACCACTTTTGACCTTATGTTCTATTGTAAAAGCATAGCTATGTTTTTTTTCCCTCTTTTCTCCTGGGTCACTGAGAGCAGAAGTGAAGGATAGACACTGTGACTTACTGGAATTAGAGTATCTGAGAGGAGTATTTGGATTGCCTAAGCCTATGGATTTGCATTACCCCGACCTTTGACCTTTTAATCTCTGTGTTATTTAATCCTCTAGAAAGAGTATAGCCTCAGACAACATCATGGTAGAAATAGAAAGACAAGAAATCACAGCGGAGATGGATGCCAGTGACAGCGGTTGTTAAGGCATGAAGGTCATAGTTATGGTACAGAAGGGCTATTTTGTCTGACAGGTCAAGTGGAGACACTTCTACATTACTTTGATATCCAGCCTGCCTTTTCTGGAACTTGAATATAAAGGATTTTGTGGCAAACGCCATCCCTCCTGCTTTGGGCCCAAACCACAACTGAAAATCATATTTATGAAAACTGTGTCACTCTTGTGAATCACCACCAAAAGACTGCCCACAACACATTTGTAAATCACAGATCACACATGGCTTCAAAAGGCTGCGGTTGATTGTTTAGACGTCGGACAGAAAATGTTAGTACGACTTTTGACTCCTAGATGTGAGCCGAACTTATAAAGAAAACCGATGCTAGACTGAGAACACACAGGCGATAAAATAGAGTAAACTGAGGAAACGTTTGATGCCGGTGGTTCAAACAGCAACTGCACGCACTGCTAACATTTGCGAGCAAGAGAACTCATCCGTGATCACTAACTGAATCCTGTAATCACAAAAACTGAGTCTCATGCCCATTACGTGACAAACTGTAGGGGTATTTGAAAGAGTATGGTCTGTCACATTTTACTTCTGGTTTGTCTTTGGTACAATATCTCCCATTGGTTGTCTTAATATTTAGCCATGTGCTGCAAACCAGGAAGTGGCATGTTTGCACTGACCAAATGCTGCACTGTACCTGTCTTGTTGGAGAACACAGGTATGGAAAAGTTTGGTATGTCAGTCAATAAACAGTGTATAACTACTCGGTTGTTTTTAAGGAATTTTGCTCTGCTGCTCTATGCTATGCTTGGCTCCACTACACAGCATCCGAAGTGTGGAAAAAGAAACGACACATTAGAAAAGTCAGATGATGAATGCAAGGTCTTTATATATAATTCGTCAGCATAATTTCAACAACATTTTCACAGAGCACTGCAGTAAAACATAAAATGAAACACACACTTGATGTCGCGGTATGAAGCGATATGAGGCAAGTGGTTTCCCTTTTGATAACGGGTGCCTTCATTTTATTTCTCAGTCCGATTAGTGCACCATGTTGAGTATAGAGTCATTTCAAAGCTTCAGCAAACTTAAAAAAAAGAGAACACACAAATAAATACTGTACAACACCACATATGTAATACTAGATTCAGAAATCACAAAATGATCATGCGTTTCTCAACAGAACACTTGATATATGCACTTTCATAGAACAATGCAGCATCTCTGGCGAGTTTCCCTTCACAATTACACTATCATCAACAAATGCAAACATGAGTACATCACACTAGATATATAGATATATACTTTAAATAAAGTGCCTTCCTTTAAAATCGGTGATTCCAAAATGTAAATGCGTGTCTGCATATGCACATCTGGAAGCAGAATTCCTGAAAAAAAGGTTTGGAGCGAACATCCATAAAATCAGACTGGATAGAAAGAGCCATTCCTGGGGTTTTAAAGTAGTTCTAGGTAGGTTTAAGATTACTGCCCCTGACAGTTTATTAAATGAGGTGATGAGTTTTATCAAAGCTACTGCTACAATGCTAAAACAATCACTATTATTATGGTTAGACTTCAGACTTTTGAATCCTTTGTTCTACAACTAATGGCAAAAGACTTCAATATTTCTTGAAGGTGACTACTTCCATGTTACTTTTACCAGTACTTTGTCAGCCATGAGAAGGGCACTGACTACATGACCACTCAGGAATGTTTATTTGAGTAGGAATGTCCTTTCTATCCAATCAAGTTCTGTACATAAACCCGAAGACCCTAAGCCAACAGCTTAAACAGCAATGACATCTTTCTACCGCACACAATGCATTGACAGCAATTCAGTAACAAGGGTTCCAACTGCTTTCAGAAAATGCACAAAAGCATTATCTCTTCACCACTTCCAATCTGGATTACACACACGATACCCTCCTACTAATCTTTGCCCCAATACACAATACACAAGGTCCAATAGTGCTCCGCCGTCGAGGTAAATGAACAAATTTGTTTATCATGGTCAGTTAGTCCCCCTGAGAACATTGTAGAGACACATCTATGAGCACAATCTACTCACTGTAAAACTGATTTTTTTTTTCCTACATTTGCACCGAAGAGACTTAGGAGGCTGGATTGACACAGGCACCAACAGTCTGATTTTTTAACTCTTTGGCACCCAGATCATATATTTTCCTGGCTGTGAGAACGTGAGGAAACACATGAAATCAATCTGTGTGACAAAACATTTGAAATTAAATGTGCTGTTACTGTATCATTACTGCCTAAAGGCTTTTCTCATAATTCTCACTAGCAAGCCCCATAATGACAACAGAATGTTTCAGATCATTTTAAGCTTACCTCTCTGCTTCACACCCCAAATTATTTTTATTATTACCATTTTTTGCCCCCAACAAAACTGGCTGAAATAAACATTACTGTGAATTCATGTGGCATCATTTGGGTCTACTAATGTCTCGTCCCCTTCATACCTTTTGAACCTGAAGAATCTTATATTGTAGCAGCATAGTTGGGATATTCATCTGTTGGACTCTGCCTATGAATGTGTTTGTTATATCAATACAGCCCATAGTCATACATTTCCTAATGTAAAAACCTACAAGAAGCATGATCAGGATGTTTACCGTATGTTGCTATTGTCAATCACAAGCGCTTCAGGACACCGTCAAAAAAGCCAGTAGGTAGACATCATGCTTAGACGCACCCAGGAGAGTGTAGTCAATATAAAGAGATAGAGCTTGATGTCATGCCAAATATGTAACAGGTTGGCAAGCGATGGGAGAACACTGCATTTTTTTTCCATCCATGTAGTTCAGTTCAGTTGAGCCTGTTGTCAGGACACTGAGCCAAATCCTAACTTGAGATAGCCACACTCCACCATCATTTCTAAACCCCACAAATCTGCCAATCACAAACGTGCATTTCCTCTGAGTCATAAATGCATGGTTTAGATATAATATTTCACGACTTTTAAGGTAGGCAGTCTTCTCTCAAATTAGGATTGGGCCTTCTGAATCTCTGAGTGAAGTGGTTCTTTTGGCTGTGGTCCCTCAGTACTCCCTGGCCTCTTCCAGTTCATTCATGAACACGTCTTCGTGGGGGTTCTCTGGGCAGCTCAGCCCATTGTTGGGTGGCCGCACCGCATGGAAGCGACTCCAATCTCCCTTGCACAGGATCCAAGGAAGCACATCTACTTTGAAGTGCAGCTCAGGTGAGAACTCCGTGCTGATCAGGTTAGGCGTGCCTGCGCCTTTCCCCCGTGTGATCAGCCGCCCGCGATCGTCATAACAACAGTGCTGCGCTGCGAGAGTAGACGAGTCACCGGAAAGCGCCGAGCGGATGCAGCTATGCGCTGATGGCTTGTAGATGTCCAGGCGTTCCTTAGAGCCACTGGCATCGTGCCAGCGGAACTGCTGGCTAAGAGTCTCATCGTAGACGCTGACCACGGTGTACGCCACCTCAGAGGGGTAGGAGCAGGGACAGCTGGGCAGCTCAGACAGCACCTGGTGGAGGTACCTCTGGAGGAACTCGCTCTTACAGTTGAGCCACTTCTCACAGCTGTCCACATCTGTTGGCAAGAGGACAGCAATACGACATGAAATTGTGTGTTACAGTTGTTAAAGGTAGCACAAATGGCAGCATAACCAATGGTCCCTTTGGAGTGGCATGTTAATGTACCTCAATTAGGTTATCTAAGTGAGGATGCTTTGGCAAACTGTGTACTGTAAAGTATGAACAGCCTGCAGGTAATGGCGCAAAATATTATATAGACCTGTAAACTCACCTGTCCCAAATGGCTCTGTGCCATTCTCCATTTCGAAAGGGAAAGGCTCTACCACAGTGTTGACCTCACCTGTAAAGAGGAGAGTGGTACATCAACTATTGACTTAAAAAAAAAAAAACGGTTGGGATAACAGAGTTACAAAAAAAAACTGGGCTTGGTTTGGTGTTTTTATTTCTTAAAATGGAAGCATAATCTCACCAGGGCAAGGCTCCAGGTCACACTTAGAGGCTTCTGTCAGAGTGCAGGAGTAACCACAAGACTTGGTCCTCTTCCTCTCACCGTGTCCACACGTCACTGAGCAGGGAGACCAGGGAGTCCACTCATCCATCTCTTTCTCTGTGGGAAGGACAATTCAAACATAGTCACTGACACAAACTCGGTACTACTAAGAAAATGTATTAGGATTGCAACACAGCATCATTCACACATTGCAAAAACTATCAGCGAGATAAAAGAGGAATACATAGTGAAAGTACATGAGCATCATTCAGGCACAGGTGAAGATTACAAATACTAAATGTACTGTAATTAACAAGCTAACAGGAAGCAGCTTTACAGGGTCGAGTGGGATTATGTACAGAAGGGAAAAAATCCTGCAATCCCCCCCCCGCCCCCCCCCCAAAAAAAGCACCTTACAGTTTTGTGTTGAAGTGGACTCTGTGTGTTCTCACCAGTCTAATCCACAATAAGCTTACAAAGTTTCTAGACTGTCTCAGTCCATATAAACGTCAGTTTTCTCCTGGTCTAACCTTTCCCATGCAAACCCATATTCTTTTTAAGAAGGCTTCAGTAAAATTAGAGAGAGAGAAGCTGTGCTGTGGCTGTCCGCCTCCGCACCATGTTTCCTTGTGGTGTTAATAACACTGAAAACAAGTCATTCTTGATTAAAGGCGAGGTGGGTGCAGAAATACCAGCCTGGGTGTAGCGAACACCCAATTTTACTTTGTGGGCGCTGCCAGCTTGCCATGTGGCCATACGAGAATGAGGTCTCAGGAGAGTCTTAATTACAGAAGAAGCTAAAGGCAGACATCCTTGATTTATGTTCACCGAGTCTTTAGATGTGACCACTTAATAGGCATTGTTGCCTTTTGCTGGCTCGTCTACATGCACAACACTTAAACAGATAAAGTCTGTATATCAGCAGATGGAAAAGGCAAAGGTTAGAGGAGTAAAAACTACTCAGGTTTTCAGGCACCTGCTACTGCATTTTGAGATTACACTACAGTAGAACAACAACAACCCTCAAAAACCAGCTCATTTATGCACAGATTTGTATCTATGGGAAATTTCTTTAATGAGTAGAAGCTGTGGTAAGGCCGTGACTGTGATCCACAGTAGGACTCACATACATCGGCCTACCCTCTGCCCAGCCCATCAAACTTTCCTGTTTTTTCTTTCTTTCTTTCTTTCTTGTCTGTCTTCTTTCCATTTCTTTTACTATGTACACCTACTGTACATCTTTCTCTCGTCTCATTATTTACTGTTTTTACCACTGAACTAGTGGTGTGTGTGAACTGAGACACAACATTTTTTCCCACCAGAAGAAGGCAGAATTAAGAGGGGGGGGCTGTAAAAGTTATGCAGGGCCCTGAAAGCCCCCGAAATTCTTGAACTGGCTCAAAAGGCTGAGCCGCAGAGGGCAGTGAGAGCCGCCAGGGTCTGGGGGGGCCCATGGGGTCCCAGGGAAGGATGAAAGGGCCGGCCGAATGGCCCCTGTCATTCTGAGTTCCCAATCTGCCCTCTAATTGTCCACAAGCAGAGGGATGTTTTGTCCCAGGGAACAGTGCCGGCCTCACGCTGCCATTAGCGAGCGCATCTGACCCATCTTCAAAAGGCAGGCCTCTGCGACCAGCACGACCAGTGTCGACTTCAAAGTGCCCATAACCCACAATGTCCTGATGGTCGAGTGCTCATGCTGCCTCGCATGCTGGCATCGTTTAGTTCTCTCTGACTGTGAAGACAGTTATCATGCAGCTTTCCTAAGCCACTCTGTTGTTCTCGCTCTTTCCATTGTTCTCTCTCACTTTCTGTTTCTCCATCCAGACATTCCCATTATCTCCATTTCTTTTTTGATATGATCAATTCAGTGACTGTGTTTCCATAAGTTCACTGTTTGCATTTTTTTTTCTTTGATAAAATATTTAGGATTAATTGTGACATTTTTTAAAAGGCATAATCAGTTTGATTGAGTCTGAGTCATATCAATAAGAGCTGTGATTATGTGACTGTACTAACAGACAGCGTGTGTACCACTTGGCAAAACTTACCATAGTAGCTCTGCATTGGATCCCAGCCTTCGTTCCAACGAATATCCCAGTCTCCACCCACTCCGCTTGGTAAGGGCTCCTCGCTGCCATAATCCAGGGAGTAATCTTCCTCCTCTTCCTCGCCAGTTTCCTCCACGCCTGACCGGCTGTTGCTGTCCTCGCTGGAATCAGCATCGGTGTAACTCCAGAAAAGAGGCCAGAAAAGCTTCTTGCCTCCCAGCCAATCTACTGTGGAAGAGGGGGAGGAGGATGAGGAGGGCAGCCAGTCTTTTTCCTTGGCCAGGTCCATCTCTACCTCCATCTGAGGGTCGTCCACCACCTCAATGGTTACCTGTGCAGAAAGAAAGAGGGGCCTCTGTCAGTTTAAAGTGAGCCTGAACAAATGAGCACACCAAGACTCACAAATATGACAAACGACACTCTGCTTCTGCTTCAAAATGTCATCAAGTAACTACAGTACCGCCAATACTTTCAGGCAGCTTTAGCGCTTGACTTACAAGCTCTTCTCAAGAAATCAACCATCTCAGATCTGTGGAGGAGTATTTTAGCAGGTGAACCCTCTCCCCAGATATAAGTCAGCCAGCCAGACGTAAGCATGAGCATTCAGCCAACCAAACAGTCCTCTCAGGGAGAGAATTTGAGCATTTATTCTGGATAACTACCTCTCATTACCTCAATATGACTCATCCTAGATTCTACAGCACTTGGAAGGGCCCAGTTCAACTGATGTGAAGACCAGGCAAGGTGGAGAATACAGGGGAAGTCTTTTCCTAACTTTTGGGAAATTAATTTTACAGTTAGGAAAGAAATATGATAATTGGAAATGCTTTCATTTGTCTTATTCGGGCATACCCTCAGTGTAAAGTTTTTCAGTCAAAGAACAGCACATCTGGTCTTTATGCAACATAAAAAAAATCATTCGAAATTTCATCGGTCTCTGTACTTGATGTGGACACAGGCCAGCATCATTATGTCCCTCTAACCACATCCTGATTACACTGACCAGAGTTGGGGAGGCTAACTACCCTGAGATAAGTTGAACAGAACAACTTTTTTAACCTTTTGGGTCAGTTTAGAAGGAGATGATGAGGACTTAATGGACACTTATGATTACAGGTCCCTCTTGCCTTTAACTAAACAGTCACAAAAAAGGCACAGCTGGGTCTCTAAGAAAAGACAGAGAGTTTGTTGATTTTGTTACACATTAAAGAAATAAATCAGTTTACACAAAGAAAAGACAAAACTACCCAATTCTCCTTTTATAAAGGGTTTTAATTTAACCCATAAAAAACATATCGTTACTGAAATCTTGAAGGTTGTCTAAGAAGCTTAACTACTGCATGTCCCCAAAAACAGAAATGTGTGACACCCCCGTCCCCACTCACCTGTATGTTTGGGTTCTGCGCGTTGATGTCAGCATTGGCCAGGTCTGGAAAGTTCTTGAGATCCAGGATGAAGGGTTTGGTCTCTTCTTCAGGCTCCGGCTGTGGAAGGACACCAACAGAGCGGTGCTGGGGGTGCGACCATCTCCTCTGGTGGTTGTGTGGTTCAGGCAGCAGACTCTGGACCTGGTTCTGCTGCTCCAGAGTCTCAGGGACATATTGGACCCCTGCGTGATGAACAGGGTGGCCGTGAGCCTGGTGGAAAGTACAAATTAAGACACAGGATAAGTTAGTGTTTATCAGAATCTGACACAATAATCCAGGGGAATGATTTAAAAGATTAAATCTTTTAATCTTTTCCATCTATGGTGACTATGTGCAGACACCACCCTCAATAATGCAAAGAAGGCAACTGAGACAACCCTAAAGTAGCCACTGGCATACATTCAAAAGGCAAAAAAACCAGAGGCATCCAACTAACCAGCCAAGTGACCAACCAGCCTTCGTTCATTTCATTCTTTTTTTTTCCCACAGCAGTCATGGCATCCAGGCAGTGGACAAAGAGGGGCCTGTGCCAGAGAGATCCTCTTTTAGCTTTAATGAGAGGGCCTGGGAGGCGTGGGACCCCTGGGCTGGTGCAAGTGTGTCTGAACCTGCTGTGCTGCCGCCACTACAGCCACCACTTAATTTGATCTTTCAGGTTTTACAGTTGCTAAGAAGGAAGACCAGCAGGAGGAAACACTGATCTCTGAGACAGATGGTGATGAATGGTGACATTATAATGGTGGGGAACAGTAGACACATGTACTGTATGTGGAATATAGTCAGTGAAAATGGATTTTTGGCTGGTCAGATTCTCCACTGTGCATGTGTCTGTTTCACTGTTAAAAGGCCACATATCTATTTCATTCCTGACACTGGTCAAAACCAAAATCTAGACCTAAACAAACTCTTAATGAGCCCTTGTCTGCTATTCACTCTATATTATCCCAAAAGCACTAAAGTGGCATAAACATATGATTGGAGCTTGGACCTGAGCCAGTTTGTGGTCTGCTCGGAGCAAACCAGTGGCAGTTAGAGGGCTAAAGAGGAGAAGAAATGTCTGAATTAATGACCAGTCGGTTGATGGTTTATAGTTATGGCCTCTAGAACACTGCTTGTGATTGTAAAGAAGTTATGTGGTCGCTCAAATCCAAGCATGTGAACACATAATGCCTGTTTGGAGGAGAAGCCCGTCAAGCATGATAAATGATGGATGAAGAGTTGGCCCCCTCCCCAGATATCTGTAAACTGGCGGTGACAAGTAGATAACCTTTTTGGGATATTTAGCCTCTTTGTCATACACTGTTTGTTGCAATAGTGTGCACAAATATTTCACATACTGCAATAAATCCCAATTGACCATTTACAACATTTTTTGCCAAGAGACCTCCCATTAAAAAGACTAATTATAGAGGTACTGCTGAAAACACCTTCTACAGGGATTAGATACAAATATTACAAGTCTATTGCAATATTGCACTTTAGGTCAACATACTTACATTTCATGATCATGGTTTCATGATCAATTAGTCTATCAACACAAAAATAATCAGCAACTATTCTGATGAGTTCAAAAAATGACAATAAATTCCTAGTTCAAGCCTCTGAATAGTAAATATTTGCTGCTTTTCTTTGTTTTCTATCAGTATATACGGAGTATCTTTGAATTTTGGAATGTTAGTTGCACATCTAAGTCCAAGGCAAACAAACATTATTCTCCATTTCAGAGTAGCCATAAATAAAGGCCTCATGCCTCAGCCTCTCTCATGTTACACCTGAGTTCTGGTGTCTGGCTTTATTGGATGTTATTGGCGAAATCCTCCAGCGTGATGCTCCATCTTACCCTGTTGGCCTGTTACTAGCATGAGTACATCACTGTCATATCTGACCAGAACTGACCATGTACACCTAACTCTCACACACATACCCTAACCTCTAAATACTTGAGCAAACACAAAAAGACGATGTTCAGAGTCATGAGAGAGGCCACATAGTTTCACACCCTCCTCATCTCGTCTTGTTACACATCTGGATCCTGTATTCTTTCGCCCTGTATATCACTCTCCCCCTCCTTTCTCCCTCCCCCTCATTCTCTCTGATCCTGCTCTCCTCCTCTCAGTAGTGGGGCTGTTCTGATCAAAGGCCCAATGGCTGATGGCATGCAGTGTGTTTAACAGGGAGACTATATTGATGCAGCGGGGGACCTCAGCTTGACTCTGAGACTGCTTCTCTCCACAGGCAAACATCAATGACAATTCTAACCCTTGGGCAAAGCATTGTGTCGTCCTTTCAAATGACTGCAACGCATCCATCTTGAGCTACCGTCATAGCTTCTGATGAAGGTGACACATATTCAGGTTAGGGAGAGGAGGTGGGGAGACTGGTTGGGGGCAGCAGGGGCTGAGGTGAGGGGATCCGGTGGATTTGGGGGGCAGGCTGGGGAAGGAAGGCGGTGTGGCAGCCCTGATTTATGTGCCCGCAGATATCAAAGGCTTCTGCACTTGGCTGTTTCTAAACCATTACAGAAGAACAATAAACTATGGGCGCTCTTTGATCGTCATCTTTTGCAAATGGAAACGGGACATCAAATGCATGACTGGTGGAATCGGGGTGAGGTTGTGGAGGTTAGGCTGGGAGTTGGGGGTATAAAATACACGGGGCAAACAGGGCAAACAGGTCCCAATATTTGGGAAAGAGGCCACTTTGACCCAAACTCCTCCTTCTTCGCTGAGAGATGGGGGGAAAACCAAAAACAGGAAATTCCACATTAACACAATAAGGAACCAATGTAAACAATCAGATGAATGACACTTGACCTCAGCTCCAGTGTGAGAGATGCCGAGGGTTCGCCTTATTCTGGTTACATAAGCATCTCGTTACTGGACACCCGCTTTACTGAGCCTACCCTCCTGCTTCTCTCTTCCTCTGCTAATCTCCCCTCTCCCTCCACCACTTACAGACACGCACCCAGCAGGTCACAAGCGAAGGTACAGAGTCACCAACTGCAGTCTTTTGCTGAATGAAAAGAAGAATTTCACAAGCCACTGTGAGATTTTTTTTTCCTTACTAATCACTCCCTTCTCTTCTTCCCTCCCTCTTTTTCCTCTCTGTCTCTTTTTGCTTTGACATCAATCAGACAGATGATGAGAGAGAGAGTCTCAATAGGGCATCCATGGGAGGCCACACAAGAAGGAGAGAGTTCAAAGGCAAAAACTGAACCCTGACACAAACACACACAAACAGACTTTGATATCCAAATATGTCCATGTGTAACACAAACATTCCCTTAGACACACCACACACTGCGCTGTGTGTGTGTCTGTCTGTGTGTAGGGAGTTTAGATTTATTATAGCAGGGTGCATGCCCAGTGATGGCAAACCTTACTATACATGGAGAGAAAAGTGGAACAAAAGAGAGCAACGTGCACTGATCTGCTCATTTCAGCTCACTTCATTGATTGAATCACTTGATAGAAACTGATGAAGGGTAATGATTCAGTGACAACTGTTTAACCTTGTTTCCAATATTCAAATTTTAGTGTGTACCACAAAAGCTAGAACACGTGTCTTATATGACACAAAATCACAAGCTTATAACGTAAATGCTCCATGAAGGCATTTAATTGTTGTGTTTTGTACTTAACAATTATGCTAATATTCGACATTTTATGGGTAATAAAAGCTGCGCACGAACTTTTTGCAACTTTAATTACAGTTGTTCTGCGATGAAGGTTATATTAATATAACATGAGCGTTCATACGGAAAGACATTTTCCAAAGGAAGAGGTTTTAACTACTTGTTTGCAAAAAAACCCAAAAAACATTACGTTTTATCAGCAGCAGGTGTGATTTTAAGACGTCGCAGCTTTGTCAAACTTGTTGCTTAACTTTCTAAGCTATGACTGAAAAAATTTAAAATAAAAATTAACCGAAACAAAAGCAAATGTCAGAGGACAAACTTACCTTGTGGGCAACGTTCTTGTGTCTGGTAGGAAACCCCGTCCCCAAACTAAGGACAAGCACTGACCAAAGCACAAGCAGCATCTGAAATCTCCCTGCAACCTCTTGACGCATCGTCTCTGCCTCAAAGCTGCCTGTGAGGGTTCGTACAAAAAAAAAAAGGACTTTGGATGCTTTTCTCGCACTGTTCTCTCTAAATTACTATGCTGGTTTGGAAGAGGCGTCTGTGTCCTCCTCGTCTTCCGTTTGTCAGCAACTTTGAGTCAGGACAAATCAAGTTTTAGGCCTCGTCGGTCTCGAAGTGTCGCACTTTATGAAGATGCGCACCAGTGTCCAGAGGTATCCCGCGCGCTATCCATATCTGGCACCAGCGCCTCGCGCAGCAAAAACCACAGTTGGGAGAGCTTTAAGTACCAGAAAGAAGTCAGATACCGCACTCAGAATCTCCCCGTCCGCACCGGCGCACGTTTATTCGACTACTTTAAACTGTGAGTCATTCCGTCGTGGGTGGGTGTTTTCTTCCAATACATTGACATCTGGAGTTCATAGTATGCTGTGCGTTTTGCTAGCTATCTGTCTGATGCGTTAATCCATTATCCAGCTGAAGTTTATCCACCGGTTCGAGTACGTGTGTGCTGGTGTGTGTGTGTGTGTGTGTGTGCCGCCCAGCCAACCGCTTTCGGTAAACTTGCCTTTTACGCACGCATTCAGAGGGTTGATGCTGGAGGAGTTTGGGGGTGGGATGCTCATTGCTCACAGCTGTGTGGAGAGGTGGGGGGTGCGTTAGGGCCACTGACTTTCTTGATAAGGTACAAGGTTTAGTTTGTATATAACCTACAAATGGCTGCAGGTGGAGAATATAGAGCGCACATTTACACACTCACTCAGAGAAGCACATTTAATTAAAATATTCAGACTGATTATCAAATTTTAAAGCGAATCACTCCAACAATCCCCTGTGAAAAATACTCCCCCCAATCATTCCCCCGTCACTACAGCCTCTTAAATCACGTTTTTTTTCTTTATGCTCATTTTGCCATTTTCTAAACTCTGAAAAAAAGCAATCATCTCTTCCTACTAATATACTGTTTCAGGAAAACACCATTTTCAGCGAACGACTGGCCAGCGTGGACTGCTGTATACTGGCAGGGAGTCAGTGACTTATCGGTCAAAAAGGCTCTATAACGTGTTTGTCATTAGCTTTTAAGTTGTGACTGCGGTGTGTGAGTGCTGTAAATAAACACAAACCCATTCCAGAGCTTGATACTAAGAAAGTGATTTAATCTTTGCAGGACTGTTTCCACCAGCATGGTCAACAAACATCATGGCTTCACAAACTGCCCCAAGTGGTTTATCTTGAACCCAAATACAACTGCAAGGGCAAAAACATCTGATAAGTAAGTTTCCAATGGTCACTTAAGGTCAGTTTGCAGGTATGTGTGGTAGGTAGGCTGGAAAATGTCTCTCTGGACTTTTAATTCCTCGGTTTCAGTGAAGGAAACCTGGCTGAGAGAAACAGTCACGTTGCTGTTTGCAATTACATTTTTTTTGCCTCCATCGACAGAAACGTAGAGACTTAACATACTGCACAGAGCTGCAGACAGCCTGAGAGGAAAGTTTGACAAGAAGAAATTCTTTATGTCAGAGCACATTTCTGAAGAGTGCAATTCCAGATCATAGTCATGTGTTCCACCTTTTTATATTATATTTATCAAAAGCAAATGCATCACTGAGTTGTTTTCAAGCCATTGTCTGTGGGGGAAAAAAAAAAAAAAAAAAAGCAGTATTGGAATGACTCACAAAAATGCGTCTAATGCCTAATGGTACAGTTAAAAGGGACCCCAAACCCCTTGGCATGCTGTGCTAAAATGCCATAAAGATCAACAAAAAGCATCTCTAAAGTTGTGTTGAGTTTAATCACGTTGATAAACATGTGCAGGAATGGTCACAGTGTCAGGCGACTGCCAGCTTTCAGACTGGCTGCATTGACACACCCTCCAATTCACATCAATAAAGTAACAGAACATAAACACAGACACACAAACCGGATGTTTGACAGTGGCACGTATGCCATGTTTGGGGTGAGCACACAAAGAAAACTGAGACGCAACAGTAAAACAAAACCCAACACTAAACAATGAAAGCAGGTTGATATGGAATGTCATTCCAGAAGATGATCACAGATACGGAACGAGAAAAAAACATGACGTTTGAAGCAATACCTAAACAAATCTTGCAAATTTCAGTGACTACGTCATCTGTGCATTTATAATGCGTGTCAGTAGTTCTGCACTGAAGTTAAGACGTGTAAGTAGTCTGTTTAAAATACACACCTTCCACTGGGACACCTTTGTAGCTGCCTTTCAGGTAATAGTTTAACATTTCTCACAAAAGCACATTAGCTGAAGGATGGCAAATAAATAAAGCTGTCTGTATATCAGATAAGCATGGGCACAGCATCGTCATACATACAGATCCAAGTTACAGCATGTCATCGTGCTCAGAGATGGGTGTCGACGCTGATTCGCTTCAAAGCACTTAAGTGAGAGTGACTGAACGAAAATAAAAACAAAAGTAAAAATAACAATCACACATGTAGCTCATTAGCTTATAGAAATGTTAAAGACACTGGGCTCAAGTTTTTGAGTGCAGGTGTAAACAGTAAATAAGGCTGAAAAATATTTCTGGAAAATAAGCAGTAAAAATAATTTTGCTCCCTGGGATTCTTTCCCTGTTAAATGTTTTCTTTTGGAACATCTGCTTTGCATTTTAAAAGAAAAGGTAGAAAATATATCTATACATATGTATCCTTTGGTGAGGGAAAGAACCCAATATTCTATACTCTTTATTCAAGTAAAAGTGATTAGGAAAAAAGCCGTCAGATAAATACATATGGAGAACACATGCTTATGTTACTCATGTGAAATAACGGATCTCTCTTTGAGGTTTGGGATGCTACCCTAAGGCAGTTTTACCAACTTCGGGATAAATATTATTTACATATATAATTTTTTCCTTTTGAGTGCATCATAGAAATGGCTGTGATCAGATTTCTTTTTCTCCAAGTGCATGAGTAGGAACTCATGGCAAAAAAAAACATTTTAATCAGTCTACTTTGCTCCAGGTTGTTTGACGAAGAAACTCCACGTTGTTGTTATTATTGCACAAATAAGATACACATTCAATGTGCACACAGGAATAAGACTTGGTGTTAAACCGAAGCAGTCACAATAAGTTAGGACAAACTGAAAGGCTCTGAACACACTTTATAACGACCAACATAAAGATGTGGGAGATTTTGGTCCTCCGCTGTTAGGGCTGAAGAAGCTAGACAGGTCACAGAGTGCACACAGGCTAATGAGCGATGCTAGTGTGCAGGTTTTAAAATGGGGTGGACCATGGTGAAGACTTTGGTTCTGGTGAGTCCTCTGGAGTTTGACGTAAGGAGATATGGAGAGACTGGGTGGTGAGACTGGCTCAGAGGAAAATAAGGGATATCAGACAAGAAAAGGTGAAGAAAGGGAGGGAAGGTGAAATGAGGTGGGGGGCTGGAGGGGATAATGTGGATCAGTCCTGCAGCAGGCTCTCCTCAGACATCCACCCCAGAGAGGGAAGAGGCTGTTCACGTCTGGAGTACTTCAGCTGCAGCAGGTCACCCACTTCACTGATGGCCTCCAACGCCTGGAATAGGAAAAGGAAGAATGCTATTAATCTGAATCCAAAGAGACGTTATTTACATCCATCAAAATGAGAGAAGATAGCCAGACAGACAAGCCAGACAATAAAAAACTCACATCTTGAAAGGGGATTTCTTTTGAAGGTGATAAATGAAGCAATAAACCTTAATCACACTTGAATTTTCAAACATTAAACATGTCAGAGAGGTGAAGTTGGCGGGGGGGGGGGCTTCTAAACCAAAGGTGAACAGAAGGCTCCCTGCATAAACCACAACTGAACAGAAACTCCTCCACTTCTTCCACAAGAGACTGTATCAGCATTGCAACACTGCAGGACACCTGGAAACAATTTACCTTCCTCCTGACCTTTTTTCTGATTCTGTGGTTTGAGAAATAGCGAGGGCTGGCTTTTCCAAAGACGGAAAAAGTGGCTCCTCGAAGTGCTCTACAAAGACAGGCTGATGCCCTTTAAATGGACTATTACAAACGGTGTTGACATGCCCCTCAGTAAGATGAATGAAGTGTCTTTGGAGAGACAGAGCAGCTCAAATAAAAGTCTCTGAGCCACACTGTAATACTTAGAGACAGCTTGGCCTTCCAAGTTCCTTCATAATAAAGGACACATTGGGAGCCTTTATTATTCAACACACACACACACACACACACACACACACACACACACACACAAAACCGTCAGTCAGCACCCAAACTGGCAGATCTAGTTGATTAACAGCTGAGAAAAGCCTACTGAGCGCTTGGATCCACAATCACCTGTGGATCCAAAAAAAAAAACACTTATATCATGTTAAGGTTAAAATTAAGTCTTCAGCAATAAATGTCTGTAACAACATCATCTCAACTGGATCCAGTGGCAAAGAAGAGAAGAGGCTAAGCAGAGATCAGATGTGTCTTTCTCTTTACATCTTGAATGATAAATGAAGACCAAGTGGCTGTCGTAGATTGGAAGTGGCAGCCTTCAATAAAAACATAAGAGGCCTGATTGTCAAAGAAATCTTAGTTTAACTTTAATTTTTTTTTTTTTTTAAATCAAAAACACTCCAAAAGTACCAAACATGTTTAGTGAGATTTTCAAACAGATTTTGTTTCAACGCCTACAAAAGCTGTTCTGTTCCTCCTGCAAGTGGAAACTATCCACACCAGTTTAGAGTAAAGGCTTCTTTTTTTGCCAAGTTATCTGAGAGAGACTTCTGGTAATAGAAAGTGAAAGGAAAATGGGAAGAAAATGCAGATGAGCTGCTGGTTATGTCACCTGTCATCAGTCACAGTCCATTTTTTTATAATTTAATAAACCGTGAATCGATATGGTGTGTCTGTGGGAAATTCAAGCCAATTTTGGGGAGTTTTTTACTGATTTCTCAAATTAAAAGCACTGACCTATATGAGGTACATATAAACTCACAGATTTTTTATTTATTTTGTGTTTCGCACAGTGATTGGGCTCACTGGAAGACTTACTGTGTCAAGCATCTCTCTGGTATGAGCAGCTGAAACGCAGAAACGTGCCCTCGACTCGATGATGGGCGTTGCCGGGAAGCCGACTACCACCGTGCCAATGTTCCTCTTCAACATCTCCCGACCAAATGCCCTGCAAAGCAATGGCAACATTAAACACAGGGCAACACTTGGAAAAGTCTAAGTTATGGTCTCGCCATCACCACATCCTGAAGATGTTCTCTTTAATGTGTGAAGCTCAAATCATGAACAGCTTTCCACACATTAAGTCAGATTCTATTTAGAATAGCCTTTATGTCTTTTCCAAATGTGAAATCACTTGGGCGATTCTTCCTATTAGCCACCATAATTATCCTCGATGTTAAAAAGCACTGAACATATACCAAATAACATGAGGAGGAGAACTGCATACCCAATTTTGGCAGGCATGTAGAGCATCATCGGCACGACAGGCGAGTCATCGTTGCCGTAGATGATGAAGCCCATGTCGCGGAGTTTTCTGCGGAAGTAGGTGGTATTCTCTGATAGCTGTCTGAGGCGATCAGCGCCTGGAAAGGGCAGAGAAACACTCAGAGTGTTACTTAAGAGCTGGATTTAACAACACAGGCATATGCTTGTTGGTAAGCTTACTGTTACTCAAAGCCAGCCTGGATGGATGGCAACTCAGGACCAGGTTTAAGGGCTTACTCTACTGTAACTATAGCTCAACACCATGACCTGTGCCACCTTTACACTTCACTGATTAGGAAAATCCTATAAACTGATTTAATCACAATACTTAAACATCTTATTTATTAAAACTTGGGCTATTTTTTTACCTTCTGTTCTGCTGCAATTAGAAAACCCTGAGTGTGAATTAACATCTCCTGGCTTTGATTGAAGCCCTCTCTCACCCCTGGTGCAGCCACACAGGTGTTTTCACTTAATTTGCCTGATTAGATATTTTTTCATTAGCTGTGTGTGTGTGTGTGTGTCAGACTGTTCATGATTGACACCTTCCTCACTCTATTAGTTTTGCTGCACCTGTTAGGATGGGACAAGGTAGACTTTTATGATTTCTATTAGCACATGGAGTTTGGTGACCTCGTGCAATTTCAGGTCTAATCAGCCAGAGTGAAAACACCCATTCTTTCAACTACAGCACTATTTTTGAAAGTGCTGTGGTTGTGAACTTGTGAACAAAATAGCATGTGTTTCTGTATACTATATGTCACCACTGATGATTTTTGCATTCCTCTATTCTGTTTTTAAAATTGCACAAGATTAATGTCATTTAACACCACAAGCGCAAGTTAGTGCACTGAAACTGATCCAAGGTGGAATAAGAGGTCGGTGTTAATGAGCCTTGTCCTGCTCATGTAACAAAACCATGTTAGAAAAAAAATCTGTGGGATTTGTGCAAAACTCTGCAGTAAATGCCTCGTCTTCTGTCATGTTATACACGTATTTGGAGACAGCACTTTCCTTTGAAGACAGCCAGGATTCTTTAAGTCTGAGGTCAAAGGGCTGAAACTACACAGGCATCAATCCTCACATGTTAGCCTGACGCACACTGTGGATTCACTCACTGAATCCACAGGCCGAGCCTCCACAGACAGCATCTTGACCAAACAAATAACCATATGGCACAAAGCGCCAACAGCAACACACATCTGCCTGGCTGTGCTGAATAACAGAGCAGAAACATCATGGCTTCAAAGCACCCCTGAGACACAACAAAGTAACATTATATTTATCCAGACATTTTTTTCCACAGACAAGGAATCCAAAGCTATTCTCAGCACTGAGTGATCAGTTGGCAAAAAAAACAGTAGTATATGATATTCAGACATTTTGCTTTCCAAATGCATTTTTTTTTTGTATTGAAGAACGCTCTGCCCGTCTTGTACACTTATGTCCCATCCACACATCTGATTGATGTAAGCTTCAAACAACAAATGTCCATTTTGATGCACGCCGGTGCCGGGAACCAGCCGCCCTTAGCAACTTAAACACAGAAACAAACCGTTAGCAGGCAGCTCAACTGTCACTTCAACTTCATGTCAGTGTCTGGATCTTCAAAGGCTTGAATTTCAAACAGTGACAGGGCTGCAACCAATCAGACTGTCATTGTTAGTCTTCCACAAAGTAGACGTGTCAAGCTGGGATACGTTGCAAGGTCAGCCCGTCTGGTCTTCGCTTCTCAGAAATGGTTTGGAGAAAGAGTTGATGACATTGTGGAAAAGACCATGCTATAAAGGGGATACTCCAGGTGTTTATTCCAGTTCCTAATGACTGAATGACTGGGGAGCAAGGTAATCTGATCTTATATCAGCATTTTAAGGGAGGCTGCATCAATCAAGCCCCGTAAAGAGTAAAGAGGTGCCACCCTGCAAGAAAAACAAGCCTCCGTGACCTGTTTGTGTGTGTAGGACATGAGTCCAACATAGTTTGATCTGCCCTAAGCACCATGCTGCTTTGTACCCAGCGAGAAGGCGAAAAAAAGCACAGATATGCAACGAAACACACATATGAAAGTCATAAGGGGAGATGGTAGAGGAGTCAGCATACCACCAATTCAGGACCTTCCATCAGACTCGACAGAATAAGAATGAAGCAAGGAATTGTCTACATATCAGTTCCTAAAAAAATTCACATCCTGTTAGATAAAGACAGGAGGAGACTGCTGTGGAGGACCACAGAGGGAATCTCAACTATAGTGCAGGTTTTTTCTCACCATCATGTGACTGGTTAGTGAAAAAAATCACCTGCAACATTTAAGAGCAATTGTTCAGCCAACAAAGAGATCCTCAAAATCTGAAATGGAAATGTATTTTTCCAAAGTAATACATTTCAACTTAGAGAGAACATCCACTTTCACAGCAGCCATCTTGAACAATAAGATCATGTGACTAAAACATGAAGTGACTATTAATGAACTTTGTGTCCCATTTTACATTCGAAAAGTCATGATGTGCACGTAGATGCATGCAGGGGATAGAACGACGTGGCATTAAAATCATACCTAAAATTGGATAACACGTTACACAGTTTGATGAGGCTGTATAACAAAGCTTTATTTACTAGTAAATAATTGCCAGTTTGCCAGTAATAGTGGCCTTTCTCACTTGACTGGGAATAAAACATGCCGAAGGTAAACAGGCATGCACAGTATGACGGGGTGAAAGTACAAAGCTGGCAAAGGTGATGGGAGTTGAAAGAAAAAGAATGCCATGTTAATAAATGTCCTCAGCTACAGGCCTCTGGTCTGCAGGACTGAAGAAAACCTGATTAATGGGTCTATACTGCCATCTTGTGGTCATGTGTAGTACCACCAAGCATAGCACAATCTCGAATCAGACAAATTATGAGATGACATTAAATCGCTGACATTTCATCACTACCAAGAGACAGTGCTTCAATCCACCATGTGCTAAGCAGGACAAAGTGTGAGCTTTAGTTTGGCATCATGTGCTAAACCAAACATCAAATTTACACTTCTATATTCTGTGTATCTTGATCATCTAAGGGTCTCTACAAACTTCCAGTACATGGTAAGCGCTGTAAAAGCTTAATTCCTTCACCACAGATTAGTGATTAACTAATGAGTATAATTTTCTGACAGTTACCCAGTGAGGTCCCATCCTCTCCCATGATGATCTTCATAGAGGTGATTATCTGCTGGGCCACAGGAGGGGACATGGAGGTTGCATACAGAGCACTGTGAGAGTGGCGCCTCAGGTAGTCAATCAGCTCCTGCCAGAGAAGTTACATTAAAGTTATCTTTTCTTTTTGTGTTGGGCTGTAGTGAAAGAGACACATTACATTTAATTTGGTTAGTGTGGGGGCTGCAAGACACAAAAAACTGTAAGAGAGGAGACAATTGTTCTAATGCAGAAGCACTGGTGGATAAAATTACTGTGTATAAATACAGCTCTGACAAACATGCGTATAATTTAAGAATTTAAAATATATTAAAGTTAGGGTTTAAAGTTCTTCTTATAGAGTTCTTCTTATACAGTGCTAATGAGTAAATGTAGGAAATTAAAAAATATTATCATTACCACATTATTTCCTATGCAGGAAATAATGCAGTTGGTTACATAAGCAGCTTTAGAATTTAAATGCTGTACATGAACCAGTTTGAATGTTTAGAACAAGTGTTTCTTCATTGTCAGTACACCATCATCTGAGCATTTTGGGCGTGATAAATGTCCAATATTTCTCAAAAGCAAAAGTTGTGCAGCTAAGTGTTACAGCAAGTGTTGCTTAAGATGTAGTTCCATCTCATATGTGTTCCCTTGTTATGTATTTGCATATTTTTCTTAACAGGCCAACTGAAGTAGCACAAAATAACAGATTTGTTTTCAGTTTTACTCTCACTGAAAGTGACGGCTTACACTGATTCAGATCCTTGTCAGAAAACCAGGAAGCTACGTTTCCCATTGCTGATAAACAGAGTTAACCAATACCAAAAGTGAATGACACACATCGTGCTGGGTTTCAGAAGTCTGGGAAATTGCTCAGATCCCTAGAGTGGATGACTAAGTCCTCCAGCTACTGTTTCCATTACAACAGAGGAGGCTTCACATTCCACTGCCTGATGTCACAGCTTTAGTTTTACCTGTGTCAGAGTTCACAAACCTTTTTGCCTCCAATGTATCCTCCGGCAGCACCGAAGCTCTTGGTGAACGTTCCCATCATGATGTCCACGTCTTTGGGATCCAGGCCAAAGTAATCCACCACTCCCCTACCGTTAGGTCCCAGTGCCCCGATACTGTGAGCCTCATCCAGGTACAGGTAGGCCTTGTAGCGCTTCTTCAGAGCAATGACCTCTGGCAGACGCACTATGGACCCCTCCATACTTCAGGATAAAAAAAAATAATTGATGTTAACTCTACATTGCCTATATCCATACAGCCTGATATGGCTTATAGGGAATGCTAAACTCTTCTTTTCACTTTGTTATTATAGCTTACTGATGTAGAATGATGGGCAAAAATGGTAATTGTATCCACAAACAAATTACACAAAGCATGCAAAAAGTGAAATACTTTCTGAAGCCACTGTACTTAAATAAATAAACACCTTACTCAAACTGAATAGATTACACTAATGTACACCACAATCCACACCTCAAATCAAAACGCTGAGGTGTAACTGAGGGAGGATGTGAGCAGATGACAGTACAGACAAGTGCTTAGCTGTGTATGTGTGGGTGTTAATGTGTGTGTAAGCAGTCTATTTTAGCAGCTGAAGCATTTTCTTTGAAAATCCCAGTGGAAATGAAACTCCATTAACATTGCATTAGTGAGGGGCATTGATTATGTCAGGCAGTTTCACTGAGCACTACATTGATCAACAGAATTGACTGCCTTTATAGTAAGTACACTTCAAAGAACAAGGAATACATTATCCTAAAAGGAGAGTGTGCACCCTTCCAAATCGCCATTATTTTCTATATTTAAACAAAATGAAATCAGAGTATGTCGCTCCCATACAGGGATCATACAGAAGACACTGTGAACAGGAAAACTGTGATATTGGGGCGAATATGGTACACTATTTTGAAAAGTTGTGTTTTCTCAAATGTAGAAATAAAGTGGCAAATGAACTACCAGTCAGGCTAAAGAAAGCCACCCAGTGAACTGTGGGTGGCAAGTCAAGTATATGACAATAAGCACAAAGTAATGTGATACAGCTGTGGCATAAAATGACTCACACTCAAATAATAAAGCAGAAATAAAACTTAATTAGCTACGTTACGTCTGTAAGATTTTATGGTAGTGGGTTATCTAGATCAGGCAATTTTCAAGCCTGCGTCTGTGTGTGTAAGGGTTAGGGTTAGCACCACACAAGTATAAAAAAGACAAAACTTATTGCGTATACCTGTATATGCCCTCCACCACAATGAGGATTTTCTTCCAGGGTCGGTGGGTTCTCGGCTGCCCATGTACAATAGCGTCTCTCAGCAGCTTCTCCAGGCTTTGCATGTCTACAATACAAAGGAGTTCCCAAATAAAACACACTTTCTCACACAAGTTTTAAGTTACATATTAAACAATTGATAGTGAGAAAAAGAGATTTCTGAGCCAAAGAGAAACGGGTTTGTCAGCTAGGGATAGATGTTATTTCTCTAAAGTATTGGAAGAGCTTTGTTAATTGATGGATGGGTGTGAATATTTTATGATTGCAACCCTTTGAAGCAACTTTGCCGCAACATACACACACCTATGTTAAATGTATTTACGTTCCTGTTGCGTAAAGAAGATTACAGCTAATTACTGTCTCATAGTGTTGACAGAGACAGTTTAGCTACTTTCATCCTATGGGTTGTGTGTTGTTTGTGCATGTTTTGGTTGTACCCTAGGTCACAGCTCTATCGAACTGATTTAATGAAAGGTGTTTGTTGTTGGAGGTCACCCACTGTTGTGTTTGAAGACCCGAATTGTGGAGCCAGACAGGCGGGCTCCAAGCACCAGCGACGCATGATTCAGCTCATCACTCAGGATAAGACAACCCTAAAACAAGAAAAAGAAAGAGAACGATTTTCTTTTTTAACTAATTTTGCAAAGTTGGGATTTTTTGTTTTTCTTTTTTAACAGTGATCGGACTTCTGCGTTGCAAAAGTGGTGATCCCTAATTATCCAAAGTCAAACACTATGCCGTCTTAAGAGCTTTGCTTGCAAAATTATAATACACCCGTAGTTCACATACTGGAGTTTTTAGTGTTGAGCAATGACTCTGTAACAGTTTCTGTAACATGCACAAAGTATGACCAATGATCCAGGCTTGTTCAGAGGAGCCTTTAATACTCTTTATTATTTCTAATACATTATGAAGGAATGATTATGACATTATGGATTTTTTAAATATTATTTTATCATAACCGACAACGTTAAGTCAACACACCCAAACATTCACACAGCTCACACTGTTTCCTCTGGTCAATGAATATACAAGCTCATTACACAACACACAATTGTGCCATGACATAAGGATGTGAGTTAGCAGAAAAGTGACAAGCATAGTTAAGAATTTATGAACCCTTGTGACAAGGACAGCGCCTCAGATCGGTCTCTCTTGAAGTTTCTCTCTGTCCATCGACTTTTTTTGTTTTTCACTCATGTGGCTGTCAGGAAATATTTGACTTGACTCAGAAGGTACACACGCCTGTCAGCTCAGATCTGTACTTCCTGTCCGAGCAACACTGGCTATGAAAGGAAAGACCACATAAGGATGCAAGTAAGAACTGGTATGTCTGATTTGTTGGGGTTAGGACAGCAACTGGGGCTAACCAAATATCAGTCTCTGACCTTCTGCACTCTGAATGTTTTGAAAGCTTTGGCCAGAAACTAGTGTATTGTGGAACACTAAACTGTTCAAGCTTGGCTGTACATCTAAAAATGTAGCGTGTTTTCACTTGACACAGGAAACAGAGTTTTTCCTTAACAGTGTGAATGTCACTATCTTAGAATTACAGCTTTGGATACAAGCGCCACTGTGACTAAAGACACACGAAGAAAATTTAAACGTAAGCAGGATGTTTATAAGGAGCAGGATGTTCTAGGGACACAAAAGTGAATGAAATTCCATACCTTCCCAGTGAGAGCAGGAATGTTCATAGAGTTGGTCGCAAATCCCATACCAAAAGCCATGGATGACTCAACACCCAGGAACCTGGCAACCAACTGCTCCAGCTCCTCATGGATGTCCAGATTCCCTGGAAACGCCGTAATCTCAGTTTAACAACTCCCCATTATCATGTTGTAACTTTCAGAGTTGTCTTATGGGAGAAGTCTTTAAGCCACACTTATTTTCTTGTACCTGTTAAACCTTTAACTGTGAGGTCAGTCCATTTTGCTTTAACTAAATACACCTCTGACCTGAGACTTTCTTTTGCTAAAGTTAAAACAAATGTGACAAACTAATCAGAAGCTACCCAGGTCAAAGTGAAGCTGCAGCAAACTGACGAGGCACTGAAATAAACTTCAAAGCTTTGTTATATTTCAAACTCAATCTTTAAGTCTTCAAAACCCCTTGTGCCTGTATTCATGAAAGAGCAACAAACAAAAGTGGGAGCGGCTGTTGAAGTACCAGCTGAGGTGTTTGAGAGGTCAGTTTTTATAATGAGAGAAGTCTCATGATGACAAATCATGGGGACTGCTTAGCAACCAAATCTTATGTTCAAAAGAACTTCTTTTTACCCTTACCCATCTCACAGCGAGTGCTGCTCACTCCAGCCCCGTACTTTTGTGTGGCTTCAACAGCAGCATCGGCACAAGCCCCCGTGTTCTCAGCAAAGCCCAGGTAGTTGTACGAGCCCATATTGATGACATCCTTCACCACTTTGCCTGTGTGCCTAAAAGAGACAGAGACGGGGAGCATTAAACAGAGATTTGGTTCTCTGACTCTAGGCCAATTTAAATAATTACGTTCAACAGTGTGACCCTGTCTGCACTGGTTGCCTGGCAACAATTTTCTGCTCAATGTTGTCCTTTAACTGCCACAGTTATCATGCACCGTGATAATATACAATAGTTTATTGTCCCCAGTGGCCTTTAGATAGCAAACGCAAGCACTGACCAAAAAAAAATTCTGTGTATATTATAAATTCCAGTCAGATAAACAGGAGGAATATGACTGAACTTTCACTTCCCTGGGCATTTTGTCTGCAGAGATATTAATGGACAAATTGGTTTTAACTGTTTGGCAAAAGGCTAAATTCATTAGTCTGGCTAACACTCTGTTTTTATAAATGTTTGTGTATATTACTGTATATTTGTGTCATAAAGACCACAGAGATCAAGCAATCCTTGTACATACAGTCGGAGTTACAACGTTCACAATTTCCTTGGGGTTACAATTAATAATAATAATAATAATAATAAAATTAACTAGGTATCAGTTGTACTGACACTGAATTATACTACCAGTCATCTGTAAAATACTGTGTGTTTTGGTCTTCTTTGTGTTACTGGATAGTGTTCCTGTGTAGTATCACATGACAGATACTAATGCTTTCAACACAACCACCTGAATCATAGCTTACACAACTCTTAACTCTTATCAGAAATACAAGGTCAGTTACTTAAATCAATGAACTTCCCGTTGAACTAAGGATCAAGGGCACACAAACACACACCTGTGGGAAAAGAATGACCTTCACGGACAACGCCTTGATTCTAAATTAACCCTGTGCACATTTAGACATGGAACAACATGGATATTACACAAAATACATTTCCAAAATACAGTGACTAACTCGAAGGTCCAATTGTAGTCATGGGAAACTCTCTCCACCAGGTCCATCTTGGCACCAGGGACACTACATATGGGTCGGTTCCAGTTGTCTCGGATCCTCATGTATAAGTTCCTGGTGTAAAAGTTCTCAAAGTCCTGATAGAGTGGGACAAAATCCTGCAGAAGAAATGAGTAAGACAGAAAAGAATAGAACAGAGTAAGCACAGTAGAAAAAAAATATGTCAAAACTGTCTTTTACAAAAAGTATGTTCTCATTCTTAATGCCATATTTTGACAGTTCAGCATATTCCAAAGGATCTGTAGCAGTCAAGGAAAACAGTCAATGGTTACTGTTAAACCAGATATAATAAGTGTGAAACAGAATGTGAAAGACTGACAGCAAATGAGGCCGGAGGCTCTATTCAAGCCTCAGATATCCAAAGTCAAAATATGAAACCTTTACCGCTGTGCTGTAATAATAGCTAAGCTCCATCTCGCAACTTTGGCTTGGAAAAAAAAAAGTTTCAAGGAGAAACTTAGATTAAATATTACAATTAGTGTTCCACAGAGAGTCTAACTGAAGCAATGGCTTTAATGTTTCTGTCCTGGAATTAGCCTTAAATGGCTTTGTATTTAAAAAGTTCTACTGTAAATACTGATCTACCTTCTGCTCGTCTCTCTCCCGGGCCACGTGGCACTTCTCGATGTTCCAGTGGCGGAGGAAGTCTCTGAGGTAGCCGAAGATAGTGAGGATGCCATAACCCATGTAGGTCAGCACGGCCACCAGGAGAGGAGTCTCCTCAAAAGACTCCACAAAGGGCTTCTTGTACAGGCTGGAGATGTGTGTGACATTTTGGTTCTGTGGAAGAATAAAGCAAAAGAAGTTGTCATTACAAGTCTTTATTAGTTAAAATTACAATTAAAATTTAAAAATGTTATGTGAGTCATACCACTTTTAGTTCAAATAAGCTATTCTAACAGCTGGTGGTTTCTGCTTTAAAACAGTAATGGTTTATCTACGCTTCAAGTCAAACCCAATAAACTGGGATAAGAAGCCAATCCAGTAAAAGCTAGGCACACACTAGATGACAGCAGGGCTGATTTGCTAAAATTGTGTTTTTCTTGAAAAGTGAATTAGAAGCCTAATAAAAAGGTCCATAAGCTCATTTATTGAGGGAGACTTTGCCACGCCTGGGCCCCCATGGACCAATGAGCAGTAAAATGAACATCAACCCAGGGTCCAAATTCACTGAATTTTATGAATAGCAATATTGACCTTGAATTATGGGCCTGTACGAACATGGTCACGCTGGAGGAGCGCCACAAAAAAAACTAAAAAAATACTAGCATCATCTCAGACTGGACTGTGGACTGGTTGTCTACAATAGCAACACTAAACAAATGAGGGCAGTCACTTATTACAGGCTCTGCCCTGCAGCTTAGCAACCATTCCTCATGTGACCAGTCATGCTTCTCCAAGAAATACCTCTGAGCCAGGGAACAGGAGAACGCTGCATTGTGTGTGTGTGTGTGTGTGTGTGTGTGTGTGTGTGTGTGTGTGTGTGTGTGTGTGTGTGTGTGTTTTTAAAGCCAGTCAAACAGGTCCCTCTCTGCATGAGTTCCAAGAAAAGGCATTGAAAGACCAGCAGTCCTGCAGCCACAGTCATGGCTTGTGAACTCCCTCAAAAACACACTCATATCTAAGTACACCACTCAAAGAGACTGCTGCACACTGACGCCAACCACAGCAGCTAAATCCAATTTTCCTGACGTCATGTTTGCTTAATATTTTATAGTTGTGGACAAACAGAGACGGAGAAGAGGTAGGCCTGTGTCACTCCTTTATAGCTGGGCAGCACAGCCCCTCTCCCCAGAAAAGAATCCAACGTCACACTCTGAGAACCAGTTCTTTCAAATGCTTGCTCTGCAGCCAAAGAGATGATGATCATATTACATTGTATACACAATAATAACAGCTTGCAGCTTGTATGTTTCACATCAGGCATAAAACAGAGTAAGTAAGCCTCCAATCCCCGCTAATTGTCAATTCAATGCATGGCTCGTTTATACTAAGGCACTATCATCTCAGCTGAAAGCTGTTAGTGAGATCATTTATTCCTGCCTCTTCATAAAAATCCTGCTTCTAAGCATTTTCCTATTTTCTCCATATGGGGATTATGGCTAATCCCTATATGGAAACTGCTCCATATAGGGAAAGGAAAGATCAGGATAAGGAAAGATCAATTTTTTCAGCTGAGGACCCAGACCCAGCAGGAAATTCATTATCGGTCTGTGGCAGACACCAGAGCTTTACTGTTGAATGGTCTAAATATTGTACTTGTCCCTGTGGGGTGTGATGTAAGAAAAACTGATGGCAGAGACACAGAGTTCTTCCACACCCTGATTACTCTGGCAGACACAGACCTATGTGCATCTAACGCCTATAAGTTGCCTTATCAAGAACCAGCAGAGCTCAATTCACAACAGGATGACATGATGCCACTTTTTAATGTTCACTCTTTCACAATAAACCCAAAAAATTGTCAGCATACTGGTCTAGTTCATCTGAGGTATAAAAAAGTCATCCATAGTAAAAAATACAAATCCCTTAAATTCGTTAGACCTGTGGCTGCAAATACTAACTTCAGTATTAGTGAAGTCTGATGATAACTATTCACTATAAATGATAGCATTACCAGCAGTTATATAACTTGCAGCTGTGTTAACTTTTCACAGGGTGGAGAGATAATCTGCATGAGAATCTAACTGTTATGACGATCACAGCATCTGGACCTGATTGTGTAAATCCAGTATATGTTGAAATCAGCAGCCCTGCAGCTGAGTGCTGTCACAAGTCTGGAATGTGATTTTCTCAAACATGAGAGCTTGAGCATTACTTTTAACATATGCATTATGCGTGGTTTCAAACTTCTCTTTTGAACCTAAACAACTGAAGAAAAACAAAGGCTTGTGTGTGGCCCACCTCCAGCACGACACACACACACTGTGTTTTCTGTGCTTCTCATTCCACCCCAGGAGGGGCCACACCCTTCACAGCCTGAAGACATTCCTCTCCCGCTAAAGGGTCATCTGGAAGCAGACCTGCCCTCCTCTCCCAGGAGACCGACAGACGGAGTGACAGCTTCTCTAGTAACACAAAAGGACCCTGGTCCTCCTCATACTAGAGCCAGTGTAAACAGAAACCAGTCCAACTTCACCCATACACACACATACAGGAGCAAGGAAACAACAGGGTGTAAGGTTACAAATAAAGTCATCACTACAATCCTCCCTGATCAGGTGGCATGCACCAATACACAGGAAGTTTAAAACGCAAAAATAACACAGCCGGTTGCAAGCTAAATCTGCGCTTTAAATCACAATGTGTATTTCTGAAGCCACGTGACTAGGAATTACAAATGAAAATGAAATTCCATGTAGCTGTTGGCAACGAGCTAGCCTGAAATGTGTCGCATTAGGACAAATCACCGGGCTAGCACCTAATATTAAGAACAGGTCCTTATACAAGCTAAATGAGTCAAGCTAATTACATTAATGCTACACGGTTTACTGGAGAGATGACGTTATGCCGCCGTCACATGGCCGGAGCTCACACTTTCCGTCTTCCTGCCAATGAAACCCATTCAAAGACGAGAATTTATAGCAGCGATACGTACACGGAAAAAAATAAATGAACTACACATGAGCTAACAGCTTTTTCTTAATTCAAACGACTTCACTACACGTAGCACCAAACACAGCGTTCCTTGTTTACAGCCCGCCTCTACCGAGCAGTTGACGGTTGGGCCTTACCTTCTCCCTGGGGCGGCGATACTTCAGTGGCTGTTGAAACAGGCAGTGGTTCTTCACGAAGCCATTTTTGTTCGATTTTTTGCCGTTCGAAGTCCGGTGACAGGCGTCCCCGTTAAACGGCTTGTTTGCGGAGCTTTCTGTCATCTTTGTCGGCCTGTCTGCGACTGCAAGTTTCACAACTTGTGTAACGTTAGTCGTGAAATCATGTATGAGCTCGGGAAGAAAACGGATTAAACGCCCACTCTGCACTGTGGCCGCACGAGCCTGCCGGAAATCCACGCCCCTTCGTAGTTTCATTGGCCAATGCCGTTACTCCTGTACAAAGATCGTCTATATAAACTTGATTCCTAACTCCTAACAGATAACACTGAGGTAATTTCCAGCATATTGTGTTTTCATCAGCATGTCATATGAAATTTAGGGGTTTTCGCTACTGGATGTATACGTCTGTATAAATATGTATTTTAAAACCTGATATGTCTAAATTTGACAACTTTTAGACCAATAAATGAAAAACAGATTCACAAATTCTCCACCACTTCATTGCCAACAGCAGTCCATTTTGGCATTAGTGGAACAAATGCCAAAATGCATAATTTTTGAGCTGTGTAACAGTGTGAGAGCTCCTTTTACTTCCCTGTCTCTGCTAGGCGTTACCCTCTCTCCAGAGAGGGACGTCCCACAGCCCTGCCCATGGAAATAACCTATAATAACCTTTGCTTAGGCGTCTGCCGAATACCCCTTTCCAGTGACGCTGTCTCTCACCTGTGTTGGGAAGATGCAACACAAGGGTCAAGGCTGTCTCCAAGGTGACTCCCACAGGAAAAAGGGAATGGCAGTAGGTGTTGCCAAGACTTCACCCAGCAATCACTGTGCTGGCCTGTAGTATTTTGAGATAGTTAAAAGTCCACTTTAAGGTTTTGTAAAAGTCTCTCACCAATAGCTTTTGTGTATGGCTGTGTTATATTTGAGTGGATGCCTGTGCTTGTTTTCACTGCTCATATCAGGCTATGTAAATAACTCAATCCTCTATCTGATGGCACCGGAAAGGTGCTTAAACCTCTGACAACCTAACAAATGAGAAAACCCTGTACCGTGAAATTATTTCTAATTCATTACACACGTTGTGTTGTACTCTACTGTACTGCATTTATTGCTTTACATTGCATCTTTCCCTTTAGTTCAGGTTGTACTACAAGGCAGAGAGTCACCAGTGCTGATAATTCACAAACACAGAGAAGAAGAAGAACACCTCTGTGGTGAGAGAGCACAGCAACAATAGGAGAGTTTCCTGGAGTCACGTCCAGGATTTTCCAGTCAACCACCAGGCTGTGCTTCCTGTTCTCTTCCTCTTTGATAAATATGGTCTGGTGAAACGTGCCACTTATCACAGGCCCTGCTGTGTTTGCATGTGTCTCAGAAAAGGCATGATTGTTTGTATAGCACTCCACCTGTGAGCAGAACCATGCCCCCCTCCCTCTCTCCCTCCCCTCCTTCACGGTCTGCATGTCTTTGTCTGTGTGCTGGAGGTTTATTTTCATGTGGAAATAATGCAAATGCTTTGCAGACTCTTAAAAAGTAACATCAACACTACAGATCTGTAAACCTACAACTGCAACTTTCAACCTCCTAGATGGCACTGTTGGGCTACACAAAGGTGGATCCCTGTGTGCTGACAGACCTACAGTCAGAAGTTATGCTGGTGCCATGGGTTATAGGTCATTGTCTGGTGGTATTGGAGTGCTGCCCGTTGTTTCTAGGGTGTGACCTTCATGATTAAGACACTGATGATAACATCTAATGATTTGATTCTCTAATTGGTTTTCAAGGCTTTTCCCTTTTGTTTTCTGTCAAGGTTGTAACCTTGAATGTGGAATAATGAAACATCATTCTGGTCAGTTCTTGCCAATGTGCACAAAGTCAGCTAAGCTCCCATCCATTCCAACCCAGATAAAAGTGATAAGTACCAAGCTTTAATAGGATCAGAGGCAGGGTTAAAAGGAAAGAGGATCTGCTCTCGTTGATACAGACACTGCAAGGAGCTTTAATCATGATTGCAATTCATTCTGATGAGACAGTGAAAATCATACTGGCCTAAAGTGAATAAGCAATTTTGAATAATCTATTCTTAATGCGATCCCTAAAAACCCACTGGTAACGAAAATGTTTTTGTTCACAATAGAGCCTTATGCAATAACAATCCAAAACAAGAGCAGCTGGACATAATAGGTACAGTCTAGAGGACATTTCACCAATAACCAACAAGGCTTTATTGATGTGATTTCTCAGATAATCTTAACAACATAATTTCCCTTGTTTCACAGCTGGGCAAACAGGGCAACTGTCCAAGGGTTCCAATCTCAGGGATTTGTTGGGAAGAAGCATAACTCAAGCACAATAGCAATTACATCATTTCCAGGGTCATTGGCAAATACAAACACAGGACGTCAGAGTCACTACATCTGCCATGAGTGCAGTGCAAACTGCCTGCGTAGGCACTGGTTGGTCATGTGACATGTCATCACTACTCCCAAGCCTTGAGAACTAAGGCTCTGTACATCACTTTGTGTCGTGAGTCGATTTGCAGTGTAAGATACAGAGTGTTGAGGTTACAGGGCTCTGCTCATTGTGGTGAGTTTTTGACAGTCTGATCATTTGCCATCACTGCACCTTTAAAGAGCAAACTTTGCCCAGGGCCCCACCAGCATCTTATTTCGGCCCTACATGTGACCTGGATGTCCAAGTACTGGTATTCACACAGATATAACAGCAAAAACTATCCACACATATCAGTTCTTACATTGGTCTAAAGATCTATAATAAACATTTTTTTCAATATTGCATCATAAAGTACATATTAACTATCTATGAATGTAACAATCTGGCCAAACATGATGCACCAACATAATATACCTATTGAGAAAAACATCATAATTACTGTGTCTCCACTGACAAGGTTACATGCCACTGTTGATGTTCATACAGTATCATTCAAATGACAGATGATTTCCTATTCACTGAAGATGTGTTCCCAGTCTCTGTTGCAATTTCCCTGCTTTGATGTCATCTAATGAAATTATCAGGAGGATCAATCTCTCATCCTATTCCCCTGACAGCCTATTAAGACCCACCGCTGCTAGAGAGGAAGTCTAAGCTAGCAAGCCTCTTTTCATACTTCAGTGGCGTCTAAATATGGTAGATAACAAATGATGAAATCACAATAGTACACAAGTAACCACATAAATGAGTATAAATGAGTGTACTCATTGCTAGGAATTACGCTCATGCACAAAAAGAGCCAGCGCATGTCACATCCCAATAAATGATCCACTTCCATGCTGCAGCATAAATCCTGCAATCAGCGATTCTAGCAACCGTGAATGGACAAAGTGTCAATCAGGGCATTGCCTTTGACACTGCAAATGGCAAGTTAAAGTGGGAATAATGGAAACACATACAGTGTAAAGAAATATTATAATATAATGATACTTTCTTGCATAATCAACATATAAGTAATAAACCCAACTCAGAACTTAGCCCAGCTCTTTCCTCAGATGAAGACATTGGCTGAGGCGTCAATCAGTTCCTGTCACAGCAAATCCCAGAACGGTTGATGAGCACTCCCACCACGGTTGGGTAGGCCCTGCCCTGTGTAGCGGGCAGGGTGCTTTCTGACTGACATAACCATTAGAGATTGTTCCGCCTGTCTAAATCCTCCCTCCATAATAGATTATCCACAGAGGGAGCCACTGAGGAGAGGAGGGATTCTGCTCTCCAGGATTCAGGTGAGGCAGGCAGGATGGACAGATTGACAGGCGGACCATTTTCCAGTGAGCAGCAGACTCTGTCCAACTCTAGACTGCGGGTATAATGATGAGTGAATTCTGGCCTGAATATGCACAGATGAGGAACTAATGATAAGAAAGTGAAGGAGTGACAGAGGAAAGACAGGTTGCGCAGGTGTGTGCTGCTAGTGGTGAATATCAGTTTGACACATTCAATTTACAGACGTGGCTTTGTACACTGTAAATTCACACAATGAATTAGACTGACAGAGCACATAGGAATAACGACATAAATATGAGTCGGCCTGAAGGGAATCTACAGTATGCAATAATGTTTGACCTTACACGGCTGGAGTATAATGCAGGCCATATTTTTAAATCCTGAATGTCCGGCATGTAAATAATTTTTTAAAGCAATGCATGAATATTTTATGTAACGCATATTAAAGCAGCATTAATTAATTCAGAAAAACAAGCAAACACAACAGAGACATATTTTCACAGTATAAAGTTAATGGCTCATGTGTTAGCAAACCGCCGCACAATGCAGCAGACACAGAGCTTATTACTCTTCATGTTTCTGGCCACTTGATGAATCTAAGTCCAATGTTCACTCTCCTTTTATCTCAATTTTAGTCTCCACCCTCAGAAAAAGGTTTATAAGAGTGATGGGTCTGAAGAAAGTCAGTAAATCTGTGTGTAAAGTGAAAATAAAATGAGTAAAACACACATCTTACACACAAAATTACACATCTCTCCATGTGGAAGAAGAGCAGGGTCACTGGCAGGGAGGAAGTAGGACCATTGTTTTCCATGGATGTGGGTGTGTTTCTTCAGAAAAAACAGGCCGCCTTTGTTGCAGCAGCTTCCCTCAATACTGGAAGAGAGGAACAAATCTCATAGTGTGAGATAAGATCTCTCTCTGGCCAACGTCTTCGACACGTCAACAGAAGTAGTGGGGACATTTATCACCAAACGTATTGCTTTACTGCCACGGAGGGGTGGGAGGAGGCAGAAATATCACAAAAGGCATCACAAAATAAAATAAGCCATCCTCGTTCAAGTCCAAAGAGTGAAAAGATGCGCCGCAACAACTCAATATTGTTTACTATTTCTGCGTTTGTTTCCCTGTGGTGCAAAGAGAAGGAGCTATCCATCATGGCCTCCGTCTGTGACCTGAGGATTCCATTATGGCCCAACACAATATGTTCACCGTTTACATCCAACAGCACACAAAAGCAATGCCAAGGAACCAATTTCCTCTTACCTTCATGAATAAGAATCTCATTCATCTTCCTCTGGGCTCATTCATAAAGGCAGACAAGAGCAGAGTGGAGACCCATTATCAAGCTGTCCTTAACACTTTAACAAGGGTGTGTGCACGAATGCAGGCTGAAGGGTGTACATCTTTTCTGTTGTTTTGAGATAGGAGCCCTGCTGGATTGAAAAGCTTGAACTGATTAAGTTGACTTTTTTTTTTTTAACATTAAAAAAACAAAACAAAATGTTGTCCATTCCATTTCATACATGTGCTTCCAAAACCCATGAGCCACCCATGATTCAGTTACCCTAAGCTGGAACGTGTCAGATTGATTTCTTCACACTGACACTCATACCAGGCCCTGACAAAAACCCCCTGCTGTCCTTAAATCACCTCACACTGGCAGCGGGGTGACTTTCAATTCACCCGTTCCTTCAACATTTATTCATACACAGGAATAAGATACACATGCTTGAGCAAGTTCCCCTTTCATTACATTGTTCCAAAGCAGATAAAGTATATCAAACATTTTAAAAGTACAGTAGAGAAAAAAGATACAGATAACAGAACAATGCCAAAAAAAAGATACTTGTAGGCAGAATCAGAAGAGAGTGGGAAATGCTCTGGGTATGAATGAAAAAGAGATACGGCACTCGACACGATAAAGGTCGGTCTTAAATTACATCAGAGCCTCTCTCCTGCCACAGAGTCACGGTTTTTGTGTCGTTCAACCTCAGGTGCAGAGGGGAGACTGGGAAAAAGAAATCCAATGAATGACCTCTGAGCATGTCAGCTCCTCTCAGAGTATAGGTCAGAGCGAAATCACATCAGAGCCACTTTGCTGTAATTGAGTGAGGGATTAATGTGTTCTAGCCTGGTTCCTCAGTTGCAGATGGGAGGCAGGGGGAAGCTGGGGTGCTTCAGTGTTCTTCCTCTGACCCAAAAGGTGGTGAGAGCTGTCGACTGACCTCTAACAGTGGGAAGAGTGAATTTAAGCTATAATTCATAAGATTTTCATTCTATCAAACCCAATTTCTGACAGTATTTATGTCTTCCATTTCTCTTTCTATAGGCATTAAATTTGTTTACACTTAGTTATCTCAGTATAGTAGTTTGCTTTACTCGTGACTAGTAAACCATTCCCAAGCTTTCTGAAGGTATTATAACTTATTATGAAGATGTCCTTAGTTTTCACACCAGTAATCACACGTATGGCTAAATCAAGCAGAACTGTGTCTGGAGAAAAAGGTAATTTTCTTCTCTGATCTTTATGATGGGATTGTGAAAAAAAACCAAACAAAAATCCTTATTATTTCACATCCTCCGCTGACATGTTTAGTTTGATATGAACTTAAGAGTTGAGTGACACATTTGTACTGAAATCCCACTGAAAGTCTGGGAAACAAGGCTGGCTTTAAGTTTTAAAAGTGTGAGGAACACAAGCAATTTCAGCTCATGCGGAAAATTTTCTAGGTGCAGTGTTCCTTTTGGATATCCAAATATTATTCACTTTCATTTGGCAGGGATTCTTTCTGGTTTCAAGATCCTCAATGTGTTATTTCACAGTTCTATAATTTTTTTCTGATGGCTGTAAAAGACCGGCAATAAAACATAGCATGCAAACCCAGAACACTGCACTAATACAGGACGCCATAACTACAAACACTGCCCATTGAAAAAAGCATAAATCATGTGCATATAACAACTGTCTGAGCCCCATTCAGGCATGAGTGAAAGATGGCACTGCGCAGAGATTTGTGAGTCTGCTGAGCTGTGTAATGCCGTGTTGATTATTTTCTGAAGCCCGGGAAAATAAAGCTGTCAGACTGCATAAATCATAATTAATTGTAATTAATGGAACCAGTTTTGCTCTAATCATCGCATAAATCGTAGAGCCCATTCCTGGTAAGGAGGAAAAAAAAAAAAAAGAAGTCGTCTCACTCTGAATACATTTTGTGCTTTCAATCATCTATGCTAATGGGATGATTTACACAGGAAGTGATTAAAAAAGGGAAAATCTACTACAGGCAAATTAAAACAATTACACAACCAATGGACTTCCCACTATGTTGTAAAAGTTTCAATAAATCTGCTCTAAACAGGACGGAGAAGCTGATGTAGGAAAAAAAATCTAATTTCTAAACCTGTCAATATCTAACAAACAGTTTACTTTATAAGAAATACAGAGCGACACACCCATTACACACTATATGAAATTTATTCCATTGGTAGTAATGTACAAGAATTATAAAGCTGGTTTGCTTTACATCTTACAGATTATATTGCTGTACATCATCCGCCATCAAACACAGGCTGTAACTGTGCTCACAAATACACCAGGGGCTTAAATAAAACACCGTTGACAAAAACTCAAAGTGGGAAATGTGGGGGACAAAAGAGACCAAGGTAAATATGAACACTTCCTGCTGAGTTTCTGTTAGGTCTGTATGTATAAAAAAAAAAAAAACATAGACACATAATGACTACAATCTACATGTTCTTGGCCCAAATACTGCCATCCACATCTGGCCTGACATCAGCCGCACTTTTCATAGAGATGTTTTCAGATGCTGAGGCAGATCTCATTCATAACTATCGCTGCAGCTCCACTTGCCTTATATTTAACATATTTATGCTATATTCAGCAAGAATGCTGAACACATTCTGAACAGAGCTGAGTAAACAACAAATGTAAAAAAAGAAAAAAAAAAAAAACATAAAAGAGCATCTCTCACCTTCTTTCACACTGAAAGAAAACAAAAATCTGACATATTCCTGGTACAGACTTGAGTATATTAAAACCCCTCTCGACTGCTGAGAGGGTGCAGGCAACCTCCTCAGCCTCTAAGAAGCTTTCAACCGTCCTGAGTGGACTCTGCGCCCGTGCGCTCTTACTCCTTCCTGCGTTTCTTGTCGTGGTAGTCGTCCTTTGAGCGGCTGCTGGTGGAGGGCCTCTTGGAGGCACCGTGCTGCTTGGCTTCCTCCAAGAACTTGTCTAGACCGAAGGGATCCTCCTCAAACTGCACCGGTCCTTCCCGCCTCTGGCCATGGTCGGCACCTGAGAACTCTTTACCTGGAGCAAACCTGCTGGTGGGCAGAAGAAAAAAAAAATTTGAATATGCTGCTAACTAGTAGTTTTCCCTCACAGAACTGAAGATAATTTATCTGAACTCACTGACAATTTTGTTTTTGTTGCAGATTTGTTGTAACCCCCCCCCCCCCCCCCTCAAAGCAGCAGAGAGGACAGAGGACTGAAACTACATGCTAATTTCTAGCAGGCTGCTTTTTGTTCGACAGATGTACAAACATTTTCTATGAGCAGAAAAACAGTGTTTGAATCCAAAATATCAGGTTATTCCATTGAACATATGCTTTTATGTCTCAGGGAAATTTGCTCGTAAGTCAAAGATTTTCTTTTCAGTGTTCTGCACAGTGGTGTAGCACCCTGCAGCCAGCCAAACATTCCTAGAGGACAATGACAAGCTGGTGACTAAACATATGGGACAGGCTATGCTCGACTAGTGGAGTGTGGCACTGCTGCCCCAAGGACAAGGTCTCCTGCTGGGACATCATGTGCATGCTTGTCTCGTGCCTCAAAATAAAGCCAGAATGACCTCAAAATGATTCAGGCTTTTGTTATTTTCTATAATCATATTTGAGAGGGCTCAAACTTCAGCAATGCTGTTGGTAGCCTGATAAATAAATGTGAATTGAAATTAACCACCACAATTAACCACTTCATTTAACTAATGCCCTGTGGAAATAACCATTAAAATGTAGCCTGTTAAGATAATAATTTCATTAATACAAATAAGGTTCATATTGTGTTTACCTCATCAATATGTAAATAAGCAGCAGAGAGCTCAGGAAGTTAATATAAATCAACCCTTTCCTTTTTAGATATTCTTGACTTATTGAGTTACATGCCACCAATATGATGACAACAACATACAAAAGTTAGCCTAATCCTAACCTTCTTCCAGCCTTTGTGCAGGTGAAAGGTAAAAGTTAAACAGAAATACAATAATATTAATGTACAAATAAGTCAAATAATTGTACAATCTGGTAAACAAAACAAAACAAAAACAAAGGCATTCCTAGTACCTGCTGTGAATGAGAGAATCAAGGTCATCTGTGTAGGCGTCTTTGTCTATATTCTTGCTGGGCCTGTAGATGTGTGAAGCCATGTCTCTCCCGCTGCGGAATGGGGGGTCGTACACGTTGTATGTCTCGTCCTCACCGCCAGCAAAACCACTATCCATACCCTGAAAAGACAGAAAGAAAAGAGACCTTCAGACAAATTTGATTTACTTTCTGAAGTAAGGCTCCTTCTACAAATTCATCTAACTGACCCTTTGCTTCCCTCCACACCAGGAAACACTATTGCAGAAATGTTCTTTGTGTTGTGGAGCTGGGCTTTCAGCCTTGTACACATTTGTATTTCTTTCCCAACCAACACAAATCATGTAAGCTGATGGTAATGTACTAATGTGGGTGTGAAATGCTCTAACCTTGCTCTGATTGAAGAGCCTCTGGTCGTACAGGGCCTCGCTGGAGGAACGAGGGTTGGGCATACCCAGAGCGATGAGCTCGCTGATGTCTCTCTCCTGGTCTCTCTGCAGCTTGGACCTGGAACGAAGGATAAAGTCTGAGATTTAGTGAGGATTCACAGCCAAAACTAATGACACACAAAACAACGACTCCAAAACTTAACTTAAATCACATAAATCTGTACCGAGCTAAAACTGCTTTATTTTAGGATGAGAAATGTCTATGTAATAAAACGTTGCTGAGAAGTTTTTCATTCAGTTCTCGGTGACTAACACTCTGACTGTCCTTCAGCAAACAGTCATCTCAAAGTTAAGTGAAAGGTAATTTTAAGATAACAAGGTTTCTGCCTTCTGACAGCTGGAATCGTGATTGTAATGAGCTCTCCTCTGAATTTCACTTCTTCCGCTCCTCTGGGGAACCACAATTCCATCAATCGACAACCTGACAGGGCTCACGCAGACTTAACACACAAATACACACCGATCACACATCTTACATGCAGAAACAGTCTTCGGATCATTGCAGACAAGGACTAATGCTGGAGTACTCTGCTGGATCCTGCTGCGTTTGTTCAGTATTACTGCTAGCCCCATGAATGATTCAGCAGTGAGCAGTACATCTGTACCAGTGTGTGTGTATATATGGAAAGGAGGGGTAGGTGAGTTCACATGCGGTGTGTTTAAAGTGCGTGTCCAGCACCTCTTATCAGGAGCAGCCCTGGAAATGTTCCTGTCGTGCTGTCTCTCTTTCCTTCTGTCATGGCGGATCTCGTCACGCTCCCTGGCCTCGCTGTCCTCGCCACCTGCCGTGTGAAACACACAAAGGAAAATTTTGAGGAAAAGAAAACCACACAAGGTAGGGAATGGGAGACAGATGATATGAAATGGTGCAGTACAAGTGCAGAGGTGAAAAGAAACATTGGGGGATTGAAAGGGAGAAAGGCAGAAAGAGAAATGAGAAAACAGAGGTGAGAAAAAGCAGAGGTGGGCAGTGGGTGAAGGGAAAAAAAAGGATGTGTAGAAATGCAAAGGGGATTGATGGACAGGAGGAGAGGGGCGATAAAGTGAGAAGAATCTGTCAGTGATCAGTGAACGTACAAGACAAAAACCCAGCTGTGAGAATTTGTATCAAAACATGTAAATTCGAATGCTGCAGTCGATGAGATGTGATGTGATGAAACTAAATGGTCATTCACACAGCATGTGCAAAAACAGGACGGGCAGCACTGATATTTCTTCTCCTAAAATATATGTGAATTATCAGTAGGGAAGCAGAAACATCATTTCACAGCTTACTGGTCCTGTCAACACCGGCGGAGTGAGAAAAGTTGTCATCACTTATGCCACTCATGTTCCAGATTTGGAACTGGCAACAGCACCGACAACAGGATCTCCACTAGCCCAGAGAACCACCCACCCATAGGTGCCACACATATACACACAAGCTAGTCACTTATGCTTGAATACTCAGCGTCTGATGAATTAACCTTTCTGCTTCTTGCTGCTTGTCTTCAGGACTCACCTTTGTCCCCGTGACTTTTGATCCCTGCCCTGCGGTCCCGAGCCATTTGGGCCAGCTCCCTCAGTTTCTCCTCCTTCTTCTCCTTCTCCTTCTGGGCCATCTTCTTCTCTACCTGGGCTCTCATCTCCACAGCCTCTCTGGCCTAAAGGCACAACCAATATTTCAATATGTTATTTAAATATGAGTTTTAAAAAAGGTGCATATTTTAAAGAATGCTACAATTCTGGTCAGTCAAAATGACGGTGCAGTACCTTTCTATCAGCGATGTAGAGTGCCTCAGCCAGCTTGGCAAAGTTTTCATTAATGTGAACTGTTTGCAGCCCCCTACCATCAGCAGCCAGACGTTTGTCAAGAGGAATGGTGTAGCCCTGAGAGAAATTGAACACATCAAGGCAAAGAAATCATCAGAGAAGAGAAAAGGCAGCAGGGCAATATAATTGAAATAACAACAACAAGGCTTGGAGCCCTAAAAACACATAATTATGCAGTATAAACAAAAAGCGGGTATACATCTACAGAAACTGCTCACAATCAGTTATTGAATCAGTATCTGGTGTCATGTTACCTTAGCGTTCTTCCAGTTGGATATGCATGGAGGAATCTTCCACTCCTGCTGCTCCTTGACTGTCATCTTAAAAAAAAAACAAAAAAAAAAACTATTTCACACATAAGTAGCTTTTGGACAATGCAAGCAACTTCATCTTAAACATATAGTATGTCTGTTACATTCTCAAATGTGTAAGGCTGACTGTACAAGCTAACTGTACCTTTCTGCTTGGAGAATGCATGACAGGGGCAGGAGGAGAGGGAGGTCCTCGAGGAATCTTCTTGTTGATCCTGAAACACACAATTGCATTTACAACAAGGGGTGGCCATGATTATCTACTCAGTATATAAATACTATTGAGTTTTAGCAGGAAAAAAACAGGAATAGCTACAACAAATCATGACCTTTTAAATGTCCAGTTTCATGTCACATTCTTTAAAAGATGGAAGACCTTCATATAACTTTAGACATCAAGATATATCTACCTGAACATGTGCAATTATTACTAGAATTATAATGTAAGATTTTCACCTTACTCGAGGGAGAACTTTACTTAAACAAGTAATAAATCACATCAAACCAAAATCATTGAAATGGATTTTAATAATGTAATTATTCTTTCAAATCTGACTGGGCTTCTTAGTACATAATACTTTACAGTTAGATTTCATTTGGCCATTACTTAATGTTGATGGATAAGTTAACAACATAACAGATCTATGAAATTAAGACATCATGATAAAGTGTAATATTTACTCGTTAATCAAACTGTGCCCAAAACTGCTCTAAACAGTGAAATTAGAGTCATTCTGCTGATTATATTAAACACTCCTCAAACACTTAAACACTCTTGTTTACTTACTTGAAACGTGGAGGTTCCATGGGGTCTTTCTGCATTTCCACCATACGAATCACTCTCTGTTTGGCCCCTGAGTTGAAAGCTACTCCCTGCTGGGATGGGGTGTATCTTTAAGAGAGAAAATGAAGAAGAAATATGTCACCATAAATAAAACTTTTATCCTCACCCACTTGCACAAACACAGCTGACAGAGATAATAATATCAATTAATGACCAGTATGTACTTAAGTGTTTCATAATACGGCATCACTAGGAATCTGCCTCATCATTACCTCCAGTTCCCCATGATGACAATGTATGAACTCACAGTCGTAAAACAATGCTACTCTACATACTGACCCTCTGTCTTCCAAAACGGTGCTGAAACAGTTAAAATTCTAGCACATACCTGATGTACTGTGCAGGAGCCTGTTTGTCTGCAGCTCTTACAGGCATGGCAGCAGCAATCTTCTGAGACACCTGCTTGTCCAGGGCAGCACGGGTCTTCTCTGTAAGCTACAAGGGACACACAAGCACACAAGTGATTATCAAATTTACCTAATAATATCTCCGCAAAATTAACACTGAATACAAGATTACCATAACTAGTCTATTTCAGATTTTGATTCCAGTGAGGAAATATCAACAGGTCCACTTTAAATTTGTATAATTTACTCAGTTCTACAGATTAGATTACGGATATGTTGACACAGTAACATCAGCTTGAATGAATGGATAAGCGGAGCACTAAATGCACTCCTTGGGTAAAAGGTAAAGATGTTTGAGTCAACAACCTGCCTGTAACACAGTTTTTAAACACACATTCCCACATGTCTTACTTCTTGTACAGCCTCCTCGTCAGGCCTCTGTAGCTCTGGAGCGTCATCATTTAGAACTTCCTTTGGAAGAAGGTCTGTGTACTTACTGAAGATCACCTGCAACAATGAAAGATGAGAAATTCTTAGAAACACATGACTAATGAAGCTGACTGAGACTTTTTTGTAATCTAATTAAGACACAACATGCACCATGGCAATGGACTGTTTTGACAATGAGTATCGTAGTACAGTGTGCATACTGCAAATGAAAGGGGACATACAAAGCATTAGCATCATCACTGATTATGTCCTAAGATACTGTCAGTGTAGATGGTGTTAAAGATAAGGCTGATGTTAAAGATAAGGCTGGATTTCTCAAGCCACGACGGAGGTGTTGTATGAAGGCCAAGCCTGAGACCTGTGCTTGATTTTCATATTAACGTAACAGAAAGACAAGTAAAGGGGTCTCTTCTCACCGCCCATTTGACATGAACTACCATCTTTAAACCAAATTATACCAGTCTTGTAATTTCATTTGGGCTTGATATTTTTCAAGATGTGCATGGCTACATTTCAAGTGCATGTTGAGAGCATCCTTGCTGAAACATGTCAGCAGACATGTGTCTTTATACCTTATCCTTGCCCTGTCCTTGTCTGGCGATGGCATCATATTTGATCTTTCCTTCTGCATCCACCTGTACCGCCAGAGCATTGGATGTCTTCTTCTTCCTACCCATCTCCAGAGGAAACTGGGCCACATGGATCTCTGGGAAAGCTCCTCCATCTCCAAAGTCCTACAGAAACAAACATTTTACAGCCAAGATGAGAAGACGTACTTGTGTTGATGAGCCTTGTACTGTTTTATGGCAGTGACTCTTCCACATTTAGAAAGCCATCCAGACACAAAGATTTCCACCAAACAAAGTGAAAAACACCTATCATCCAAGTAAATTGTACATCTCACAATTAAATTTACTTATTTACCTCAAGTGAACGGGGCACCCAGCCTTTCCTGTGTCCGTACGGTGGGGGCTCTCGGAGGGACGAAACCAAGGCAGTGGAGTAGGACTTCTGGGCCCGGATCCTCTCCTCTGCCTCGAGCTGGTCTTGAGAGAGCTGGGTCGGCGCCGGTAAAAAGCTGCGAGCAGAATAACACGTGTTAAAGTCGTGTTGTTTTGTGTATTTGCGCAACCGCTGTAAGGCCTAGCTAGCGTTAGCCGAGAGTGACACCATGTAGCTTTACGCATTATCCGTAAGTGTTGGAACAGCTAGCTAGATAAACGTCGAGGCTACACATTAATACAATTCTTAAAAGCTCAAGTGAGCTCAACTTTAACTACCACACCACTATCACACAACTAATGATTTGTGTTGGTGAGCTAGTCGGCTAATATCAAGCGTTTAGCGTACGGTATATAATTTCAGTTAGCTAGCGTTAGCTAATACCATTAGCCCTTAGTTAAAACAATGTTACGATGGCGGACAGACCAAAAACATTAACCTTACGTATTAAGTGCAGTCTATAGAGTATACAGGGTAGATGGGAAACGACATACGACCACAATTTCATCAATTAAAAACACAAAAAGCCTAGTCGCGGGACTCACCTCGTCAGAGACATTTTCCCCTTTCTTCCTTAGCGAAAAAACAGCGCATGCGCGATGCAACTATAGAATAGAATAGAATAGAATAGAATAGAATAGAATCTAAATAGAATACACACACGCGCGCGCGTATATATATGTATTTTATATATAGATAAAAAATTGTAATAGAATAAAATAGCAGATGTTGTGTGAGAATGCTAGAAGCTATTGCAGGAGCAAAATTGCATCTATCAACAGTACAAAAAGAGACACGGCTTTAAAGTTTTTAACAAAGCATTTCTCTGTAAGCTGGTTTCTATCCAAAGTGATAAATCTTATTGAAGAATCTTTTAAATTGCCTTTGAGTAGTTGTGGAGTCTGGTAATGTAGCAAAAAGAGCAAAAGAGTGAAATCAGCAAGTAAATCGCACACATCTTTGCTAATCTAATCATTATTTCAGAAATCCATTCATAAATTACTTCAAGTTGACTGATCTTGGATTACAAGCCGATCTCTAACACAGATTGGATGTCCACATCAATTAACAGGCCTTTATTCATAGTATTTGGACTTATTATAGTAGGAAAAGCACGGGCATAACTAATAATATCAAAAATGGCTCAGTTCTACTCAAGTGACCCGATAAACCATGATAGTAGAGGTAGGTGGAAATTGCATCACTTTATTATGTTTAGACTTTTTCACCACAAAGAAAATCACAAACACATACATCACAGACATCCAAAAAGAGGTTTTGCACAAACGTAACTCATCTGGAATATACTAATATATAATATAATATATTATATTATAATATTAGTATCTGATATGTTTCAGTGGTAAACTGGTAGAAAGTCATCCACACCAGATGTTTTTTGTATGTTTAATGTTGTTAGCGGCAACTGATTCTACCTGCTTCTACATGAAGAGAAATGAAGCAGCATAAACAGGTAGGACAGCTGACATTATCCTGTGTAAAATAGCCAGACAGAAACCCTCAAGCTGTTCTAGTCTCAGTTGCTATTAAGGTATATATGTTTCACTCGAGACTACTAAACAGAGGGAGAACATAAAAGCTTGCAAAATGAGTTTTGCCATGGAACAGGAGAATTATGTAATGTCGCCATAATAGACGCTGCTGTTATGATGAATGCAATGAATCTTGACTCAGGCTCTCCTGCCATAATGATCAGCAATAAAAGTGACATCCTTGCTGAGAATGACAACTTGTTGGTCTTCTTTCTTTCTTTCTTTCTTTCTTTCTTTCTTTCTTTCTTTCTTTCTTTCTTTCTTTCTTTCTTTCTTTCTTTC
>JBBMJY010000011.1:14851413-14869192 GCA_037833715.1 Toxotes lorentzi
ACACACACACACACACACACACACACACACACACACACACACACACACACACACACACACACACACACACACATCCGTGTTTTACTTTATTCACAGGGACCTGTCATTGACATAATGCATTCCCTTGTCTTCTACCCTAACCGTAACCATCACAGCTGAATGCCTAACCCTCACCTTAACCCTAAACCTAATTCTAACCCTAAAACCACGTCTTAACTCTCAGACTGCCCTTTAAACTTGTGGGGTCCAGCATTTTGGTTCCCACAAATCTGTCTGACATCCCCAAATATAGTGGGCTACTGGTTAGGGCTTCTGGATGCACAAATACAGTAAAAAGAGCCAGACATACACACTAACACACATCGCATGCATGCAGAATATGTATACACACACACAGATTGAGATACTCGAGAGGATGTTTACTGCATGAGGCACAGCACGTCTGACAAATTGAAGTAATGCTATAGTGGCACTTTGCTTGTTCACTGTAACACTGCAGTCCTCCACCTGATAGAACAATCTCATATAGCTTCTTTACTATGTGTCAGATCAGATTATAGATGGCAGGAAGATGGGCTTAGATTAGTTTAGGTCTATTTCCATTCACTCCTTACCTGTCAAATGTGGTTACACAGTGAATTTTGTTACCGTTTCCCTCTGCAGCTGTTTTGATGAAGAGAATCAGTTTGAATTACATGGATGTGTGTTCTTGTTTATTGGGCAAAACAACATCCGTAAATTCAGGAGACAGGTATGGAGAGCTACTGTATGTGCTGGCTGGTTATCACTGACTCGTCATTAGTGCCTAATGTTCACAGACTGTCTTTCTCTACTAAATAGAAATTTCTTGAGTGCACTGCTGTTGTGAGTATAGGTGGTAGGAAAAAAGAGGTAAAATAGAGAAAGAGAGTAGATAAAAAAAAGATGAACACAAAAAAGATATTACATACTGGGTAAGAGCAGCAGAAGCAGACTGAAAGAATATGTAAATTGATTTAATGGCTGCTATATTCTCCTTAACCTTTAACACTGACCTTAACCCAGTGCTGCTGGAGCTGTGGGCAATGCTATCTGGCCTTCCCAGAGAGCAGCTGCTCCTGCTCAGTGCTCCTCTTTGGTAGCACCAGGATAAAGTCCACAGAAATACAGGGCCAAACAAGGTCAGCAGAGGACTTGCACAGCTTATGAGGGCTAAACAAACTGCAGGCGCTGCCAGTGGAGCCTTTAATCTAAAGGAAGAGGAGCATTTATGGGAGCCCTGAGGAGGAAGAGGAGGGAGCTAGCATGACACACTGTAAGGTAAATATGTTACTCGTCATCACTGTGTCCCAATATTTTTTCATTCTGAATTTGCTTCACTGAGCTGTTCTATTGAAAACACGAGTACGTTTCTTCTATGGAAATAATCAGGTCAAAGGAATGGATGATTAAGTCTGCAGCTGAATGGATGATCCAGTGTTTATGACTGAGTAGTTTATGCAGTGACGTAAACATAAAACACAGTTACAAACACAGTTACACATCACATAATCTTTGTTGCCTTTTTGAGGTTGTGAATCATGTGTTAACCACTGTCCTTATCCACATGTAAAGAAAAAGTTGAACTATCTATTAGCAAAACTGAAGATGTCATGATGCAAAGATGGAATACCTGATCATCTGAAGGTATTCCATTCAGGCTGTGATATAGGAATTCTCCCTGCTGCTACTACCGCTATTGCACGTTCAATAGCATTTTTTCATAAACTGAATAATAAGCATGTGATATAGTAAAGTATTTATTCACCTGTCAGTGTATTATATGATGAATGAGCCAAATCATATAGATCACACACAACTTGTTCTTCAGCTCATATATTCACCACTAGATGGCAGCACCACTCAAAGCTGCGTTGCCAAGCTTATATACACAAACATTCACAGACACACACAAACACACTTCCAAGCACATACTCTCACAAGTGACAACAAAGATGCCTGCAGGTGTTTCCACGACTCTGAGCTCTACTACACTGCATCTGTTTTGCATGAGAAAGAGACAGACATCGAAATGGAGAGATGATGCTGTGTCTTTTTTCTACGTGAGTGTGCTTGTGCGCAGTACTGTGTGAGTGCCAGAGAAAGCATTAGCAGAGTGAGAGAGAGGGAGCCAGCAGCGGCCAGTCAGGGCCTCTTTACATCAGCAGGCGGGCTGTCTGAGATACTGTTCCCCCTTCTGTATTTGGACTTTCTCCAACTTGCACTGTGCACATTCCATTCAGGGTGCTTGGAGGGAGGTGGACTCTCATCAGCACCAACAGTCCCATCATTGGCCTCCCAATTTGGAGAGGAAGTCATTAATTTTCTAATCGAGGCAAAATTGCTTTGTCATTCGGATAGAGCTTGTTGTTGAGAGGGCGAATGGGAGCTAATTAAAATGCTCTCAGCACACATTGACAGCCTTTCTACGCAATTACTCAGCCTGCTGCATGTGTTCAAATAAACAAATAAGCGGAGCTGCTCTCTGATAAACCCCATTTCATGCCGCATTCATGCCTTCACACATGTGGCGCTGGTGCTCAGCTCTTCAACGCTGATCTGACCTTGAGAAGGGAAAGGGGTGGATTTCAGGCGGCGCTGGTAGGAGCAGCAGCACATGGGGCTAATCTCCAGAGCATGTCGCTTGATGAAGGGTGCTGATAGCGAGCAACAGCAGTGTCTCCAGCAGTGGAGATATGTATCGCTCCAGATTTGAGACAGAGCCCTCGAAGTGAGGCAAAGGATTTAAAAGGAAAAATTTAAGCATCCGTGGTTCAGCCTCATTTTCTGCTTCGTTTAACGTTCAGCATAGGTAACGCTACTCAGTTCGAGAAGAAGAGACTGAAAATCTGCTGATTCCACAGGGCCCAGAGGGCAGCGAGGAGACTTGTAGAAGCTGTTGCAGAAAACATATCACTTGGAACTTGATGCTTGTTGAATATAACAAAGCAGGAAAAAGAGCAGTACGGTTGTTGGGGATTTAACAATAAACCAAATAATAACAGAATTCAGTTTCTGATTGTGTAACGTGTTCGTTGAGACCAGTCACTGTTTCAGCAGTAACAGCTTCAAATACCTTTTGCTTCTCTTCACATTTCCTGTGGATCTTGGTGTCTTGAGAATCTAGCGTATGGCTTAAGTGTGTGTGCTGGGGTGGATGTCTATGTATGTCAGTGGACATGGTTGCACACAAATCTGTTCACACACAAATCTGACACACACACAGAGCTGTATGTGGGACATATTCCTCTCACAGTTGGGGAACTGCCAGGCCAGCTGCGCCCTCCAACCACTGTCTGATTGATTTGTTGGAGCAACGTTGGCCCCTGTGCTTTCATCTTTATGCATGGAGGTTCCCAGAGGCGTCTACCCCCCAAATTTTCCATACTTCCCTTCAATCTCCATTTCTTCCGTTCACCCCCTCTATGCTCCCTCAACCCTGGCCTTAACTACCCCACCACAGGCTGCCAGTGTTCTGAAATGGACCTCATTATCATAATAAGTGCCAGCGAGGTTTACCTAGGGACAGTTGCGCTCTCCCCAGCAAACAGACAACATGTTTCGGTAGTGTGTGGTGCAATGGGGCCACTCCACCTTAACTGCTTTCGACAGGTGAAGGAGACGGGAGGTAGCATGCGCAGCTGTGCTCTACACATACCTGGTAGCAGATCAGCTGGCAACGTCTCCGGAGGAAGAAGGGACACAGCTGTGATATTCAGGGTTTGTTTCACCTTGTAGAGTTGGTATTTAATGATATAACGTTGGCACATGTAACTCCAGCCCTTGGTAATATCCTTAGCCCAAAACTGTTGATGGATTTTTTTGGAGAAATACACGTGACAAAAATGTTAGGTTCTATTCCGCAAAAGGAATGATTCAACATTTTTGGTGTTGTGCTTTTTCACTTTTTTTTTTTTTTTTGCCGACAGTTAGATGAGAAGATCAGTTCTCTCCTGTCTTTACAGTAAATGAGCTACTGCCAGTAGCTGGTTAGTTTATTAGCTTTGCATAGACACTGTAAGAAGGGAGAAATCGCTAGCCTAGCTCTGACCAAAGTAAACAAAATCTGCCCACCAGCACCTTTAAAGTTACCCAATTAACAGTGTGGGGGCAATTACGCATTAATTAGTAAAATAAATTACTGTGATGTGGCTACTTTTGTCAGTAACAAGTGGTGCAATTACAATTTGAAGTTCAATTACACATTACAGTTTCTAATCCAAGTTACTAATCCAAGTAATGCTCCATTACGCGGACATGGGGCCATCTTGCTTGCTGTCTTAACAGGAGCTACATGGTTTTCTGTGTTCAGTTGACAGACTGGTCTGGTATTCTGGAGGTGTAGGGAGGCGATCAGCCTGTACAAAAAGATCAGAAATAACTTTGGTTTGCTATTGTTACACAATGGAAAGCCTACATTTAGACATCGCTTGGGTTCAGAATTGGATGGTGTGTGAACCCTGCAGCTTAGGTGTATGACTGAGATTTGAGTGCTGTGTGAAGTCTCTGGGGCTAAACTACCTGCAGATGGTCAGTGAATCCCTCTAAACTGTAGGCTGGCTTTCTCTTTATACCAAAATGTCTCCATACAAAAACCAAGAAATAGTCCAACACTAAACCTCCAATAAAACCACAGCCAGTTCTTTAATTAATTTATTGTGAGCTTTAGAGGCACTGGTAGACAGATTTTGCTACCTTTAGACAGAGCCAGGCTAGCTGTTTACGCCCATTTTCAGTCTTTGTGCTAAGCTAAGCTAATTGGCTGCTGCCTTCAGCTACGTATTTACTATACAGACGCGAGAGTGGTATTAATCTTCTCACCTAACTCTCGCTTAGAAAGTGAATTCAAGTATTTCCCAAAAAGAGGCCATTTCTTCAAAATATCCTTTTCTTTTTATAGCATGATGAAGAGGATTTTTCTTAAATATTTTTTCAGCCAACAAGTGCATTCTGTCAAAGGTATTAAATTACAAATGGTGCAAGACCAGAGAAGGCACATTGGACAGTGGGGGTGGATACTCATTTACATCTCAGAGCCAGTCAAGGGTAGCGAACCCAAATGGAACTGCCACTACTCTCCCCCTTGGTTTTATCGGGCTCTCTCTGATTTAGCGCTGAATGAAAGCAAACCGCGATAGGGATTTGCAAGGCCTTCCCACATGAAGATAGGCTCAGGCTACCACCACTCAAGGCCCAGGGGAGGGGGGACTGTGGAAGATCACAGGACGCACATTTCATCACACCAGCCACAACCGTGAATTAGCCATGCATGACAGAAAAATACAAGGCATGAAATTAGCTACAGCGCCCTTCCTCTGTGAGTGGTCTCCTTGGACATCAGCTGATCCCTGCTGTATTTTTTCTAGCGGAAAACTAGCAGAAAAATGCAGATTAGATTTTTTATTAGGGGTCAGCACTGCAGAGTGGTGTGGAAAGTCACATCCAATGCATAAGATAAAAAAAATGAGTAATGCGTGATGCATTTCAAATGAGTACACATATTCTGAACTGGCAGTAGCTGAGAGGTGTTCTTTCAATTATTTATTAAGACAAGGCTGTTTTAAGTATGAAACTGTGTCCTAACTGAACTCAAACCCTAACAAATAACTACTCCAAATAAGAAAATATAACCAACAGTAACCTTAAAAACAAAGAGAGGATGAAACAGGAGGAAACAGAAACTCTTTTAACTCAACTCTCTGACTTCTTTGGCGGTCTTTCAGCTAGTAAGTGACAGAGACTCACATGGCATGATACATGTAGCTATCATAAAGGACATCGTTATGATTTCTTCAAGGACATTGACTCTACTGGATGTTTTTGGGGCATCATTATTGTTTGAGGTTTTACTCCCTCGCCCGGCTTTCCTGGGATCAAAGCACATAGTTACACCTACTGCTTTATGTTCCCATGTGATGTACCTACACTTGTCCTTGCAACATTCACCAACCAAAAAATAAACCACCCCATGTCAATTGTGGCGCCTTTGGGAGAAAGGAATCACTCGACATTGACTCAATTGACCCATCTCTCCCGCTGGATTGAAGTGTTTTTGGCTGAGTGAACAGTGTTTCAAGGTTATGGAGAGAGATGCAGTCAAACGTAATGGCAACCTGTAATGAGTGTTTTCCTGTGGGATGGATGGTGACTTTGTGGATGGCAGGTGATTCAAGGCCTGAGGGTGAAGGATTAGACACTGTTCTGCCCTTTTTGACTTCAGGCTAATTTAAACTGATAAAGCACACACGTCGTTCATGCAAGAATTCCCTCTTCTTATTATCTTTTTGTCTCATTCTCAATCTATTTGTGCGTCTACACCCCTTTTGCTTCATTTTGCTTTCTCTCTCTCTTCTCCCTCTGTTGATGTATCTGTTGTATGTCTGCCTCTATTTCTGTCAGAACTCCCATTTGATTTCACCTGTCTTGTTTTTAGCTCTCTGTTTTCCTCCGCCGTCTTTGCCCTCAACGCCTCCGGAAAACTGTGACTGTGTGATGTATCTGTTATATTGTTTTACAGATTTTACACTCACTTACGTGCATTCACATGACTACACCCTCTGTGATCTCTCATCCATATGACACTTCATGTACAGATGAAACTTTGTCATTGGCTCTATATGAAGGGTCTCAGTGGTATTAAGCTCTGAATAAAAAGCCTCAAGTCACTGAAAGCTGGCAATGACATGTAGTATGAGAAAAGCATTTGCCTTGAACTTTTGCCTGAGAAACAAAGACCAACTCAGCTGGACTGTATACACATTGCCCACAGGCACATACACGTACACATGATAAATATGTGTCTTTAGATTCAAAACAGCCCAGTCATGTGCATGATGTTGCTTCTATTAGAACCATACTACGTAACATTTCTGTGCGACATACCATTCAAATGGTTATATAAGCTTTCTCTGAGATCAGATCCTTACATTGCTTTAAGTCATTCCACACACACACACACACACACACACACCCACACCCACACACACACACACACACACACACACACACAGAAAGAGGCTTCATCAGTAGAAATGACACGTCCCATCTCTGCGTATGAGACCTAAGTCGCGGCAGTAAATGGTGTAGAATAAGAGTTATCGGCCCAAGCATTGTGGCAGAAATAAGTGATAAATCACGGTGCAGTGTGATGCAGACACTTCATCAGGCTGTGCATTTGCTGAATACGCCCGCTGTAATGCTGAAGCAATGAGTGCCATCACTTGCTCCTCATTGTAATTAATGTCACCACGGAAAAGGCAGAGTGCGAGAAAAAGATAGAGGGAGAAAGGGAAAAGAATGGAAAGACAGTAGGGGAAATGAGCAGCTAGCAAGCATGAGAGGAAGATGTAATTTCAAGTTGGACCAAGTGTCTTGACTGTGAAAAAATGGTGGTAATGTAAGAACTGGGCTTGTGTTTTTGAGGGAAGTTAAAGGAGCTGAGAGAAAATTCCTATAATTTTGGGTGGTTTCAGACTGTGCAGCTACACGTCATGGTTAGCACACTCTTCTACAGGCAGCACATGAGAACCTAACTGGAATGTGGTGCACATGTTCAGTGACCTACCCATTACTATGTTTCAGAGGTGGAACAAGCTGAAAACACAATATTTACGCGGTGTCACTTTATAGAGTTCATGTAGCTAACAAGTTAGAAAACATTTGCCTCTTTATGTTTCTGGTTATCTAATGACTTGAAGTCCAGTGTGGACTCTTTTTATTCTGTCTGGGTCCATGCACCAACTCCTGAAAATAATATCTAAATATTACACCATGTTAATTAGCTCATTGTTAACTTTGTCTGGTCTGCTTTGTGGTACTTAGCAGGTAGCTCAGAGTGGTTTAACAGAGCTTTTTAAACTGAAAAGAGTTTCATGTTGCCCCTGGAAACCTGGTTGATGAGCGTGGTGAGAGTGAGTCAAACATAAAGTTGGGGCTGTAAAATGAAAAGAATGGGTTTAAAGATACTAAAACAGTCCCAGAGCTGAGGGAAACTGCAAAGTCAAGTGATGAGTATCTGTTGGTTCATGACTAGTAACCGCTTTTACATTACTTGTAGTAATTTTTAAGATTTTAAGTTCCTGTACAACCACACAGGTGTTTCCACTTGTCAGCCGGCGAGGCCTTTGCTCAGTCTGAAACTGGGTGGAGCTATTCTGTTACCAAAATCCATGTACAAATAAAAATGATAAAAAACAATTAGTCCCACTCTAACAAGTGCAAGAACGTGAGCAGGAGTCATTTAAGCATAGTCTGTACACACCCACATAATCCTGAGGGGAGCCTCGGGCAGATTAAGTGATAACACCTGTGTGGGTGTACAAAGGCTGTGAAAGGCCTTTGACCAAGTTTTCAATTGTCTTTTAAAGCCACTGTGTAAGATTTCTAACTTTGGCAACTCCTTGTGTTAACACATCTTTTTCACAGGAGACATTTTGACTCGCAGGTGTTACTAAAAACCTTAAAATGATATGACAGTGTGAAAGTCAACCAGCATGAACAGTACCAGGACCCTGAAATTGCAGCTAAATGGACTGTAGCCATCATTAATATTATTATTTACACCTGTGTGTGTCCTACTGGTCAAGACAAGTCAAAATGTCTCTGGGAAAAAGGCCTATATTTAAAAAAAACAGACAACAGCACAGCCCAGTAACCCTATTCTGCAACTGAAATGTTCACAGATGTATTCCTGACATCGCTCCCTGACACTGTATTTCTGACTCCTTCATCATGTTTTGCTCTCATTTCCTTGCTGTGTTTTTGCCCTGGTCAGCCTTGGAAATGGAGAGCGAGCTGCCCGGCTGTATAAATTACAGGCCTCCAGGTGAAAGCAAGAGAGAGAATGAGAAAGCGGGGAGCAGAAAGAGAGAGAGAGAGAGAGAGGAAGCAGATGCAGAGTAAGACATGTTGTCTGTCAGGGTATGATAAGAAACAACGACCAGGATCATGTATTTATCTAATCAGACCTGGGGTTCTAATGATGAATATTGACACATGGGAGTTATTTGCTCTGTCAAACAAATGAGACTTTCTAGTTATGGAATTGAAAAACAATGTTACCTTGTGTTCACTGCTTTATATTTCCACAGAGATATCTCATATTCTCTCTTCTTTCGGCATCAGTGATCTGCTACATGATTTGGACTGTTTCTTTACAAGGTTGTAAAGAAACAGCTCATGCATCCATGTAAAAAATAAAAATAAAAATAAGAACGAACTTTGGCACGACATAGTTTGAGAACAAAAACCTGCTTTGATTTTGATTTGTTTGATCTTGTCCCTGAACAATACTGTTAGTAATGAAATATAATAAAGATGTTAGCGATCTCTTCTCTTTGTTGCTAAGAGGAAGAGACGCAGAGAGCAAAGTGCACCTCCACAGGTCAGAGCCGCTGTGTCGATCTGTACTACCTGGGCGTCCAAATCTCACCCTGAACATGTAAGAAAAACTAGATGCATGTCAATGCTCAAACAGGCTTACTGATGCAATATTGTTTTGTTTGAAAAACACCTGGAGCAATTTTTTCATTGAGCGCCCCAAAGCTCAGCGGTATTTAAAATCCAGCACACCTTTGATCGACACGCATGATGCATTTTCTCACCTCCTACAAACCGATAGCAACAATGCATACTTAAAAACCTCAGGGAAATGCTACAAATGAAAGACTAAGTTGATTGAAAAAGAAACACACACTCGCTTGGTTCCCGTATTTCTCTCACGTCACCCTCTCTTGCTGCCTTTCTGAGTTTCTGTTTGCTTTAAACAGAAATTTCCCTCCAGTCCCTCATGCAGCTCCACACTGTAGCAACCCAAGGCCTGCTGATCAATGCAGCCTTAATTTGAGAGCATGGATTATAATAGAGGCATTAGCGTCCATTGATTAGAGCTCAGAGGGCCAGTTGCGGTATGAATGGAGAGTCGATAGAAACATCACTTGCAATGACAAAGACCTGCAGACCCCCGTTTAAGCCACAGGGGGTTTTAAATGTCAAGAACAAGCTTGATGTGAGAGGGAGTTGACTGGGCTTTATACTTAGTTTGTTCTGGGTCTTATATTAGTGTTTTAACCATTTTTATTCAGAAATACTGATCACTACATCCTCTTGTGCTTCTTTCTTTTGGTTTCTCTTATGACTGACTGGCTTCCATGTTTGAGAAGTTTATAGTACATTTGACTTTGAGTGAGGAAACTGCAAGGAAGCATGGTCCTGTAATTCAGCAGGGATCATGTCAAAGTGTGCTTGAAGGAAACACAAATAAAGGACAGATGAATCTTCATGACAGCACTTTTAATACATTTAAACATAATAACAAACTTATACATATTTAAGGGGTGGATATTATCCAAAAACTAATGTGAACACAAACAGCAGACGTGCATATGGATCTGATTTCTGCTTACACAGCTGTATTCAGACATGTTTGTCGGTGTGTACGATCCCACAAATTTTGAGCCGCAGACAAAACATTGCAGCCACGTGGACGCAAAGAGGGCAATTTTGGCTTTACTTTATATAGTGTTGTTTTAAATTTGCAAATTCAGAACTCAAGAAAATCTGTTGCTTTTCATTGTAGGCTCCTGAAGTCTTGTCACATAGCAAAAATTGGCACTTTTTCATCATTGTAGGCCAACCTCACCGGACGTTCTGCACTTTTATATCATCATTCCAAGACATATAAAACCAAATGAGAGTACGGATTTTTTTTTTTTTCTGTCAGCAACAAATTTTAATTTATCAGTAGAAAGTAGATAGGTAGCAAACAACTACATATAAGTTGGATTTAAATTTCAATTGTATGTTACTTTATCATTGCATTTTATTACATTTCACTGTACTGTACTTTTTATTTGTATTCCTTACAAGTTATTTTGCAAATTCTCTTATTTTGTACACCAATTTCCAGCACTCATGTATAATTACCGTTGCCCCAGCAAGATAACAAGCATCTCTTCCCTGTAATGCTCTGGATCCAAACAGAGATAACAGACCGTTTGGTGAGTAATCGGATTAATGAAACAATCAGCAATCAGCAATCATTAACTGCCCGAGCCTGAGAATGAGTTTTTTGGGGGGAGTAGAAAGGCTGAGGAAACAACAATAAATAGAGCCAATCGTCTTTATCGGTGAGCAGCACATTGCTCATCCACACCCTCTGCAGCCAGTCATCCAAACCCTAATTAACTCTCTGGAATTGGTTGTTTTTTTTGTTTTTTGTTTTTTTGGCCTCGATGTTCCTCCCCAGTATTCAGAGGGCTGGAGATTATCTTTATGGTTTTTTGTGTTGGGTCATGATAATCTGGGCGTACTGCAGGGCTAGGAAAAGCATGCCTAGGGCAATAATATTTCCACTCTGCTTGCACTTCTTATTGACTGTGCTTTGACTGACAGCACCTGTCTGACAGTCAGTCACAGAAAGGCATGACCCTGTGCTGCTCTCAGGGAGAGAGAGAGGATCAGCTTCTGTCAAATAAAGCCTCCTTCTTAAATTGTATGGGATAAATTACCGAAAGATGTCCGGGATGCTTCAGAGTGGCTAACAAGGGAAGACATGGAGAGACATATGACTACAGACAGGCGTACTGTTTGTCTATTTATCTGCACTTGAGCCCTGCTGATCTACAGCACTGTTGTCATTTCCATTTCTTTAAAGGCTCTGGTTCTCCTTCCTCCTCCCTCTTCATCCTCCTCTCATGAAGCGTGAAGTAATAGCAGCACTGTAAAACTGCTACATTCGCTCTTTCATCCCCCTGTGGAGCATCTGGTCGGTTTGAGCTGTGAAGCTGTGGGAACACACACACCCCGGGCCCCCGTGTGAAACTTCACCCATTAACACACAACGATGGCATCGTCCAACAGAGCATTTTCATTTTCCACAGCTTATGCTAAATATGGCTCTCTCATGCAGCTGGAAGTAGCTGCTGGAGACAAGAGGGAGAGGCAAGGCGATGGGAGAGGTGGAGGGCAGGGTTGCAATAGGTGACGTGGGGACACAGAGGGCTTATGGGAATGAGGAGTATGACAGGGAGATGGGCTCGGGCGGGTGAAGGGGTGAATTGTGTTGTCATGTTTCGCAGCAGCTCGGGGGGTAAAGGCTAATTTGACGCCCAGAGGGGAAGGTAGGGAGATGGAATGCAATGAGGCTAATGTGGAGCGATATGAAGGGGGGAATGAACTGAACAGTAGACTGACTCAAACAGTCAGGTTCACTCATTCATTTTATTCCCACAGAGGACTAATGTACGAGAAAGGCAGAGTGGGACAGAGTGGGTGGGATAAGGAAAGAGAGATAAAAAAGAGGGAGGAAAGAATAAGAAGAGAAATACGAGCCCAGGGCATAAGTAGGAGTGTTACATCATGGAACTGTATAAGACCGGGTCAGGTGGGAGTTTGTCTCCTCCAGGACTGAATTTAAATCCTCTTTGCTGCCTTTACAGACTACAAAAACATTCTGTCTGAAAACTCAGAGAACTTATTATTCCACAGTCCTCCACTGGCATCCGCTCTGCAGAACAGGGTATTCTGCTGCTGACCGATAAGTTCGAACAGGTTCGACATTCACCCTCTTTTAGCTCTGTTTTTGGTCTCTACCAACTCCGGAGGGAAATATCTGACTCTGTAGCTTCTAAATGCTCTGCTGTGTTCACCAGCTAGTAACTAACTTTGTTTGTTTGGTGCTGAGCAGGTAGAGCACAGCGGGTTTTTAGAGCATTTACACTGAAAGCACCTGCCTGCTGTGTCCAAAAACAACATAACAAAAGTGGTGACAGTGAACTGAAACAGTGAAGCTGCAGGCCGGGCAGCTAAACAATGAGCTAAAGCTTGCCATAAAGCTCTGTAGAGTAGAGGGCAGCTGCAGATTTGGGTGATACCTCTCTGTACATGACTGCATTGTCATCAGACCCAGTGTTATTAAAAAAATATTATAGCTGCTTTAAGTACAGGTACAAATGAATTATCAGCAAAATACTTAAAGTTTCAAAAAGAATGGTTTAAACTTCAACTTGTTACAGCCCCTTGATGCCCATGGATCCCACCTCTTCTGTTGAGCCACAAGCTTTAAGCTGTACGTGTCTCAGGCTTATGGGAAATGGTGTTCATTATATGCTGCAAAAAACAGAAACATTGGATAACAAAACATTAGACAATTAAAAAAACTACTGTCCTTATCTAGACATATAGTGAGCCACATGACATATTGTTGAGAAAGGCTCTGTTGTAGTGATGTAGTACAGAGGAGCATAAAATGGGAGTACCACAGATAATATTTAATGAAGTAGAATTACCTAAAAACTACTAGTACTTTGGTAAATGTATTTAGTTACATTGCACCAGTGCTGCTTGTTTCCATTCTGCAAAAACATTGTGAAACGAATCATCATCAATCTAGCCTGCCTGTTCTTTGATAATTTATGCTATTCATATGTATATTTTTCTCCCTGGTGCGAGGAGGCCAACTGCCAGACACACAAAGTCAAATACTTTATTCACGTCGCTGTAGACTAAAGGTTACCTTGATTCTCCCTCCTTCATTGTCTCTGTTCAGCTCTTTTCTTTCTCCCTCCGTCTGTCTTTCTTTCTCCCTCTCTTCCTCAGTCTGTCTTTTCTGTCTCTCAGGAGAGCTCATTCTTTCAAGCTTATTTCCCATGAGTCTCTGCTGATTGTGTGATTGCAATCATCCTACGCAGCTGCCATGGTGACAGGTAGAGTGTATTCTTGTGCTGAGCGCAAATTTAACACCACATTTGATGACATAAGCAGAATGTGGTGTGTGAGGATGTCTCCCTGTGTGTGTGTGTGTGTGTGTGTGTGTGCACGCGTGTCTGTGCGAGTGTGCCTAATTTATCTAACAGACTTACACCCATCACAAAAGGCCATGGGTGTCAGAAACACAGTGTTATCTCTGCGGTGTGTACTGTATGAGTGTTATTGCATTAGAAAATGAGAAATACCGACAGATACAGTAAAGTTATGTGTCAATTTGTCAGCATCCTCTCCTGTGGGGCATCGAGTTTGTCAGTGAGTGGTGGTTTTATGAGCGCTGTCTGCCTCTGCGTCTCTGTATCTTCTACCAAACCTCTCTGAGGAGTGGAAGATGCCCTTGCTGGTGTCAAACCAGTGTGTCAGAGCAATCTGTTTTGACAGGCTCAGAGAGATGTTTTTGATAGTGAGGTGCCTTTTCCCGTCAAAAAAGGAAATTGGATGGCATTTGCTCTGTTGCTCTGTGTCGTACATGCCCAGCCAACCGGTAGAGTCGCTGTAACCCAACAAAAAATACATATACACTCTCGAGTATATTATACCATCCTCTGCTGAATTTTCCCAATTATGAGCCTGGCAGCTGGTTTGCACTGTGTGACAGTCCTTGAGTAAATTACAGTGAATGCAGGGAGAAATAACACCTGAAAAACCCAATTTCACACCACATAAAACTGTACATCAAGCAGCTAATTGCTATTCTGAGTATCTTCTCTTGCATTTGCCGTCAGAAGCAGTCAAGCCGAGGCAATATCACAGACACCTTTACACGAGCTTAAAGTCTGATGTCACCCAGTCAATGTCAAGCTTTTCCGTCCACCCCGAGCCTCTGCTGGGATCTACAGTATCTGGCCTTTACTGAACCTGTCCACACTCCACTGACTGTGGACTGAAGCCGCTAATGCAGTCCTCCTTATGTCTCCATCTCTCTTTATCTCCCTTTCAGTCTCTGTCTTTACACATTCCTCACTTTTCCCGTAATGTTTCCCTCTTTTACATTCACACTCCATCTCCCCGTTACTTACACCATTTTCATTTCCATCCTTCTACTTTATCTTACTCCCCTTTTTTCTGCCCGATGATGCTGTCACTCCTCAGGTTCATACTTCATCTCCCCCTTTCTTTCACTCTACCCTGCTTTCATTTCCTTCTCTTTAATCCTTCATCTTACCATATTTTTCTTTTTTTCCTCCTCTAGCTTCAGTACGGCAGCACAGTTAGATGTGCAAATGTCTTTCTTGATATGATAAATGCAGTAAATCGACTCAGACAAAAAAAAACAAACAAAAAAAACAAACAAGATATCAAACAGTTATTCAGAAAATCATATTAATTGCTTAGTTTGTTGCCTATGGTGATACATGCTTTTTCTGGAGTATCTTTAGGCAAAGAAGAAATCCCACTGTTGAGCAGCAGAGTGACATTCATCGTCCTCTACGGTTTGGAGCCAACCATGGCAGACCATGCAAGTGAGAAGAGCTTTAAACTTGGTTCAAGATGAGGTTGACAGGCTAAGCACTGCTGAAAAATGCAGCCCCCTCTTTCATTTCAGTGGGATTGCTGCATTGGCACAGTGTGAGAGGCAAAAAAACAACAACAAAAAAAAAAACAGGGTTGTCTGTAAAAATAGTTGAACTTGACTCAGTTTTTGCTGCAAGGCAATGCAGTGGCCAATGAAGACTGTCCTCCCATAAAAATATTAACTCACAGGTTGCCTGTGCAAACATTTTTTACTAATTTTCCTGAACCTAACTAGGTAGTTACTGTGCTTATACCACCACTCATGGATTTATTACTAACTCACTTGTACCTAAAACAACACCATCATGTTCCAGTTTGAATGCCCTGTAATGGTGGTTTCAGACCAAATGCAAATGAGTGAACAATTAACACTATGTGGAGCTCAAAATGAAGAGTGGGACATAATCCTACAAAGCACATAACCTGGGATCTCTATACTGCATTTCTCTTCTAACTTGGTATCTTTTTCTTCTCCGATATCTTCTGTCATGCTTGTAACTTTTTTTTTGTATCTAAATACATTCATTAAATCTTTGTCGTCTAATCAGCAGAGCAGTGCATGTATCAGGGTGTAAACCTAAGCCATCATTCTGCCAAATTATTCCAGATGACTTTGCACAGGCTTAACATTCACTGATTTTGATGCCCTCAGGACCCGGCCAGGAAAGACACAGAGCTTGGGCATCGGGTAGATTTTAATACTGCAAGCAGCATTTATTTTGGCAAGCAGCAGCACTTATGGATCCTCCTGGTCCTTTTCTTTTCCATAGGACACAGTGCTTGTCTAAAGCACTTTCTAATGGCTGACTCTCCACTGATATTTTCTGTTTCCTCATTTCCCTATTGCTGGCAAGGAAGGACCTCTATCTTTTCAATCTTTGGCCACTTAAATTGAATTAGAGGGATGGCTTTGGCATACAGGAAGAAGGGTTTACTCTAAATGACATCATTTCTTGTCCAATAAGGAAAAAGAGGGTGCCAAACTTTAGATAAGCTCACTGAGATTTTTGTTGGTGGAAGTTTCAGCCTTGAACATCATGGTGAAGACTCCACAGATGAATTTGATTTTCTTCATTTTCTTGAGCAAACTGCTTCACAAGGCAGTGTAAAATGACAACAAGAACGTGATGCAGCAGTGGGACAGGAAGTGTAGTGTACCCCTCTTTTGTACATCCTTCTGTATATCCTCATTACAGGTACGCACAAACATAAAGTGCTGCCTGGCACAAAGTCACATAAAATAAACTGGCTGCTAATTCACACAATTCCTGCTAACTAGCAAGCTACCTGCTATCTCTTGAGAATTGACACATGCACAGTGTCAAGCGAGAAGTGGTGGAGGGGGCGATGTGCTATACAACACTGCAAAGTTATTGGAGGTGACCTTATCTGACCTCACTGTCTCCAAAATCATCTATTTTATCTTCAAGGGCTTGAGAGAAACAGTTTATCCAAAACTGGGAGGAAATCTCCGCATGACCTCGGTGTCAAGTCAGTCAATGTTAACACAGCCGCCAAAGACTGTGAGATTAAGTGGCAGAGTCACCGCCAGCCTCCAGTGATCTGCTATATGAAGTGTGTCTTACATAAAGTCCGCTGCCACCACAAAAGATACTTGGGGCGTCCACATTGGTGCTTTTGAGTCACATTTTAACCAAAAAAACTAAATCCACCTGTCTGTTTTACTTTTGGTGTTGTTACTAACACCCTCTTTCTGTGCATGCTCCGAGGCAAGCTGTGGCTTCTGTTTAATCACTGTGTTTTTTCAGTTCCTTAGTCCCAAGGGAGCATTTTCTTCCTAGCTTAAGCAAAACTGGCTATCCACACCACATGCAAGACTGAGCAAGAACGGGTGGGGGAGGTGAGGTGGGAGGGCTGCTAGTGACCTTTTGACTGTGTTGAAAACCTTGTCAACAACTGCAAGTTTCTAGGAGCTTTTTGTATGACCAAAGACACAGTGATACCCTGTTGTTTAATAGTCTGGTGTGTGTGATACTCCTTGCTCTGTGGACCACATTTTCTGTTGAGATGTTCTCTTGTGCCTCGTGAACTTTAAATGACTCAATAAAGACATTTTAAATGTCAAATGTCTCATTTTCTTACTTTCTCTTGCTTTTGCCGTTTGTTCCCACTCTTCACTCTCAAAGCCCCTGTACCCCAACCTTCGCTAATGTGCTCCCTCTCCCGTCCCGTCCTGTCTCTCTCTCTCTTTTCTAATTGCACCCGTAGCTGGGGGCACAGAGGCAGACGGGGGAGACAATTACACAGAAGTTGTTGTTATGTAATTCATTATCCCTCTCCGTCTTGATTGGCTCACTTGGATGGAGTGGTGGGGAGGAGAGAGGCGTGGTGGGGCGGAGGAGGAATAAAAGACACTTTACACACGGTACACAGAGTAAAAGGACAGCCAAGTAGTGTGGTGGTTGGCACTGCGTACTTACATGGGTCATCGCTTCCTGTGTACCGCGTGTAAAGTGTCTTT
>JBBMJY010000011.1:14869354-14882246 GCA_037833715.1 Toxotes lorentzi
ACACACACACACACACACACACACACACACACACACACACACACACACACACACACACACACACACACACAAATCAGAGCACCGTTTATTATCATGATAAATCATAACCCTTGAGGACATATATACTTTATGCATGCCTAGTCCTCAGTACTTCCCCCATACTTAGTCACTGTGATCATTCAGGAGACAAAATGATGGGACAAAAGAATCATTCCACTCAGATGCTCAAAATATTGTAGAAACTTGATATAAGTCCTGTTTTATTAAAGGAATCAGTGGGCAGTGAATTTTCAGATGCAGCTCTCCGCTGTCAGGAACAGCAGTCTAGCATCCTCCCTGCTGCTGACGTGATGCCACGCATAATGAAAGTGCACCTGTTCAAATTAACCAAAATTTGCAAGGTCAAACTGATACACTATAGACACCATGTGATGCATTTAAAGAGACGCTATCTACAAGACATGGGGCATAAAGAGGGAGAAAGGTGGAGGAAGTGAGAGAGAAAAAGGAAGAGGGAGACAGTAACAGCAGAAAGAGAAGAAAGGACCAAAGAAGGGAGACATTGTGTGGGAGACAGCAAGCGAGAGCAAGAGAAAAGCAAATGAGATACAGTTACAAAGAGGAAGAGTTGCAGAGAGAGGCGACTTATGGCAGGACCACTGTCCCCAGCATTGTGTGTTTGTCATCATCTCCCTGATTCACTGCTGTGTTACATAATGCCAGACAGAAGGCCTTGTTTTTATATAATAACCCCACACTGCAGGAAATGTCCATCACAGCGTGCAATTTGGACTCGTATTTGGACTTTTTTGTGGGAAACAGGACTGAGCACCTAAACAAGAAAACGGTCTGACTCCTGGAAATGAAACTTCTTGCCTCTTGCTTCCTTGCTCTAGAAGAAGTGAAACATGTTGAATTCTAGCAGCCGTATATGATCACCTAATTACTGACCGAATGTGGAGCTGCTCTGTTGGTCGGTATGTGAGGGATAAAGTTAACCAAGATGAATCCTACTAGAGATAATTTCATCGACAGACAGTACACCAGTGAATGTCTTCCACTGACCTGGTCTGGCTCCGTCAACTGAGCTGTGTAGTTGTGCTAAAGTGATTCACTGTGTGGTCATGATGCACCTGCTGATTTTCCATAGCCCTCGCTGATAAAATGTATTCCTCCCACAGGCTTCTTTCATTGGTCTTTCTTGAAATTAAAAGCATGTTCCTTAGGTTTTATGTGTATAATCTCAGCTAAATATATATCTGCTGTCCTGGCTAATAACATTTTAACATTACTGTAACACACAAGATTTTTTTTCCAGGGAAACTGAATGAGAATGAATTGTCAGTGGGTGCTGCCAAAATTAGTCTCCTGACACCTTATCAGGTTTATCACTTTCACTGAATAACAGTGAATAACAACTTGTTACAGCAGATAATCATATTTGAATGTAAAGTGGTGATTAGGCAAAGCACATCTACATTTTTCATTTTAATATACACAAGGACACACACTGCTCTCAAACACAGACATTCATGCTTGACCTTCTGAACTGCACCATCACCATGATAGCAGTTTACATCCATCTTGTCTACTATTTGCTCCATACAGCCATATTTAAATCTAATGAGCTTCCCTGAGACAGAGCTCCTGGCTCCACTGAGGTTGTGCAAGACGTGTGGAACCTAATCCTCTCTCACACAGATCACTGACTTACAGCGATCAGCTAATAACTCTGCCAGCTCTCTCATTAACCACTCTCAGTAACTCTGGTCTGGTGCCAATGAACTCACAGCGCAGACCTCACACACACACACACACACACACACACACACACACACACACACACACACACACACACACACACAGGTGCATGTGCTATATGAGATGAAGGTATGCTCAAACCAAACACATTTTTATTATTATTTTTATTTTATATTTTTGACTGTCACCACTTCATATTTAGCCAAAATATTAACATTATGATCATATTAAATATTATAATTCTATGTATTATGAATCTTACATCCATGGAGGTTTAATATATATATGTTTTTAATTCCCACAGCTTAGAAAAGTAAGTTTTGTTTGCAAGACATCATCACAATGTAAAAGCCTGTGGGCTGAGTAGGATTGTGTGGACGGAGGCCAGTGGAAGAAATATGAATGCACCTACTGCACAATGTGGACATGTCATAGTACCTGCATGGACTGCAGGATGCCCCCCCCCCCCCTCCCCGTGGATCTTGTGTGTCTGTGTGTGTCTCTCTGTCCCTGGGCGTGGCACCTACCCCTGCACCTTTCCTGCTCCAGTCAAATGCCACCTTCAGAGTACGTCTGAAAGCACACCTGCCTCTCATCAGTTCATCAGCCAAGCAGTAAACCTAAGCTAATTGCTACCAGATTGTTCAGCTTTGAGAGGTCTGTTTTTCTTTTTTATTTATTTAGATTTTAAAATTTTTAATTGAATGTATTTCTTGCCTCCTGTGCTCCAGGATCAGTGTCTCCCACCTGCCTGCTCCACGTTCCTGCATATCTTCTCACCTAGTTAGATTTCCCACCTGCTTGATTTATTCTTACCAATATTCACAGCCACACACAGCCTGCCCTGCGTTCACTCTCCAGCCTGTAGCCGTCCAGTCACCTCCAGCCTCTTTCCACCATAAAGACTATTCTAACTGCCTGATGGTGTCTACAAATAATAACCTATTGGTCATAACAGGAAGGAAACCCAGAAGCTTGAAAATCTTTTTTGTTTATTGGTGAGTGAAGCAGACTTATTTCAGTTGAGAGAGTGCCATCTTTATCAGAAGATGTCTTATCACACATCTCATAATCTTATAATACATCTGTTGTGATCAGATTTGATTGGGGGCACAAGGAATTTCACAACTGCTGTCACATTTTGATTTAAATGTTATGTCATGTCACTCAAGTGAGCCCCAACCTCTTAACACTAGTGAGAAAAGAAATATATAAATCCTTTTGTAAAACTCCTGGAACTGTACTAGCTTTGGCAGAAAGTGTGTTCTTGTTATTTAGAAAATAGGTTTTCAGGGTCTTCAGTAGTCTTTCCATCAAGGGCACAGATAGCAGCACCTTCTCCAAACAGAGCAGAACTGTACAAGCACTTTAACCTTAGTTTTGTGCGTTCCTGTTGTCCTCAAACGCCTCACTGCCACTGCATCGACATCACCAAGTCTGAAAAAATATGAACAGAAGTAGTCTAAGCTGTGAGACAACATCAGCTAAACCTTAGTCTCCTCTGAGAGTTGTTTTGTCCAAATTCCACACACGTGCACACACACACACATATTTGCACACGGGGCCTCTAGATGGCATAATGAGCCAGAAAACTAACCTTTAACTGGAAAATCTGGGTTTGAGACCTTGTGGTAGTAAGTGGATGAGCGGCAAAAGAGTCCTTGAGAAAGGCTCTGAATCTGTTCCAGACACTTGAAGCTGACTCCTTACCCAGTTCTTGTTCCAGCCCTTTGGTAATACACTGAAAAATCATTGATCTATCACACATTTATGATCAACAGTTGAATCACTTCACAGTGGAGGATATATAGAAATGTTTGGAGGTTTTGGTGTTCTTGTGGTGTTTGTTCCGATATCGTGTTTCCTGTTGAAACTTTCCAAACCTTTGACTCTTGTCATGCATTATACAGTGAGTTGTGGTGGAAAAGCCGCATGAACTATAAAAATGTAAATGAGTTATATTGATGGCAACCAAGTAAACCCAGGCCATCTTGGGAATGTGTTATTGATTTAAGAGTGTGTGGGTCTGTGTATGTTTTTACACTGTAACAGTCAGTCCACATTAGTAGTTGCAGTCTAATTGGAATTGAAATCCTACAGATTTTGTTAAAGTAATTTTGTATTTAAATTCGGACAAATCCTCTTCTTTATTTTAGGTCTGTAGCACTTTCTTTGTCGTTCACCTCTGCAGCCGTGAGCCCGGAGAACACAACCTCTCTGAGCGTAATGAACCAATGTGCCAGGTGACCGTCTCTCCTATCTGCCAATCTCCTTTCATCAAGTGAAGTGTTTTGTAGGTGGGCATGTTGGTAATCTTTACAGCAATTTTAATAGCTCCCATTATTCCCTAGTTCCACTGCTTTTCGCAGTGTTTCAAAACCTGCTGACAGCAGCAGCCGGCTGCCAGGCAGCGAGTGGCGTACTCATTATTTCACAATCAGGAGTCTTTTATTACCTCCATCGCCGCTCACAGTCTCTATGGGAGCTAATGGAGACGTTTTTCTTATTAAAATGAGACAAGGGTAGTACGAGCTTCTCAGAGGTGAAGTACCTGAGCTCCCCAAATTTTTGTGCCCATTGGCAAGCATATGCAAATTAACCAAACACACCCTGCGTTGGTTGCATTGCAAACAATAGCAACCATGGGGAAATTTATTTCATATGTTAATTTTGTGTAGTAACAGTATTAATTTCATCTTTCGCTCGCTGAAATGTGGGATGGAAGCTAGAAAACGCTGCCATAATTAATATTTTCCTTTTGCCAGTACTGGAGAAACTGTAATATTGTAAAATTCATTTTTCAGTATTTTACAGCTAATATCCAGCAGCTGCTGGCTGCTTTATTTAATCTGTTTGGTGTAGTTACGGTTATTGCTTCACTTCAAGTCACTATATGTAGAATTGTGTTGTGATTAGAGAGCATATTTCAAATTAGTCTGATGGCATGCATTTTTGTTTTTAGAGAAATGAGATAATCCTGGTGGAAAGTGGTGCAGTCTTTATGTTTCTTTCACTCTCATGTATTTTCCATGACTGGCTGTGATTGACAGAAGGTGGATGCAGTTAAACCACACAGTTTCATTTTGGAAAGTAGAAATCAGCCAAGCAGAAAGAAGAAAAAGAAAAAAGCCACTTCTCATCATGGGCTCACTCTGTGTCCTCTATGCCTGCATTAATCTTAAAATGTGACAGGAACTTATTTTGAAATGTAAGTTTCTTACCTGCCATAGATGTGTTGTTCTGGTGGAAGACATACTTCCTGGTGCCTTCAGTGTACTGTCTGAACTGTTCACATCAGCAACACTGGTTTCTGCTTGAAAAAAACTCAGTGAGTCTGAGAGATTTGGAAAAACTTCCATTTCAAGCATCATGGTGTATGCATGCCAAAGCCACCAAAATGAAATAGTAAACATTAAAGTAATAGACATCTGTGAAAAATAAAATCAAATGTGAATGTGAATGTTTGGATGTGTTACTTCAAATTTAGTTTTTAATCTATCTTCCGAGGCTAAAGACATTTATTGCATCACTTGGAAAATAAAATATGAATAAAACATGTTGCACACTGACTTTCACTGAATATTAACCTCCTTACATATTAAAAGTGTTTATTAGTCGAACGCTTTCTGTAATTTCAGACCAGCAGCATTAGTCACTATTCAGTGTAGTCTAACTGTGTGATATATTGCATTTATCATGTGGGTAATTTGCAGCCTTCTTTCCACAAACTACTGATAGAAGAATAAAAGATGTCTTCTTTGCTAAATTATACTCAACCTAAAAAAAACAAAACAAAAAACATCAGTACCATCCTGGCAAGAAAAATGGGTCCTTGTAACATTTAATTATTAGAAATTGCTGAGTAGAAAAGTTTTGTAATGATAGCCATTCAGAGAAATACATAAGCATTTATCCTGTAAGGGAGAAGGCCTGCAGTTGTTTGCTTTGTAATTAAGGACGCTACGCAGCTCTCTCCTCCTCCTCTTCCTCTCTTCCTTTCCTCTTGTCGGCAGCACCGCTCAGTGTAATCTCTGGCCCTAATAAACACATGCTCACATGCAGATACATGCATGCACACACACTCTCTGACACACACACACATATCTTCGCTGTGAAATCCCTTTAGCTGGAAGAGCATGCCGTCTTAGCGGTGCAGGCCTTCACCACACGCTGCAGCGGCTATATATAGAAGTCATCATAGTCGGCTTTCAGGCCCCCTCATCTATTTTCCCTCTCCTCTTCTTTTCTGTATTAACCGCACCAGTGGTTTTCTTTTCCTAAAGTGCTTTCTGGCCGGACAGCCCATCCTCACTGTTGTCCTTGAAAAGGTTACGCACATGTTTCATTCTTCTCCATTTTGTCTGTCTCCTGCAGAGAGAAAAGGGGGCAGAGAGACGGCGTAAGAGACGGGGAGAGACAGAAAGACAGTCCCTCCTGATTGAGAATGATTAAAAGCAGCGGGTTGTCACACCCTGCTGGTACTGATGACACGACAAAATTACAGCCAGTTAAAGACAGTAGGAGGAGGAGGTGGAAAGGAGCAGGAGGGACAAAACACAGGGAAAGGAATTGCAATCCAAAACCTGTTTTGACAAACTGATGTTGAGTAGAGCCTGAAATCCCTCGTGTCTTGCTGCCCCCCCACCACCACCACCACCACATCAGCTGCCTCATTATACACCAAATGACCTCATTATTTCCTAGAGAAACAGGCGTTTCCCTGTACGACCCCCAGCCTTGATATGTAGTGCCCCTAGGATCCCATTAAAACGACGCTCTGTTTGAAGACCACTCAGAGACCAACATTGTTCCACTTGATTCACGGCTGTTAATGCACCAACTGGTGTTGTGCAGTAGCTCTTAGCTGCTTGTGGTGGTGTTGTTAAACTTAATGTTTTATTATAGGGTCTCCGATTTGCCATCTGGACTGCATGCTAGTGGAGAAATTAGTATGGTTACAGCAGCGCCACTTTCCATGTCTATCAGCAGCTCCCACAGAAGGAGATCATTTGAGTTTTCCTTTTCTCATCCCTCTTTTTTTCCCTTCACAGGTGAGGAGGTGAAAAGTGGATTATCACTTTAAGACAGATGTACAGATCTGAGGCAGTTAAAATCGGCTTGCAGTTTTAATGAAAATGCAAGAACATTTTTCACCGCAGAGGTTTTACAGATGAAAACACGGGAACAGGAAGCAAATTAGAACAGTTTCAGATGTGCTGAAGTCACAAACTCAAAGTTCCTTAAAATAGCTGCTCAAAGTGAGAAACTAGATTCATCTGTTGCAGAAGTGATTTGCTCCTTGCCAAGAAATCTCGTACAGTGATAATGATGTTGACTGTTTTGGAAAATAGACTCATTTAGTTTGGCCAACAAGTCAAATTAAACCACAAAATGCATCATTTTACAACTGACCTCCTGCTGCCTGTTGCACCGACTGAGCAAAACTTCAATATAAAGTCAACACTATCTGCTTTGTGGTCACTAGTTAGTTACACCCTCTACTTATGTTATAACTACAACTAAATAAGCCAGTTAACTTTAACCAAACATTGTTGCAGAGAGTGATTTCATATGCCGCAGCATTTATTTAGAAACAAAAGCAATTCAGTCGATGTTTTTTATTAAACAGTGTTGGGCAGAAAAGCATTACTTAGTAATGTTTCAGTAATGAGCGGTATGGAAATCAGTAATTACTTTACGGTTTCTAATCCCCCTGTGACGCTTCATCACTTTGACATTTTTACGAGTCGGCTTGTTTGCTGTCTCAACAGGAGTTTGATTGATAGTTGATTCCAGTTTGGTTTCTCCTTGTTCAGTGCAGAAGCTGATCCAGTTGGTGTTTTGAGGTGTGAGGAGACAATGACATTCATTCCTATGATGTTGAGCTATTATTATAATATTGCTGCTCTTTTCCACCGAGGCTGCTTGTTAATTGACTGAATTAATTGATAGCACTTCACTCTGCTGCCTGTGTTCGTGCTCTCGCTCTCTCTGTTAGGGTCGGTTCAGGTCAGTTGCATTGATTGGGTCTAATTATCCTCTGGTCTGTTCAGCTCAGGTCTAGCTGTTTCTCAGGTTCCACATGGATCAGGGTCTCATTTTTATTTATTTTATTTTTTTTTAATTAATTTATGCAAGTCAGGTTTGGGTAGGTTTTCCACAGGTCTGTTCCAGCTCAGGTCCAAAATTTTGGACCCATGATGATCTATAGGGTTGAGTCATCATGAGTGTTGTGGCAGTTCATAAGAAATGACTTACACCTTCTGTATCTGAGAGGTTTACATTTGGCTTATGTCCATTATGTCAAAGTTCTGTTTGCATGTCTAGCATCAGATTTATCACGCAGCATTAGAAAAAGAAAAACACACATAACAATGATGTTTCTTAATGTCCCTTAATGTTCCTGGCATAATTTATGACTATCAAAACCATGTAGTACACATTCTGTTGTCGGTCTAACACTTGTATGATAAATCTGTAAGGTGAGATATGGCAGCATATTTTCTAACGTGTAGGTGAAAACGTTCTGAGGAAAATCATTCCACAGTGAGATTTTTTTTTTCTACTTCAGCTGTATCCACCATTCTGCTTTGATGTTCTGTGTGAAATTGAATTTGGAGGTCTCTGATTTTTAAGGGCATTCAATATTTTCACCCAGTTCATTTTACAGGGGATCATTTTTAACACGGAGCAACATCTGTGTGCTGAAATTCTATTATGCTCGTTTTTATTTGAGCAAAACATTTCTTTTTTTATTCATTAGCAACTCATCAGCCCAAAACTGAGCCGTAATCACTGAGCTGTGTGTCATTTCCTTTTTTTTTTTTTTGTAAAAGCAAAATTTCAACCTTTTCAAAATGAAAATGGTCTTGCTCTCATGCGTTTCAGACACACTCTCCACCCTCCAGTTCAAAAACTATAGCATAAATTTGTAACGATCCGATGCACTGCAGTTTGAAGACAGTGCAACATGATTCAGTTCAGCTGCGACTTGTTTCTGCTGTGCTCCAGGATCACCAGTACCTCTGCCTCTGCCGTTCCTGTCCTCGTCAGTCTACGGCAGATTCCTGTTCCCTGGCTCACCAGTTCCAGCGCCTCCATCTTACCTGGTCGCACATCTACAGTATGAGCCAGTCTACAGTCCCATCCTGCCTGCACTGCTCCAGCTCTAAGAACATTATTCCTTGTGGCAATAAACTGCAGTAGACTCTATTCTGCCTATCTTTGTGTTTGAGTTCTGCATTTGGGTCCTCCAGTCTACCTAAAACAAACTCCACAGCCACACTATCAATAGTAAACAAGGCCAGAGCTGTATTTGTATAACTTTTTGGCTATATAAATTTACAGGAGTGAGAGTTACTATGAACAAGACATTTCATGTTAGTAATCAACAGAAGCCATTTTTTTTTCTCAGCAGATTTCATCACATGGCTTCAGGACTAACACAGGGGTCAAAAGATTTATTTATTTATTTATTTATTTATTTATTTATTTATTTATTTATTATTGTGGTTACTCAAACATTTTTCCTTAACGGCAAAATCTCCAAATCCAAAATCCTTATTAGCGAATGTGGGCAGTGACTTCTGCATGACAGACAGTAGGAGTCTTATATAAAGCCTATGGGGAGGAATGGGTCTTTCTGTTTAAGAGATGCCATGTCTACTTTTGTATCCTGCGAGTAGTACCCGTTCCATGTTAACATTTAAATTGCTCCCTCGCTGCAGGCTCAGAGATGAGCAGAAATGTCACTGTGTGATGACAAACAAACAATGCCTCTACCCTATCTTGATTCCTCTCTTTATTGGACAAAAATGCAGAAAGGTCCATTTGCATTTTAGAGAAAAGTGGGCTAGAAAACCTCAGGCGCACACAAAGTACCACCGGTGTGACGCTTGGAAATGTGACATTGTGCCACAAATAAAAGTCAATCCCTCAAAGGCTACACGCTTTCACTGTTGCTCTCTGTGAACAGTCTCTCTCTCTCTCTTACTCTCTCTCTCACACACACACACACACACACACATACACACACACACAAGCCCAGCAGCCATTCGTTGTTTGAGCAGCATGTACCCATCAAATCCTACCTCCCCTCCTATCCCCGCAACCTCCCTCTCTGAGTGTATATCACAGGGCTGACAGACAGCGCTGGGGCCGAATCGCTCCCTCAGCTGTGGAGGTCTGCTCTAGTGAGCAATACTGATCTGTGTGCCATCAGCCATCGCTGGCTTTACACGCTGCTTCATAGAAACCAGTTTTACTTCAAAGGTCCAAAGGCAGCGCATTATTAAGCTGTCTGACCCAATGGTACACATCTCTGAAACTCTTTCACATAACAGCACAAGATTTGTTTTTCAAGATTCAAATCTAATAGCAGACAGCAGACGCTGAAGCTGCTTTGCTCGCATGCTGTAGCTGAAATTGCCTTCTCAAAGCCTCTCGGCTATCTGTGTACAAATCAAGCAGACTCACCATTACAGTAAGGTAATGTAAACAACGTCTCAGATAACTTCATTTGAGTTAACTACCATTTTAGGACTATAATACCTGCAAGCCTCTTAGTCTGTGATTTGATTTGTTTCACAGAGCAATAGCAATCAGAGGTATAACTGCAAGGCATAAGGAGGAAAGCTAATCCAGGAATGTTTATTAGCTTAGCAATTCTGCCTTTATGAGCTTTCAATGGCACACATAACTAGACTCCTGCAGCCACTGTATTCCACCCAGGACTCATCCAAAATGAATGCTGTCTGAATTGCAGCGATTCATTTGGCGTGCAGGGGAAGATAATGTTTAATCTGTAAGAGAAAAGATGTTAATCTGTTATTTATGTTGATGACTGGCAGTCCCAGCTGGATCTGCTTTGCTATTCATAGAGTTGAGACTGAGTCTCCTCGCCCTAGCCAGTTCCACGGGCCGTTAAAGGCGTGATTTACATGCACAAAACGTTGCCTGCACTCAGAAACAGTGTGTGTGTGTGTGTGTGTGCACAGGTCATATATGGTTGACTATTAGATGTAAGAATGATGCAATCTTTTACATGCTTTACCTGGGAGTTTTCCTCCCACTGGGCCATGATGGAAGATTTCCAGATATTTCACCAGGTCCTGGGCCACAATGTTTCCACAATGTCTTACATGGAAATTCAGGGGAAAAAAAAGAAAGAAAAAGACTGAACATTTACTCACTAAAATGTATGTGAAAAAGAAGCTTATGGTTCCCAGCTGAGATGCTAACTGGCTATGGATTCCAACCTGATTCTAGCTGATCTTTCAACATGACAAGAAAAGCAGTAGGAGCAAAGGAGAAACAGAATTTTTGATTATTTACCCCTGCAGGCAAGCACAGGAGCACAATAATCAATACACACATATCATGCATTCACTTTTATTATGACTCAAATGTCTGTCGGATTCACTTATTTTTTGTGTTTTTTAGGTACTACAATCTTTCTCAGAGTTGTTAGTGTGGCAGAAGAAAAAAGCGAAATATATGGAACCCCGAAACTGACAAAACATACAGCTCGAGATTATCAAAAAGTTAAAAATATAACATCATCAAGAAATAGAATTGTTAGTTAAATAAGTAAAATGGAGTGCAAAATGTATGAAGGTATATACCTATATATTTCCTTTTACTTCCAAGATAAATGATTAAATGTATGCTGAAAAAAAACGAATATGAGGGAATAAAATACTTCTGTCCCTTTTTTAACCATGGGATTGGGGTTAAAGGAAAGGTGCGTAGCTTTACATTTCTTAGAACACTCATTCTTTTCATTCATTTATTGATATATTCACACATAAATAAAGCCAGATAAACAGTGTTTAACTCAGTACAGTTGTCTTTGTAATTGGAAGTGGCTGTGAGCCGCACTGCTAAATACACTCACTGTAAGTAATGAATGGTAACAATGAACTGCACTCTGTGCGTGCTAAGTGTTGTTGTTGTTGGTCTCATTACCTTGGCATTTGTGAGAACAGTAATCTGAGTGTGGAAAAAACCAGCTGTCCTTGTTGAGTTCAATAACCCTACTGTATGTTGATTAATCACCTTAAATTACAATGCTACAACTGTACACTGAACCACACACTCATACACACGCTGACATATGCACATGCACATCCCTTAAGTGGTGTGTCAGATATCCAGCCGCGAAATCAACCGCTGAATGTGGAGTGCTTCCGTTCGGGGAAAGAGAGATCCATCGATCGCTGTCTCCTGACATAAAAGAGAGTATTGATGCCATACCCCACAAGGACTGGTGTTAGACGCACACACGGAGAGGAATCGCGCACCACGGAGGAATCTGACCTGCGTGACCCCACACATACTTTTGTTGCTTCTATCAGAGAGCGTTGATTTCTCTTGTGTCAAACTTCACAGTACTGAGGCCGTCGCTCACATCTGCCCTGAAGTCTATGGGTGACAAGGGGAAGATGTCACAGTAACTGTGTTAAACAGGAGTGAAACTTTCTTTACACACAGTACATCACACTATCCGACAGTATTCCCAGTCATCCATGTCACCTTCACCACCTCCCCCATCTTTCCCTCTGCTTTCTTAGTGCTCTGTGTCTTCTTTCTCTTTCTGCTGAGGCACAAGGCCAAGAAACATGAACTGACTGAACCAAGTTAGTGATAATGAGCAGTATGATAATACCCATGCTGCACTCTGACCCTTAGCTCCTTATTCAAATTCAGTGTGATGAAGGGATTGAATTTCTTCTAGCCTGACCGCTTAAAATGAGCAAATACCCCCGGTCATTGACACAGCTTGATCCAGTGGAGACCCATGAGAAAAATGACCTACTTCATTTCAAAGTAATAACTTTAAAAGAACTGCAGCGTCAAATAATTATGCCATAATATCAGAATATTTTATCCATGAGACACCAAATTTATAAGCTGCAGAATTTTCAGAAAAAAAAAATCCAAATGTATATTTAATACACCTGCAATGTGGTGTATTAAACTGAATTTATTAGTGTCTCGTCAAAAAAAAAAAAAAAAAAAAAAAAAAAACTTGCCAACTCTTTTCCCCACAAACAAAGGATCTACCCCATTTTTCTTTTCCCCCTCCCCAAGTGAAACCTTGGCTTCCAAATTTCTCCTCCCCAAAATTTCT
>JBBMJY010000011.1:14882346-14893681 GCA_037833715.1 Toxotes lorentzi
AAAACCAAAGTGGGGGGTGGAGAAACTTGCGGGGTGGTGGGGGAAGGGGGGGTTGTGGGTTTTTTTCAAAAAAAAAAAAAAAAAAAAAAAAAAAAAGACTTGCTAAATATTGTGCCCACAAGCAAAGGATATGACTCAGTTTTCGTGTTACACGTCCCCAGTGGAACATTGGCTTATAAAGTGCTCCTCCATAAAATGTCTGCTGTTATGCCGTTCTGGCAGCCTCCAGGCAAAAACTGTAGAGGTAGTTTGATCTCCACAGACATTAATTTTTTTCTCATGTAAGACAGGAGAACTTCCCTTGTAAATATGGTCTTAAAATTGGCTAATAATCATGAATGGGCTACATAATCTGTTTTTTTTTTTAACATCAGAAGTTTGCTGATGTATTTTCTCATATATTTCCTCTTTTTCCTATATTTCCTCCATCAGTCTGTCCAGTCTTCAGTTACCACAATACCACAACACATGCTATATAAAACAACTGACAGTTTCAAGCAGACAGTCTGTCTGTCATTTTTCTAACTCTTTATTCAGCTGCAATAGTGCACTATTTCGTGACAATTTACGACGTACTGGCATCTGTATCAAACAGAGTCAAAAGCAGTTGTGCTACTTCCCATGGAGTGGGTGCTAGATAGCTGTCTTTCTGTCTGCCTGCCTGTGTGAACACGCATCAAAGCCTCCTGTCAGAAACTTCTGATGGAGTTGGAACAGTGACATATTTCAGAGCTATAATCAGTCACAATATGACAGAGAAATTACCACCTTCCCTCAAGAGCAATCAGTCAGTTCCAGTGCCAATCAGCTCATCTGACGCTCACACAAATAGACATGTCAAAAAAAAAAAAAAAAAAAAAAAACATACTCTGCTGTGAAGCTCCAGATTTTTGGTGTTTGGAGCTGTGAGGAGAAACTGAGGAAGATTTTGTACTCCGGAGACTTTTAGTCCTTCAGTAAAACATCTGTGCTTGTCTCATTTTTGATTCTCAAAAACAGTACACATAAACACACGCACACTGGTAGCATTAACTTTTATCCATATGGGTTGTGGAATAACTTAAAATGTACACAAACAATTGCAGCCCCATCTTTGACAGTTTATCTTGCTGTGCACTCCCAGTCAGTGTTAAATGCTCATGTTCTGGTCTGATGGCATAACCAAGCGCCACCGTGCAACCAAGCTGCCCGCAGTGACGAGACTCCATTTGAGCAGAAAGATAAGACGACCTCCTACCAGTGTGCCTTCACTGGGGGAACGCAGCAGGGGTGGGAGAGGCTGAGGGTGGGAGGTGCAGAGGTGGTGTGGAAATGTTTTCTGTCGCTTCCTCTGTAATCTGACCAAAGCAAGGAGAGGGGATGGAGGGTGAGGAGAGGTGAGTGGCTGTAAAGTGAATGTGCCACACTGGCAGGCCCCTGGGAAGACCCTGTAAACACTGCTCAGTCACAGCTCTGATTACAGAGGCAGAGAGGGGGAGGGAGGGACGGAAACAAGGGGAGGGGGAGGGTGTGACAACAAGGAGGAAGGAGGGATGAAAACATGAGGACAGAAAAGGACATGGAAAAGAGAGCGGGGAGAGCGAGAGAGATGCTAAGTGGAAGGAACATGATCTAAAGATGGCTGACGAAAGAGCAGGGAAAGGAAAAAAAAAATAGATTCACAAAGAAGAACTGGTGAGCAAAAAAACAAAACAAAAAAAAAAATAGCATGAGATAATGAAAAATCTAAAAACTTGCTAGGGGCTGTTTCTCTGTAGCCAAAACTGTTTTTTCCCACAGGTTAAAGTTCTTGTTTTTATAGGAAATCATCCAGTCAGCAAGCCTTGTGCCGCTGTGTATAACTCCAGAAAGTCAAGACATGGATTCGCCTTCTAGAGTCAATACATTGCATTTACATGGAATTCAATTCCATTTGCATTGCATCAGACTCTGTGCTCCCCCCTGGGCTACTGATCTAGCCTTTGCAACATGTGGAGTTTGAACGGCGGAGGAAAAATTTGATACAATTTTTATTTAAGCAGTGACACCTAATTATGTGGCCTGAGCAAGAAATTAGTCCTGCTCTTTGTACCAGCATCAGTCAGTGTCCTTTGATGCAAAGCTATGAAATTGGAAATACTAATTATATTTTATGACAAAGATTTTTACAGCCACTGATGAGCACAGATCATGTGCACAATGAATGGGTTTCAACCAATAAACAGAGAAGAAACAAACCAGGCCAGTCAGAAGGCTAAACACATCCAACGTGTCAGAGCGAAGCAGGAAAGACACAGCGAGAGAGAGAGAGAGAGAGAGAGAGAGAGAGAGAGAGAGAGAGAGACTGAGATTGAGGAACGAGAGTCAGTGTTCGTTTGTCTTTGTGCTCAAGGTTGTTTCTGGTCCTGATAGCCATCTGCATTCACTGACGTGGGCCAGATGGATTAGTTTAATATTGAATTAGAGCTGTCTTTTTAGAATGCCTCTCCATGTCCACAGTTAGCTTGTATAATGTCTCATGTCATTCATCTGGAGCAGCCTTCCTCATGGCTTCTTCCAGGCAAAAGAAAAAAAAAAAAAACTAAAGAAAAGGAGAATGGAGAGGAAAGTTAAATCTAGTTCTTTTCATACTGTCCAGCACTAGATTCTGGAAATCTAGTGCTGCCAATAATAAAATGAAATCACAACAGGGTAAAGTTAACTCTCAAGAGGAACAAGCCCATATTTGCTCATACGAAGCTGACACAGTAGCACAGGCCAGAAACCAGAGAAGTGACTCTGGTTTTTGGATGTCATGATCAGCCCCCTCAGTGATGCTTTTTTTTTTTTTTTGACTCTTTTTTGGTTTCTTTGTTTTTCTGTTTTGCGTTTCCTGTTTTATTTTGAAGTTACACCCCTCGTGCGTCACCTATGATGTAATTTCCTGTATTTGTGTTTTCCCGCCTTTGTGATTGATTGCCCCACCCTGATGTGTTTCACCTGTTCCCAATTAACCTCTGCCTCCCCTGTGTATGGAGGCCTCTGTGTTCCCTTCTCTCCTGGTCAGTTCATCTGGGTTTGTTCCCCCTTGTTTCTGTGGATTTGCCTCCTTCATTGTTTTGTTCATAGAAGAGCTTCCATCAAGCTTATGTTCCTGTTACCCTTATCCCTGGATTCTGTTCTGCCTTCTTGTCCTCCTGCTTGACTGTGAGTTTTTTCAACAGTTGCTTCAGTTACTTAGACTGCCTCTGCATCTGTCTGCATTTGGGTCCAGAAATCATACTGTAACTGTAACATAGGAGAATCTGACCATTATGAAAATGACCACATAATTCAATTGAAAGTCGGATATTTAATTATTTATTGTCACATTTTTTTCTTACTTTTTATTCATAATAATGGATTTTGAAAAATTACATTAACATGAAATCAAGGACACAACTGAAAATTAAATTTCACTTTTGGGCTTCCACACAAACTTCCTTTTTTTTCCTGATTCTGTGTATTCCTCACTTTATTTACACATAATAAGTAACTGGTGGTTATGGTATATATTGACTATTTACTGTACTCTGATTAGTCATATGCTTGGACATTATTTTGTTGTTGTTGTTGTTGTTGTTCAAGAAGTGCTACCTACAAATAGAATTTGGTGCTGTCAGCGCCGTGCTGACAACTTTTTTTTTTCTCCACGAGAGGAAATAGAATATTTGCAGTTTTAATAACCCTGTTGAAATTCATACACATGTTTTTTTTTTTAGGCGACTGAAGATCCAATCATCACTGAAAGGTATGTTACCTAAGAGCTCCAATAAGAGCAAATGGAAGTTGTTCCATTGACATTTAAGGTGTATTCACAGTGTTCACTCATGTATTAAGTACCATGCAAGAAAACATTCCTCCTTAAAAAGTTTCCGGTAGCTGCCGGTAGCCTTTGAGCTACTGTTAACTAGTAAAGATGAAAAGGCAGCAAAACATCCTTTCATTCATCATTCACTCCTCTGACGGTTTCTTTATTTGTGATGCATTTAGATGCAGCGATGAGATGAGCTCGAACTCTGCCTGCACTAAACCTTCTCCTCAGGGAATAGGTGTTTCCAACGAGGCTTCACTTGCTCAGCACAAGTAAGTAAATGAAATTATTCAAAACACAAACTACTTGTTCTCATTTGCCTGCATGTGTGTATGTGTGTGTGCATATGTGTGCGTCAGCTTCACTCTGTTACTTAAACGAATAAATCTACACCTCTGGACACGGGGCAAGAGAGCACTACCAGAATCTTCAACTGGCCTTGTCTCTCCTCAGAAGCAAATAGGCTGCTGTCAAACATAGCAACAAGTGAAAGGTACTGAAATAGAGCATGTAAAAATAAAACAGGGCAGAGTTAGAGAGGGCACCAGTGCTGGGCATCAACACTTTCCTCAACACCCTGAACAAACACTCTGTCTCCTAAATTTAATTTCAAACTGCCTTTACTAGCATGACTTTAATTAAGTGCAGCATTGCCGACACAACTGGCAATTATCTTACCACACTGTCATTACAAAGTACATAAAAAAAAAGACAAAAAAGGACCTTGTCACAGCCGAGCCTTGTAAACATCCCAAACTCCTTATAGATGGGCAAAGAACAGTTAAAACCTCCATCAAAAAGCAATCGAACACCAGACACTTCAATTGTAGCTAGACCATTTCCTGTCTATATCATATCCTCACAACAGTGAAAGCATCAACCAAGCAGTGCTGGTTATTAAGAAAATATCTGATACTGTGGCAGACTTATCCAGTTTGAAAAAGCAGCTGCATCATGGCCCAAATACGTCAGCCAATGAACAATATTTAGTGCAGATCACAGATGTTTGAGAAAAGGAACTAAGAAATTTATTAAATCAAATCACAGACAACCTTGGTCTCTCTCTCTCTCTCTGTCCACATCTGCAGGCACTCTCCTTCATACGATCATCACACTTCAACCTTAACCACACACACAAACACACACCTTTTCCATTTCCTTCACTCCCCTACCCTGAGCTGACTCCCCCAGACTGACAGTGTGGATGATTTCTCCTGTCAGGCTGCCTTAAGTGGGCACTGTCACACCATAGCTGCCTCTGTCTCTTCTCATCGCAGCACTCCCTCTGTCTGATCCGGCCCTCACCTTCTCTGTGGGCTGCGCTGCTCTCCCCAAAATTTCTCCTCCTCCCTCACGTCTTCATCTGTCCGTCCTGCGGACTTATGTGATCTCAAATCGTAACCTAACTTTTTCTTTACCCTCCGAGACAAATCTCCTCTTTTTCATGTGGGCAGAGCTGATTGAAATGGGAGTACAATAACTGGCTTTCAGGGGAAGCTCATGCTCCGACGGTGGATCTGCAGGGGTAGCTGTTGTGCGTGTGCTGATTTTTGCCCAGTCAGCAGCCGCCTCGGGTCAGTGTTTCGGTGTGCTGAACTTAATCTGACAATCAGAGGGTTTAATAGTTTTAACATTAATACCTACTGTTACGACCCCAAGTTGGTCTAGGAGAAAGGGGAGTAAGAAGACTAGATGAAGGATTTGAGGAGTCGTTTTATTCAAGTTTTCAATCTTTTATTGCCAGTCTTGCAATAAAAGCATGCCTTATCTTCAGGGAGAGCTCAGGCCAAAAGCAACAAACCAAACAACCCTGACTAGCAACAAAACCACAATACTGAAACTACCTACAAAAGAAAAGACTACAATGCTAGAGTTAATTCCCCATCAACACAAAAGTAGGAGAAAAGAGAATCAAACAAATGCGGCAGCTCTTCCCCAACAGCTTCCTGGCAAACTCTTCAAAGAGTTAAATCATATAAAAAGTAAATTTAAAGTATAACAAATAACTGAAAGTTAACAACAAAATGTCACAACATCTGATCTCAAATCCAACACAAGGTTATCACAGAGCCTGACCAATATAGCTTTTTACACACATGCTCAGGAACAGGCAGATGTTTTGAAGCACAGAATTTAGGTTTACATTCACCAAATGTCAGACAGGGGCCTGGGAATAGCTGAAGTGGGACAACCAAGTGGGAACTTCAGCATCTAACTGTGAAAGACTGTAAGCAAAACATGCCCTGAAGGGTCTGTTGTCAGAGAGAGAGAGAGAGGCAAGGAGGGGTTAAGACGGCCTTAGGAAAGCTTTCAATCCTCAGATTTTCCTCTTCAAAATACCCAAAACCTGCTGTTCCACTCATCTGAATAACATCATAATTTGATGTAAGTGTACGTCCTCAGATTATGTGCAGTGTGAGCAGGCGCTGGCTGTTGAGGTGGACTTCTCCGTGTATGTATTGTTGTTTCTTGTGAATCCCTTGTGCGTGTGCATACTGTTTGAATGCAGTGCAGTAATGACAAACTCCATATAGAGAGGAAACTGATGGGTGTTAATACATTTAATGACAATGGCAGCTATAAATAATAACACGCATGGAGTGAAGCAAAGCTAAAGGATTATAACTTCGGCCAAATATACCAGAATTTTAAGGCGGGCCCACCTGGCATCAAAAGCAACTTTCACAGTTTTTACATCAGGTCAGTGTCGTCAAGTTAATGATGTACTTACATTATCTACCTCTTTCTCTGTTTATTTTCCCTTGGGACTGATTCAGCATTAGTGGTGCGGCACACTTAGCGATCACTTCTTTGTAGTGATCGCTTCTTTGATGGCTTAAATGTGAGCAGACGAGGCAGTCAGTATTGTGCAATCAGAGACAGAATGATGGACAGATATGAAGAAATTAGAATATGAGAAAAGAGAGGGGATGAACGGAGAAGACAGAGGATGGGACGAATTGGTTTGCAGTAGCGAGGGATGCTTGCAATCATAATGGGGAAGACAAACAGCCAGATAGATGTGTGTGGAGGGGGGAAACCACAGCTAGCACTCTAACCAGCTACTGATCCCTTACTGGAAATGTTTGTGAGCATTTGTGGCAGCACTCAGCTAAATAACTTTTTAGATATTTTACTTTCAGTTCAGTGTAGTGCCAGGGTTACGGTGTTACAGTACTCTATATGGCCTTAATATCCACTTTCAGTTCACTTATAAAGAGGACAAAAAAGAGGATCCATGACTATTTATCCTTATCACAGCCATTTTTGTCAATTTGTCATATTATCGATCGGACAGAGAAACCGAGGCTCTGCAGCATCTGAGCAGAGGTGAAAGAGGAATAGAGATGGTACTTCTGGAGCCACACTAGATAATTCAGGATGCTCTATTGTGTGTGTGTGTGTGTGTATGGGTGAGCACTTTTGTGGTTACCCCCATGATACATCCACAGTATGAGGAGAGATGGATGAGGCACAACAGAAGCAATACACCCTCTGACCTGGACACTAATGGATCAGCCCCATTCTTCAGCCACTTGGGGGTTATGCACATACACACATAAATGCATGAACACACACACACAGGGACACAAGTACCAATACAGCATTTTGCTCCAATTTGTTAAATGCTGAAAAAAGTAAAAAAAAAAAAACTAAAGTGAAAGAAGTTGTCAGACTGTTTTTTTTTCTTTTGTACTTTTACAACAAAGCCATTTCTTTTTCCATTTCACAGCACCTAGAAACATAACCTAAACAACATAACCTAGAGTTGCTGGCTTACTGCGTGTTTTCCCACACCCATTTATGTGTTTGTATTTACAGGCACTCGCAGCAAGACTGTTTGCCATTATAAAATATTAAAAGTGGGAATGTTTGCTGTGTTTGATAGACCAGCTACTGCTAATGGCACTGTGCGAGTGTGTTTGTGTGTTAGTCATGAGATGACGCACTTTATGGCAAGAGCTGCTTCTCAACTTCTCAACACAGGGAAACACGCAGTGCTCTGTGTTTCAGCGAGGGTGGCTTACCCTTAAATTATCTCTGTCGTGCCACGGCGTGTAGGCTGTCTCAGCTCCTCAGCCATCTGTCTTCCTGCTCAGGTCTTTCTTAAGATGCAGTGCCTGCACTGAGGCATCACTGGGAGGAATATATTCCCAGAGGTTTTGGGGAGGTATGACTGAATATGAATTTCGGTGTGGACTACGTCATCTGTATGCCCAGCAGTCAGTCGTGTCAATGCTCATATTCAGCATTGTTTCTTGAAGAACCAAAGAAACAGAAGCGATTTCTCACAGGATGCACTAGTAGTGCTTTAAAGACAATTTGGACTTTTTTCATTTGACAGGCCTACCCTTTTTTTGTTTTTTTAAAAGCTGCATTAATCAAAGTTTTTATATTAACACCGGATTAGATATTTTTCTCAGGAGTTGGTGGTCCAATACAGAGCTGTAAGAAGGGTCTGTCAGATCACTTTAAACTCCAGATAAATGCTCTGTGTCTGTTGGATGAATAAATTACTGTGTGCTAATGTGTTTGCAGCAAAGACTTTATGAGGTGACAATATGTCAGAGTTGTGTTTACAGTTTGTGCTGCTGCTCCCAAGTAACCAAAAAAGAAAAAATCAGTTATTGTCACTTAAAGTATGTTTGGTCGTCCATTTTGTTAGATATTTGACATAATTAGCTCCCCACCTATAGCTGTCCCAGTAAACCATCAGGGTGGTTGGCTATGCACCAAAAGCAGCTCCCATCCATCACACTGACACACCCGAGCTCGTGCTTCAGGGTTTTTACTATAATTTACTCATCTTCTTTGTGTAAAAAAAAAGACAAAACAGACCCATATTTTAGAGACATTTCTTCCTGCAGGCATGTTCGTTCATTCATTCAGCCCTTCAGTTGTTTCTAAAGGACACAAAGGGGTATAAAATGAGGTCACATAGTCTAGTACATCTCAATGGATGGTTTCCATTGCGGCCCTTGGATAAACATCAGGCTCAGGTGGTCCTGCATGCAGGTTCCTTAAAGCTTTAGCAGCAACCCTAGCTCAGTGGCAACTACTGCCATTGTCTGCTGTGTAAATCATTGAATTTGATTTTGGTGAGGATGTGGATGGTGAGCATCAATCTGTTGACAGATGTGCAGTAATATTTTGGAATATTACTGTAAGACCCACAGCTAAGCAAGTGGGTATTTGTGCTGTGTTGCGAACTGAGTATGGCTAACACTTAAAGTCAGTGCCTTATGATGTGTGTGTGGTTGTCTTTGTTTGGTTTTTTTTTTTTGTTTTTTTGGTGTGCTCCATGACATTTTGGAACCTCAAGTTTCACAACTTTGTAATGCTTATGTGTCTACTTCCTTTCCATCTCCTGTGCCCATACATCCGTGTATTAATGATTTTTCTGTGCCCTTTATTCTCTTTACAGACTCCTTCCTTTTCAATCAATGTACCACTCCATTTGCATCAGTCCGTCTCACACACTGCTACCTGGAGAAAGGTTTTAAAGATTTACTATGAATTTAATCACGATCCTGCACGGGGGCAGGACAGTCATATAAAAATTTAAATTATTGTTTCAGTTATAATGTCTGTGTGTCTGGTATATCTTCTCAGAGGTAGACTGAGAGAGGAACCGGTGTTAACATTCAAATTTTTATATACAGACATGAACACACACACATTATGAGTTGTGTGTAGTAGCAAATGTATTTTTTCCTCTTTTATAAGATTTTGCAGCTGCACTGTGCTAGACTCTGGGAACTCTGAGACACGATGTATTCGTCCAGAGGGATGTTTTGTCAAACCACATGGAAGAGTTAGCAGATAGAAGGACTGCTCATGCTCAGCAAGGGACAGACAAGAGGGACAATCCACTGGTGACATTTAGCTGAGGAGCACTGCCCTTTAACGAAAGTCAATTTAACAGGAACACACAAAGGTCAGTGTGTTTAGGCAGGCCCTCATGATGAGCTATAAACTGCAGCACACTGGTGACACACTGACAACATCCAGTTGTATATCAGTTGCTCTCTCTCTCTCTCTCTCTCTCGCGCGCACGCACACACACACACACAGGCACACATACACACACACACACACACACACACACACCACTTAAAGCTGTCTGCACTGATGTGTTTGCCTGTAAACAAATGTGTAAATAGCCTTATTTGATGTCACATGAGAAAAATCTGCTTTAACCATGTGTTCCTATTTTCCTTGTAATGTAAGTGAATGATAAATGTTTTTGTATTTGTGGGTTTTTTTCATATATATTTCATAAGCCATAACACTTTGTACTTTTGGAATTAGATTCAGTTTGAAAACTTTTGAATGCACAAATCATTTCACAACAGATTGCTATACCAATTATGCAACAGTCTTCACTTCCTTTCTTTCTCTCCTTTGTCTGTAGTTTCCTTTCGGTCCCTCCCCACATTATGCTCTGGCAAAACATCATGCTTTGCACAGAAATAGGAAAGACTTTAGAAGCAAGATGCCATCAAAAAGCTTTAGTTTCAGAAACTTTAGATTTTAGCGTGGGTGCCCAAATTTAAAATCCTATCTCACTGTCGCTTGTGACATCTGGTGAATGATGGATCACTATCTTGCTACAGTGGCGCTAAGGCTACTGTCATGGATCACTATCTTGCAGGGTGCCAAAAGTTTAGCATTTTAGTCCACAGTGTTGTCATTGTTTGGGGTTTCTGGTTGTATGGTAACTGCTGTCAAGCTCTTGCAAAAATTGTCAACAGTGGTTACTGGTGCGTTTTTTTTTTTCATGTGCTAATGTGATGATTTGAACTGGTCACATCAGGTATTTATTGCAAAGACAGTGCTGCGTTTGCAGCATCTGCAATGAAAAGAAACCCACCATTCTCTTCCATTGGCTTCTACCTGAGGAGAGAATGGTGGACTCGAGGCAGTTAAACCACTGTGAATCAGGAGAATAGACTTCAAAGATAAGCTGATTTATACACAACTTTTCACCTCAGGAATGCTGATATGGGGATGTTAGTGTTCAGTGAGACAGGAATGTTGAAGGCGACCCGGCAGCCTGTGATGTACTGCACAGAGGGGCCGTGTATTATTTCATCTGCCTTCAAATGCTCCATCTTCTCCGCTCTCTCATGTTGTTTTCAGAGGGTGGGTATTATGTTCTATTCAGAGATCCTTTTACAAATGCTGATAAACATGATTTGCATTAGCATACATCACAAGAAAAAACTGAGCTTTGGAAAGCAGTTTCAAATAACATTGTTTTACATTCACACACTGAATACTTTCACTGATGAGGGAAATGTGGGATTTTATGGGCTTATTCAATGAAAAATCAAGTTTTATTTTGAATTAATGCAAATGTTTAGGAAAGATCTGCATATTCACAAACAGTATATGGAAGATTAGCTTCTTATATGCTGTTATCAATTACAGTACTTTCAAAATAAAAATACACTGCTCACAAAAATTAAAGGAACACTTTTTTTATTGGGCCTGGCATGAAATCAGTTAAACCTGTCTAAT
>JBBMJY010000011.1:14894964-14915692 GCA_037833715.1 Toxotes lorentzi
TGTGTGTGTGTGTGTGTGTGTGTGTGTGTGTGTGTGTGTGTGTGTGTGTGTGTGTGTGTGTGTGTGTGTCTGTGTGGCGAGCGTGAGCGACTGAACACAGTGCAACCACATTTCCACCTGAGTTTCTAACTTTCAACCTTTCAAATTAAAGTTGTTTGAACGCTTATTCACTTTCTACAACAGAGTGAGAAGACACTCCACAGAATAGATTGATGTTGAGAAATGGTTAGCACATAATTCCTCCTGAAACCAAACATTAGTCAAAAAAGATACAGCATGTTAACAGAGGTGTTCCTGGGCATATTTATGAGACAATCACTATTGTTTCCTCTTGCTTCCAGTGTTTATGGTAAACTAGGCTAACCACATTCTTGACGCAGAGACATGAGAGGAGAGTGGCATTATGGCGGCTGGTAGTAGGAGCGCAGGCATGTAGAACCCAATTGCAGACATACAGACAGGCTGATGCAATGCAGGAACTTTAATGGATTAAATGATGAGGACCATGCTTACAGACAGATGGTAGGCAGGCAGACAGGAAGGCAGACAAGTACAGACCACAGTTAACTACATGCAGGAACTGGAGTCCACAAATTGAGCAGCATGAAGGGAAATGGAGACATTGGCATATGTTCTGGAAAATGACTGAAGAAAAAGGACTGGTAGAAATACAGAGGAGCAGATCAGGGAAATGGTGTGTAGGTAGGTGGCAAAGTTCGAGTGATAGGAAATGGAAAACAGGTAAAGCTGAGAAACAAACGCAATGAATCCTGGCAAATGGAGCATCAGACAGGGACCTGATAATCTGGAGAGGCGTCCTTGGTTGGGAATGCAGCTTCAGGAGCAGGCGGTTGGTCAGGAACAGGCTGGTCGTTGGCAGAGACAGTGTCAGCACAGACAATGCTGTTGGGAGCAGGGTGGTTGACTGGTCTGGCTTAGGGTTCGACTCGAGGTCCAGCTGCCGCAGGATTCGGTTGTGGTATTGGGTCACTGGACAGTGGAGGCTTTAGAATGTTGGCAGCTTAAGTTAAGCTAAAGCTAGCCAATGCAGAGACAGGCAGGTGACGTCTAGCAGGAGTGATGCTAGCTGACTGGGAAACTGGAGGTGGGCAGAGGCTGGTGATTCCAGGGCTGGCAACAAGCAAATGAATCTACCCTACACCACAGACAGTCTAACAGATAGTCAGACTATCTGTGGTGTGTCTAGCATGTATGGTGCTAGTCGACCTTGGAACAGGCCGGGGGCTAGCCGGAGCAGAAAATTATGGTAAAATGATGACAGGTGTTGTTCTTCTCATCCCTCTTGCGGAAAGAAAGCAAATAAGCAAGTGTCATGAACGATGACTCGCCTAACACGTTCAGGCAGTCAGCCTTTTTCACAGCAGACACTGTGACATGTCACAGCAGGAAAAACCAAAGTGTTATTAATTACCTTAATTGCTCCATTTCTTTTAGGTGTGTCAGTTGTTGGGCCCTGGTTTTGCATAATGGCTCACTACGAGACACTTAAATGGACACTTCAACATGATCATCGCTCATGTTATCAGGTACACCTGTGCTTTTCCTGCTTTTTTTTCTATTTTCTCTCTACAATGACAGTATAATTGTATTTGCTTTTCATAGAACTAACATTTTTGAGCACATTCTAAATTGCAATCAGCTGCACTCAGAGTGACTTATGCTAAATATGTTATGTGGACATTTCAAGGACACACACACATAGAGTAGCTCTTCATGGAAACGCTGCGTGTTGAGGAGAACAAATCTATAGCCATTTACTTATCTAATGGCTTTTCTAACCAGTGAGCTACAAGCAAGATTTTTCGGACATTTTTTTGCTCTGTCAGATTTCTGCTGCAGCGGATTGCTTCCAACATGAAATCTATTCAGAAGGCTTTCATGGCATGATTACAGATTTTTCTCATTATTATGACATGGGAACTTATTTAGTTTGAGCAAGAAACTTTTCTCGTTATGGCAACATACTGACTTATCTCATTATAACAATTTTTTTTTGTGTGTGTGTGTGGAAAAAAGATCCAAGCACAAAAGGAAGACCTTGTAGTCTCTGGTCAATAGAGTGTGTGTTTGTGAGAGGTTTGGAGGTGCTCACTAATTTGTTACTATTGGCATTTTTGTACTTTTTTTTTTTTTTTTTTTTTTAAGTTGTTAATGAGTTTCACTGAGCAGTGAATGGGTTTTTTTTTTTAAATGTGGGAGCCACATTAAAATGTAACATATGACGACCAGAGTTAACTGAAAATAAACAGCTCCACTTTATCAGATTCCTCTTGAGCAGAGTGGAGTGCATTGTAGTCCGTACAGACTGGATCTGTATCTGATTATTTGAGTACCATGCTCAGTAATGGCAGAATCTCACCACGTCCTGTCCCATGCATATATTAGTATCTAAAGGTGTCTTGTTATAACAACATACCAGCTTATCTTGTTATATCAAGAGAAACTCTGTGTAAAAATGTAAGCTATCATAATAACGAGAGAATAATGTCATTATAACACGAAATCATGCTGTCATAACAAGAAAAGCTTTTAATATAATAGAAAACGAAGATTTCATCCAGCTCTTTGATATGTTTTTTTAGTTAAGGTCATTGTAATGCTAGTGTCTGGTTAGTGGACCCACATTTCTACATATACCCTGCCAATGCTCCGTGCATAATGATCTACAGAATCTGTCATTGATCTTTCTGGGTAAATGAAAGAACTGGCTGGACATAATGGAGTTTCTGCAGGCCTAAATGAGACATGGATATGAACGATGGAACATTACGATGGTTGTCTTTGTCATTTTTGGCCATGTTACAGCTTCCTACCAGTGTGCTGAATGACCCATTACTCATCATTGGAGATCAGTGTGCACGCGCGTGTGTGTGTATGCAAGTGTGGAGAGGTGAAGAGACAAAAAGAAGCATAATGCCATAATTGCATCTCTGAGGTATCTGTGTGTAGGCAAGCTTTTTTTTTTGTGGAAATACTGTAAATGAACTCATCACATCGCCCACTCCAATTATTTACTGTTCTCATTCCTTGTTTTCATATTATTTTTAGAGAAGAAAAGTGAAAGAATAGAAGGGCAACAGCAGACAGACCTTCTATCATGGTTCTCAGAAAAGTGACCGAAGAGCACGATTCAGGAGGCAGATGTAAAGTGTGGGGCTGAGGTTAAATTCTGAGGAAAAAAAAAAAAAGAAACACACAGGCAAGGTCCACAACATGATCAGGATCAGAAAAGGCAGGCGAAGAACAAAGCGCTGGGACACTAAGGCACACTGCACATAGACAATTTGGCAGAGAGCAAGTGGAAACAGACCAGCAATATACTCTGGGAGCTAATGAGGGAATAGGGAACAGATGAGGAGGTGAGCTGGAGGGAAGAGCAGGTGATAATACTGGCAGAAAAGGCAGGCAGGGTCTGAAATAACAGCAGAATTAGAACGTACACACAAACAACTGGGATGAATGCATGAAAGGGGGAACATAGCGGACTGAAACTCAAAATCATGACACCTCATTGTGGTTTTTAGAATTGAATAACACGTTTTAGGATTTGTGAAATTACAGAAAAATGGGTTCTTTTATTTGAGAAAGCATCCAGCCCTTTTGATTTCTCTTTATCTCTCTCTATCCTTCAAACATCTCTCTCCTTATTTTCATCTCAATCTGTTGTCCCACTGCATTTCTTTTTTTAATCCATGTCTTCTGGGTAGTGTTGCTAATGTCTAAGTTATTATCAGTAATTATGTCAAAGGCACAGTCTGACACAGCTGCAGCCTAAAAGAGCAGCTTCTCACACGATGTCCTTGAAAATGGCAATTAACCCCTTGCTGCTTCAGCTGAGCTGCTGAGCAGCCACAGTTGGTTGTGACTGCACTGTGGCTGCACAGAGCTGTAAGTGTAAAAGTGAAGTGTTGGTGAAAAAGATTAAGTCAGACCTGGGAAGCCTAGAGGTTAAGAAATGGGCCAGTGACTGGAAGGTTGCCAGTTTGGGTTGAGAAAATAAATGAAAAGGGCCCACTGCTCCCTCAGCAACTGCTGCTGAGCTGTCCTTGAGCTGGGAAGAAACCTCAAATGGCTCCAGTGAAACTGCTCAGCAGCTAATGGCAGAAGATTGGTGATTGCAGTGGGCAGCTCCCAGATGTGGATGTGTAGGCTATAGCAGTGTGTGTGCATGTGAAAAGACTCTTCTTTGGGTAGATTATGTGCTGCTATAGTACTGTATGAATTATAAAACTACACAACACTTTATCATCGATCTACCATGTGATCTATAAGAAACATTAAATTGAGGATTGTTTTATCTAATTTTAGTAGCATTTCTTAAAACAAGGTTAAACATATGTTTTCATTGATTTTTTTCTGCTCATAGTTTGATGTGAAGACTGAAATCATTCTCATATCTGTACAGATAAAAAGGAAAGTAGAGCCCAGGTTAGCTTAGCTTAGCATAAAGACTTCGAATAGGGGTAAAAGACTTGCCTGACTCTGTTCAAAAAAAGGTAACAACACACAAGTAAAGATTACTAATCAACACCTTATATCTTCTTTGTTTACTCCATTCATATGATGTGTAAAAAGGGCAATTTCCTTTTTCTGCTAAGCTAAGCTAACTGGCTGCTAGCTGTAGCTACACATTCAATGGACAAATATTAGCATGGGATGGGTCTCATTATAACTCTTTGCAAAAAAAAAGCAAATAGACATATTTCCCAAAGTGCTGAGCATGTTTTTTTTTTTTTTAACAAATTTCATACAAAGTGATGATCCCTTTCTCAGTACTGAGAAAACACACTCAGAGTGCTTTCATTATGTATTCTGAGACATTACTCATCTCAGAGCAAAAGCATATTTTTGCACTCTTTCCCTCTGGCTTAAACCCATCATTGGAGGTGTAAAGCCTACTTGTCAGAGTAGGCATACCTATGACCTTTTATGTGATTGAAACCAGCTGTGGTATGGCACATCATATTATTTGATGTCCTTGCCCTGATCGGTACAATCAGCCAAGCATTAAATGTCTACTTTACAGCTATTCTGAATGCCATTCTCTCTCCCTCATCCGTTTCAAAAGGGGGGTCTTCATCTTTGAGTGAGCAAAGCTGCCAGACACCTCTCATCTCAATCACACCTGCTCTACACAATGTCTACGCACCAGCAGCACTGTGAAATCATTTGATAAAAGACTCTTTCTTTGCTTTACATTTTTGATTAACTATTGAACTGAACCATTGCTACTAGTCTGCACCCAGTTTCACCCAATGTCTTTATAAATTTGACAGCATATTCATAGTGTATTCCATGAGGCATAAAAGGAGCTAAATTCAATCCAAAGCCTTGTTTGATGAAGGTTGTCTCTTTTTCACCTATTGTTTTGCCAACCTTAAGCTTTTCTTTTGCTTCATTTTTTTCATGTCACTGTCATATCAAATGAAGTCTAGCAAACCCCTTGATCACATTTTCAGTTTTTCTAAGAGGTTCAGGACATTATAACACAACAAATGAATCTGAAAACATTTGACCTTAAAATTCAAATCTTGAATAATAAAGAGCCATGAAAGATCCACAATACAGAAAAAAAGTACGGATGGAAGCTTTGGTGTAAATCTAACAGAAAGGAATCCCCTATGAACATCAAGTCATGCACGTTACAAGTACATTCAAAAAACAGCATTATGCATTGTTCATCAAGGTCATCAAGAAAAAAAAAACATGTCTCTGTCAACACGAACAACAGCTACAAGCTAAGAGGGACGTGAAGGATGATGATACTGCTCAGCCAGAGCAGAACACATGTACCACTTTACAGTATATGTATAGAGAAGCACTTTGAAGTCACATTTGGCATTCCTTGTGAGGCTGTATAAAGCAGTAACGATAAAGGCGTTAACTCATGCAGACTCGTAACTGACTCTGCACTTCAGCCCTTCAGCTCAACCAAACGTTTTCTGTCTCTCATCTCACTGCTGTGATTTTGCAGCCTGCATCTTTACTGTTTCAGTTTGATTATCGTTCTCATGGAGCAGCTCTTAGTCACAACATGCAAATGCTTCCAGCGAGAACAACATGCAAAGTCACGTATATGGTTGATTGACAAAATAATCCTTTATACTTTAGGTCCACTTACCAGCTTTTTCTGGGACTGTATCATACAGTCCCTTATCAGCAGAGGGAGTTTGTTCACTTGTCATAGAAATGAATCTGCCTACATGAAAACTCAGACGATCCACTTACTTCCTCTCTCTGAAGCATTCAGCCCTATAAGTGATAACAGTAATTACTTTATTCACAAAAAGTTGAAGATTTTGTCAATAAGTACTTTGACCTATGTATGCGTTTTGTTTTCTATCTGGCAAAAAACTTTTTTTTTTTTTTTTTTTTTTTTGCAGGAATGTTCACACACTATCGAAGTTATGACCCATCCCAGTAAATGTTTACTTTATTTGCTTTTCTACTACAGCTTTTGCAAAACCAAGAATACAGGGATCTGCTGTAGATCTTTTATTTATTTATACCAACAGACTAACACCTACTCTATGTCCATCTGGCAAACTATGGTACTTATTATTCTTTCTTCTCAGCTAGAAAATGATAAGTAGAATCATCATGTTAAGGACACAGCTGTTGCCGGCAAAATGCGCTAAATGCCTGAAATGGTGCATCATCAAACCTCTTATTAAAGCAAATGTGGGCAGAGAGTGGGTGGTTACACTGATCGCTTATTCACCCACTGAAACCGTAATTATAACAATAGCTGACACCATTGTTCTGCTTTTAAACTTGGCTTTGAGGCTGCAAACACCTGCTGGAATGAATTACGCTCGTGATGAGATCATAATCAGAAGAGCAGTGACTGACATTTCACATCTGAGTTCACTTGTTGCACAATTTTTCTCTTAATATGCTGGGGTGTTTTTTTCATCGCTATCACTTTCATTTAGCTCCATCTGTGCCTTTTAGTTTGCCTCTCTCTGGACTTTATTTTTCCATGTGAACAGAACTGAGAGAGGGTGAGTACGAGGCTCATGGAGCTACAGTGAGAAGAAGAGAAGGGGGGGGACAAGGAGGAGAATTCAGGGGGGTGTGAAGACTCATTTAGCTTCAGCAGCAGCAGAATCTTTCAGCTCCAGTGGTTGGTGTTGATAGAGGAACAGGAACAGCCAGGCTCCCCCACAGAGAAAGGGACCAGCACAGCGAGATGAAATGGTTCTTTCAAAGCACGCATTACAGCAAATTACTTCCCATCACGTAGAAAAAAGAAATAATAAATAAAAGAAATCAGTGTGCATTTTCAGTGAACCATGGTACTACAGTCTGTGAGGCTGCAACGTGGATGCTCACAGCCCGTGATGATTTGTACTATACAAATGAGATCCGGGAAATGTGTGTAATTATAAAGTAAAAGTGCATACAAGTAAGTTTTAAGATTGGGGTTCAAATAAAAGTTGTATTTAATAGACGCATCCAGTGCTTTTACATCTCCAGATACACTTCATACATTCATTAGGCCTGATCCATATTGCTAATTAACTTCCCCTGTGCGAGTCTTAACTCAAATTGCCTGTGCGCTGCACAGATGTTCAAGAAGCATCTTTAAAAACCCTGGGCCTTGTAACTGAGGCCGTGTTAAAAAATTTCCTGCCTCAGGGAATTTTTTTTTTTTCTTTTTTCAAATCATGCGGCGACTTACAAGAAAAGTTGGATGGAAGCAGTGAATGTCAACAGCTCTGAAGTTATGAGTGGAAATTATGTATGCGCCAATGACTCTGTAAGTGGCTTTTCAGGAGGCCCAAACTGGAAGAAGCATATACATTTACTTACCACGCTCCCCAGAATGCTCAGGCATTGTTTTGGCTGTACAAAGTTGCTGGAAGGGCTTTTATCTTAATATGGATGTTACCCAGACCGGCCAGGAAGAACGGTTTATGTTTATGTCTCCTGTTCAGGTAATGTCCTTCATTACCTCTCTGTGTGTAGTTCAAAAACCCTAATGAACAACAACTCAGACCTAAAGTGAAATTGTGTAACTTTTAAATGTGCAAAAAGTCAATTCTTTCTCATAAAACAAAACTGATATTTCCAAGGAACAAAAATAATTGACCAAAACCCATCGTTACTTTAAACAATCGCGTGAGAACAGGCGTGATGGCTGAGTAATACCGTCCCCAAGCAACAAGATGTGAACAAAGGTTCCAACATAAAAGAAAAGACACCAGTGACACACTTTATAGTAAAGGTTGAGATTTTCTTCCAGGAATCCTGTGGGACTCCAGTGACTCGCTTCACAATTCAAAGTGAAGGACAATGAGCCGTGTATCACACTGACAGAACTTTTGGCCAAGACTAAAGCTCCTTAGAGTTGAAAGTGACTACGTTAAAACTCTGTACGCTCTTTGTAAGACGTGTAGAGTAGTTGTCAAACACCTCTGACTCGAGGACGAGTGGCCTTGTAAGGCAGGTGGCGGCAAAATGCAGCAGAATACCACCTCTTTTGCGAAATGTACATCTGTATTTATGTGTTTACTGGCCAAATGGTGTGAATATATCATCTAAGAAAAGGATGTGGAGAACATCAAGTCAAAATCAGTGCACTGACTTCCCATTGGTGGACAGCGCGATTGCTGGCTTCTGTTGAGATCATGATTTGTTGCATGAACGATTGACAGGCGACCTTTTCTCCACATGAGCTGTGAGATGTTTAGGATATGTTGCTTCCAGTACCCTTAACTGCTCAGATATTAAGCCTGTAGTTACCACTTGTGGCTGCAGAGACTGCTGTTGCCACTGCTCAGCAAAAGCTACACAGTTTTACTCTTAGATGTATACTTTGCTTTAATGCAAATATTAGGGAAGGAAATTAACTTATATCAGAAAGGAAGCATGCATAATATGTGAGCTGAAGCAGAAATGTGAAACTTTATTTTGTTGTCATGTAATGTAACTCTGTGCTTTAGTGTAGTGTATGAAGCTACAATGCAGGCAGGAGTGCTGCTAATGGTGACAACCAGCAATTAACCTGCCAGTGTTGCCAGATTTGAATGACAACATGTAACCCAATCACAGCCTCAGACCTGCCCAACCACAATAAAAGTCACCCAGTTCTTCTTTGTTATACTGAACCTAAAATGAACACATGTAAACCATAACGAAGCTTTAATCCAGTTCCTGTGCATTGAGCCTGTTGAACACAAAGCCCTGACAGTCTCAATCATATTAACCTAAGAAGGTTTGGGGTTGTACTGGACCGCATCTATAGCTGTACAAACCACCCAAACCAAGAAGGAAAAAAAAAAAAAAACAGTTGCTATTACAACTGTCTATGAGTGGGTCCAGCTCAGTTTAACTGCATGTCTTATTGACCTGCATCACCTATATGAAAGGCATATTGGATGAAATCATTATGTGCTATGAAATATCAGAGCTAAGTGCAAGGACAAGCTGTTATTACAGTGATCTTTGATGCTCTGATAAAAGCACAAATACTCTCTAGAGAGCTGGAAAAGCAAGTGAGGCGGCAGCGAAGGCGTCAGTTGTTTATGGTGAAAATGGCAGATTTTCAGCTTTATTACTGTACCAAGTAATTAACAGCACAAATGGTGCAAGTGTATCGATACGCATGTAAAGAGTTAATGCAACGATAATCGTTCTCTTATTAATTTCTTTACAGCAATGCCCCATTTGGTCCATACATAAAACTCTGTATGTTAAATCAGAAACCCCCTTTTTTCCAGCTAAAAAGAGCTAAAAAGAGCTGAAATGTCTTAAATGTAAGACAATCACATAGGTAGGGACTTAGCTCTGCAAAACTCTTCAGTCACTGTGAGTTCTAGTGAAGGCTTTTTACCCCAGTATACCGTAGGATCCCAGGAGATTTACCTCAAGGCTCCACAAACCTTGATGTAAGCAATTCGTAGTATACACATCTTATTTTAAGGTGTTTGTTCCTGTTGGAGTGAAAATGTTTTAAACTAGCAATGCAAAACAGATGGCTTCAACAGATTTGAGCTAGCAGCTGGGCATCACATGCCATTAGCTTTAAGCTGCCATCTCTTGCCACAGCACTGATCATATTGTCTTACCCCATCTTGTACATGCAGATGTCTTCCTGCTTTACTAAGACGTTCTAGACGCTGGGCTTAACCTCCTGCTTGTGGTTGTATGTGTATGGGAGCATGGTTTGTTGCTACCGAGCTAAGATCTCGCTAAGATCTTGTGTGTATGTTCATATTTATGTGCATGTCTGTGCCGCTTGTGCCCACATGGCTGATGATGTGTCCAGGTTGCAGTTTAGTCTTAACAAGTGTGTGACTCACAAAGCTTTGGCTTCACACACTCCTGCCTCCGTATTCTGGCTCCCACAAATTAACCCCCCCCCCACCTCTCAGTGCCCAGTCAGGCTGACGGACAACACCCAGTGAGGTCAGGAAAAAAAAGGCAATTTCTTTGATTCAAACCATGAAGAACAAGTACAAGCACAGAGCCAGCATGTGAGCACAACTCACTGCTGAATATATGTTTTTTAAGCACTTACTCATATACTTCCTTCAGTTCTGACACGTCCTGATCTTTAATTGACAGATTCCTGGAGTGCACACAAGCCAGCACTGGCCAGCATACAGTATGTACTCACAAAATACAGTTTGTATCCTGTAAACACAAACTTTTTAGAAAAAAAAAAGATGAAGAAACATTTTTCTATAATCAGCCATGTGTTTTGGGCATTTTAAACGCCCAAGTATTAAAGTATTTTACTTTTTCTGCCAATTTACATTTACTCACATTCCAGTGGAAAAAAACAGCCTTTCATAACTCTGGGACTTTGCCAACCTGATGCATTATAAAAACATGTATATGTATCAGCAGGGAAATCTACCAGCCTTTCCATAACCCAGACTTTTTTTTTTTGCCAGAAAGAAAAAATGATTTGGCTCTTGCATTACATTTTGGGGATTTGAGTTATTCTGAGCCTTTAGGAATAGTATATTCTGTTGTGGGACTTAGGGTCACATAATGGGACAGACATTGGCCCTGGAAGAGGTGGAATCCATCTGAAGTAGTACCTCATGGATGGATGACCTGGGAAGATACAGTCCCACTGGTGTAGATAGAAATGCATTCTGGCAAATCCAATCTACTTGTGTGACATTATGTTTTGGAAGGAGGGAAAAGAAGGTGAGATTTTCAAAGAGAGAAAAAAAGGGAAAGGATACTACACAGTGTACACTTTAAAAAGAAGGGTCCTTGTGTTCATAGGGGCCTCGTCAAAGATCTAAGAGAAGCAAGTAAACAGTCCACAGAAGCATTTCTAAAAAATAATATCAGAAGTTATGGAAGCTCAAAAGTCAAAAGTCAAAAGGTTCACTCTCTAAATCAGAATTGAGATAGTAAGTCACCGAATTTGAATTAATTTTACTGAATCAAATTTATGAGACAATAGATTAAATATAAGGAAAATGATTTAAACTAGTTAATACAGATCAGGAATATGAGACACTGATTGTTATGAGATACTGATAAGATTTCCTTGTATATTTCTTCTATAATGTGAACCTCTTCATCCATGTTTTTTTCTTTTCCAGTAAGAACAACCCATATAAACTTGGTCTATTCATCCTAATGGATACACTGGATCAATAATGTTATTACAGTTTTCTGGATCCATAATAACACATCACAGCCGCAGCTGATGTTGCACACCTGAGTAGGAGATAGGGACATCGGCATACAAAGTTCTTCTCAGTTCTTTTGTATGTAGGATGTAATTTTATTGGGTACTTGTGCTAAAAATGGAAAACTAGTAATGCAGTCAGCTGTACAAGCTGGGCACAGACACACTTGATGAAAAAGTGTTTCTGATTATGATCATTCAGATCATGTATCTTTGAACAAGTGCTGTTTCAGGGCACTTTTTTTGTGTGCAGCCATACTCTCACAACAGAGAGTGGATCAGTTTCTGTGTCTGATGTCACGGGCCCCCTCCATCTGAAATGTGGCACCTTTGAAATAGATTGGTTATGCTTTGTGATAATATAGCCTGCAGCCCAAATTTTTTACTTTTGCATATTTAAAAATCCCATCAGTTCTCATTTAACATTCCCTGAATATTTCATTACATTATGCTTTGTTCTTGAGATGAGATGGAGTCCAATGCAAATGTTTTGCTAACATTCAACTAGTTTAAAGGAAACTGTTGTTAAACTGCTATTAAGAAATTCTGTTTTATATTTTCTGCTTCATTGTTACCATGATATACCAATTACAGACAGTATGAGCTTACTTTATTTTTGGTATCCATAAATACGTGATCAAAGGAATTGTATTTTTGTCAGAGATAATTTAAGCTTTTAACGTAAACGTTTCATGCATGAAGTAAGATTAAAACAATCATATTATAAGATTTGATCATAATTAGTTTTGTTGAGATGAGTACTATTCTCTATCAACTTACTTCAACTCAACCATTTGCAAAGTAAAACCCACAGATCATCCCATCAAATAACACAGTTTCACAGATAAACGGTTGAATTGGCATCATCTTGCGCTGGAGTTGAGCTACTTTACAACCAGTGACTGTCAAGCCAGGGCTGTGATTTGAACACTTGAAGCCTGAAGGAAGGAAGCAAAGGAAAGAGAGGCGAGGCATCACCATCGATTGATCCGCTGGTGTTATCAGGAGCGCTGCAGGGACACAAAGTCTCAGAGATAATACAGATCTAGGATCCCGTTAGGACACACACTGTCTGCTTTTCCCACATCGCTCCCTCAGATCTGCTATTTCAGACCATCAGGATGGCCTGATGGTACGGGGCCCCTCAGCCATCTCTCTCTCTCTCTCTTTGTCTCTCTCTCTCCTTTACCCACTGTGATCCATCAGTGAAACACCCTGCCCCTAGGCCCCTGCTTGCTTTGTGATGCCTCTGATCAGGTTAGCAGTTGCGCTCAGACTCCGATGGTGAAGGCATTTCTAACCCTCATTCTTTAAAAAGATTTATTTTCAGGTGGATACGCTGTCACATTCAGCCCTGCAAGCTGTTTTATGGTTTTCAATTCCATGAATTTTGGAGATTTGTAGTATATCAGCAGAGAACATAATACAGAAGACACAAACCGACTGAGCTGAACTGAATTCAGTTGAACTGAGCTGAATTGAACTGAGCTGAATTGAACAGTGCTCTAACGTGACATGCAGACCTTAACTTGTCCAGATAACTACTAAACTACCAACCATAGCATTCTTGATTGCACATCCACTGTATAGCAAAAAAGCTACAGATCAGATTTTTTAGACATGAGTCATTTGCGCTGTCAGAGTTGATGGTCGCTTCCTACAAACGAAACGTGTGCTTTTATCTGAAATCAAGAACCGATTGTTATAAAAGTGACTATTATTTTTGATGGTGGCTCAAAGGTTGTTATCATTGTACACAGAAAGCTAAGCTTAGCAACAGTAACTAAGACAGGCAGATCTTAGCAAACAATCGATTATGAACTTCTTCTACCTCTTCCACCAACCTCTCGGTATACATCACTCCCTCTAAACATTTCCAGTTTAAATTTAGAATAATGGGCTGACACTCTGTGTATAGAAAACTCTGAAGTTGCAGCAATGAGGTTCAGGAGACAATTAGAGTTCAAGAACTCAATGTTCCACTTGAGTGAGGACAAACAGACACTGCAACCCAACACCATGCAAATGAGTCCAATTAACTTCAATATCACTGCACAGGGTCTGCCTCTCAAGCAATCAAGTAAGCAGAGTGTTTAATGGATTTTGGCTGAGCAGCAGAATGGCGTGTACAAGTACGAGAGAGAGCCCTTATGAAAGTGGTGTGAAATACTTGCTACAGCATTTTACATTTGTTATGACTTACAACTATACAGCAAGCCTCTTTGGTATCAATGTAATCTTTTTCTATCATGCCACTGTAGTCAAGGGAAATGTAGTTCTCTACCTGGAATTGTTATTAGTGTTGTTCTTTTTTTTGCAGCTCCCACCCGGCTTTGTTTACCAGTGTCAGCCCTTTTGACGGCACAAGCTAAGCCTCTCTCTTTCTCTGGGAAAGGGGAGGAGAGGTAGACAATGAATGAAGCCAGAGAGAGGAATGGAGGGAAAAGGAGACAGGCTGCAGAGAGGGAGGGAGGCAAGGAGGCAAACACCGAGCTGAAGAAGGTGATGTGAGTAAGGAGAAAAGGTGTGAGAGAGAGAGGGAGCGAGTGGTTAGAAGTAGGGAGGAAGCTGGTGGGGTGCAAAAAGAGTTCTGAGAGGGGATATAGAGAGATGTGTGTATCCTGGTGGCTTTTGAAGTGGGTTATGAAAGTAGGCCTAGAATCATGTGGAGTGTGTTCTTATACTACTGAGCTGAACAATAGGGGGCTCAACACCTCTCCTGCCAGGGAACACACAATCTGAGGTGCTTCAGAACATCAGAAACTACAACATAAACACTTGCGTGTGAGTGTGTGTCTGTTTGCCTTTGTCACAGCGTTTGAGTGTGCACTTCTGTGAGCGTGTGTGTTTGACCACTCGAGTCAGTATTCGTCTCATTCTGTCTTCCCACTTGTGTGTTTCATATGTGTGTTTCAGTGAGCGTTTGCCAGAGAATGTGTCTCGTCCCAAACTTTGAAACAATTCTTAAAAAACTCAAAAAGTAAGGTAAAGAGATAAAACATCCGACTTTGTAGTCCCAAAACTGTTTTCCTGTGTACCCACAACTCTCCGCCCACAATAACTACACATCTTTGAGTTTATTTTTTCAGTCCACGTGGGAATACTTTTCCATATGTGTCAGCATTTGTAACTAAATCCCCTGCCAGCCAACAGATATCTGCATGTAATTATTCCAAAACTCAGTTGTATAAAGCTTCTCTGTGTCGCAGTTTGTTTGCCAAAAGCCCATTGGATCAAATTGCCAAGCTGGCTGAAATACAAAATAACACAAAATTTAACTGTATTTAGCTGGGGAGCTTTCCAACCAGCTCCCCCACCACCTCTCTGTTCCTCACACCCATTCTCCAGTTTTTCTTTTGCTCATTTTTCTCCAGTCTTTATGTATCTTTCTCTGTCGTAATCTTTTTTTCCATCTCTCTCCTCCATTTATATTCACTTCCCTGATATCTCTCTGCCTCTCTTCCACTCTGTGTGCCAACCTCTACATGTCCGACGTGTGAGCGCATATGTGCATGGATGTGTGCACTGTATGTGGGCATGTCATTCCTCTCACTTGCTTAATTCTGTTCCCTTACTTTCCATCATTCTTCCCAGAGGAAGTAAAGATAAGGAATATGTTATTTTTTTGAGGACCTTATTCTAATTTCTTCAGGGAAAAGAAGGTGTAGGAGTCTTATTCGGTGGTTTATGGATTCATTGTTGAGCTCAAAACTGATTTCTCTTCCTTAGCTACTGTAAAGTTCTGAGTTGAAGAGAAATTTCACAGTTTTAGTGTCTAAGATACAGAATATAATATATACAAATTCATACCAGTCTGTTGTACAAACTGGGAACAAAACACTGCTTACAGACAGGTTTAGTTACAGTAGTTGTGCAAAACATATTAAAGGTATACAGGTGGGGGCAAGTTTCTTCAGGTTCCAGTGAGACAATCAAATACAATCCATGAAGTTGAACTGGAGTAACCAATCCCTGACCCTGACTTTGACCATATAATACAACACCTTACAACTGTGGAAAGTTGTTACATATTGTCATGTACTTTGCCTTTTGTGGCAACCATTGTGTGGTTAAAAAACAACAACAAACAAATATGTGTATGTGGTTCTTCCACCACATACACATATCTCCACTTCAGCAGTTAACTCATATTCAAAGTATTATCATTGATCCACTCAATGGTTTTAGTTATAAGACTTTATACTATATTTTGCCACCCTAACAATCCGATTTTGTAAACCAGTCTTCACACTATCCTGTCATGTTCATCACAAATGTATTGAAAAGTTGTCTATTGACCCCCTAAGGGCCACAACTCTAGGTTTGTGCCTTAACAAACCGAAAAGTCATAGCTGCAAACATCCATGGCTCGTTATTTTACTGGTGGTAACTTCAGGAATGACAAGGTCACATGTCACTCAGTGTGCCCATTTATCTGCAACCTCAGTTGGAGAGGTCTTTCTGTTTATTTCTCCAGGAAGAGCTGTCTTTCTAGGCAGAGCTTTGAGGGACTTTGAAGGACAAATTGAAAAATTATCTAAAATAAAAGCAGATTTGGCATCATGCAAACATATTAAATCTCGTGCTTAAATTACCTCCTATCACAGCCTCCTTCTTTTGCTCCTTGAGAGGAAAATGTAATGCATTCTCAAGCTGTCCTGTAATTGCCTCCTCTCTATACCTCTGATTTGTCCAGCGTCTAGTAATGACAGTGCTCTGCATGGAGTGATAAACCACACTGAAACACGGAGCAATTTGTTACTGCATTTTGATTTAGGGTAAGAGGAAAGCAGTTCTCTGGAGTGTACTCTGAGAACATAGCACATTACAGTGTAACAAGCATGTAGATGAGACATGCATGATTTTTATATTTGCTTTATTTATTTGTCTGGCATGTACACAGAGAGATGTGACAAATCTGCTTCTAAAATCTTCTGAGCTTATCCAAAGTTTACCGTTAGTTAGCTCTGGCTTAACTTTTCAACTGCCAAAAGGTGAAATGACTTGTCCCAAAAAGTGTTGTGGATTATGATAAATTATTACTGTTTTTTTGTTTGTTTGTTTTTTCTTTGGCCTTCATTTCTATTACTAACAGTTACACTGAGCTCAGCATGTTAATTGCAGAGATCTGGCAACATGGGATGTTTCTAAGAGTCCTCATCAGATAGTTGTGTGTGGGACAAATTCTAATATGTTTTGTTGTTGTTGTTGGTTGGTTGGTTGTCAAAGAGAACAGTATTTGCATTGAATGTAATATTCAAGATGCAAAAACATACCACAGAAAATCAAGACATTTAACAAAGACACCTGATGCGGTCCATAAGCAGCCACATCTCCTAGAAATTATTTTTAATGATAAAGAAATGACTGTCATATTTTTCGAAATACATTTCAATTGACACATAATTACTCTTATGGAGGTGGTTGAAGTGAATGAGGGAGTACCGTATGAAGCTCAGTACTTTGATACCATCCCAGGTCCTGTGTATACTTAAGTTTATGAAAGAAAAGCACTTTGTTTAAGGGTAGGCAAAGATTGTGGTTTTGGTTAAACGATAATAAACTCTACACTTTCTGTCACTTTAGGCTTTTTTGGTATTTAACAAGACCACAATCTTTCCCTAGATATAACAATAAAAAGCAATAATTATATTCGTTTATAAAGTAAATGCTGTATTTCTACTGTTCACCTGTTTTTGGTTTGAACGCCCGCAAATTAATATTTAACTTAGAGAGTTTTCAGCTTCCTCAGCTGGTGAACAGTGTCATTAACTAAAGATTCCTCACAGCAGTTTCATTTAGTTTTGAGTACATAAGGCTGTGATACACACACACACACACACACACACACACACACTTAATCATATTAATATCGCACACACGTCGGTGATGAGTGTAAATTGCCTTGTGAATTACAGTGGTTGGGGGTCACTGACATCAGCTGCTTGAGGCAAAGACTTGTTGGTACATTCATGTGAAAGTGTGGGTATGTGAGGACAGGGAGTGGTTAGTTATGTGAGTGTGCAAGGGCAAATGCATGTGTTTACACCACTCCTTTTTTTTTAAATAGTTTTTTTTAAAAATTGTCTTATCAGTGCCAGAGCAGCTCCACGCCCCCATCCGACACCATCTACCCCCATAGCAACTGAGCTGAATACTTATCTCCTCCCGTCTTGTCGCCACAAATCCTTTGTATCCCCCTCACTCACATGTTTACCACCTCACCCTCTCACCGAAACCTCCTATATTAGCTCTGACCTTCTCTAATGAAAAGAGGAAACAACACTGTGGCTTATTATGGTGTTGGGGTTGTGAGCCCGTGAAATAGCATGCTGTTATTTACCAGCCCCCCAGTGGCAATTATGAGGCGCACCCTAGAAGGCTTTCCACCACTACTCCAACTAGCAGGTGGTCCTTTTAGATACAACAGACACAAATGACAATGAAGTAAACAACCGCTATTCAGCTTCTCTCGCTCTGATGTTAATAGCTCTGCCACTGCACAGGACGATAAAGAACACAAGGGGCAGCAGAAACAGAGGATCCTCACTGCATCACCTCACCCAGTCACGTCCTGTCATCACATCCATGTCAGTTCTTTTACATGAATTGGTTCAATTCTTGAATGTTTAGTTTTAAGTTTAATCACTCAGAACATAAAATTAATTAAGCCATTCATCAAGCCAAATTCCTTAAAAAAAAAAAAACACAGTTTATACACTAAACAGTTTGTCAGTTTATTGGCTCAGTAGTTGTACATTAGCCAAATTTAGTCTATGAATGCAGAATATACACAGCATTGATATTTGGTGCGACACCACACTGAAGGTGGTGACTGTACAGTTAGTGCTTTTCCAGCCACCTGTTTTTATGTGTGACTTCTATCTGCACATAAAGAAAATAATTTTTAATACTTGGTACTTAATACTTGGACATTTGCATTTGTACGTTTTACTATTCACTTACTGTGTATTTGTTATCATCACTATTTTATAGTAGTTTTTACTTATTTATTTCCTTTACTAACTGAGTGTTGAACAGTTGTACCAAAGCAGTTTCCCTGCGGGGAGCATCAGAGATTCTCTGATTCAGATTTTCCTTGTGATAAACTTCATGAATCTTACTGAGTCTGTTAATTAGCACGCTCAGTGTTTGAGATCATCCTGATTAAAGTGGGCTTGCATTATTATTGTTGTATGTTCGTTTTCACTCCATTTCATTTCTTATAAGTCTGGTCATGAAACCATTGTTGTGAACTGACTCCTTGCTCTTTCCCAGCCTCGGTGCCCTTCTCTGCTCCTACGTACTTAACTGTCTCCTCTAACAGTTTCTCAGAGGTCTTTTTGACAGCCACTTCCAATGCTACTCATGTGCTTCTGGTGAATACCGAGGAGGGTTTTGATCATTTTAATTGCCCTTTTGACTGCTCTTGATGATACTGTTCCTTTGAAGAAGAAAAGCCCTGCCATTTGAAAACATCCCAGGTAGTCTTGTTTACTTGTCTCTTGCAAAAGAAAATCCTGTCTCCCAGCTCCAATTTTCCTCAACATTTTTGAAAGGATTTGATTTTGATGTGATTTACGAGTGAAGATGATGATTGTTGGGGAATCCCACAGTCTCTCAGAGCACTTGACAGTGCAAATCTGTTCCCTTTAGACCCTTTCCTGAGCAGAAAGTCCCCTTTGTAGATCTCACAGCAGCTTTTGACATCATAGACTTTATAGTTTTGCTTGAAAACTGAGACTGTGTCAGGGACGTGCTACAGCTTCTCAGTTGTGTAGTTACAGCTAAAGTAACTACAGTAAGTCCCAATAGACATTACACATGGGTTCCTGTAGGTATGAACTGAAGCCTTATCATTTATTTACACACTCTAGCCTTGACATATTATCCACCAGCATTGTGTGTGTGTGTGTGTGTGTGTGTGTGTGTGTGTGTGTGTGTGTGTGCGTGCGTGTGTGCGTGCGTGCGTGCGTGCGTGCGTGCGTGCGTGTGTGCGTGTGTGTGTGTGTGTGTGTGTGTGTGTGTGTGTTCATGACTCTGATATGCAATTATTCAGAAGATTCACTTATCTAATGCAGAGTGTAGTAGCTATAGTGGCTCAAGCAAGTACCCACTTCATCTCTGGCTGATAATAATAACGTCATTGTCTTCAGTGCTGACAGTTTTTTAAATTGCCTGAGTTGAGGAAGAGCTCTTCTCTTGTCCCCTCTGTCCTTTTCTTTTTCTCTTCATGACTGAATGAACATAATGTTCTTTATCATTGTCTAGGTGATTGATTGGTCCAACAGCAACCCAGAGACAGACCTCAGTGCATAATGTGGCAAATTCTCTAAACTGACTTCTTCCTGCAAAATTGTCATGAAGTCAACCAGCACTTAATTAGTTTGTTTGCCTGACAGCCTCTAAAATACCTGTTCTTTCAGTTCTTGTTGTTCCCCATCTGCACAGTGTGTTCCCCACCAGTTCCAGTCACCTGAGCCCCACACCCACCTGTTTCCTTTTCCTAATTATGTGCCAGCCCGTTTCCACCTTCCTTGCCTGTTGAGCCATCCTAAGCACGCAGCACTCCAGCCTTTTTGTCCAAATCCTGCCTGGCCTTTTTTGACCCTTGCCTGCCTTTTTGAACTCTGTGCCTGCACGGCCTCTTTGGTTGCGTGTTTTGGTTGGTTGCCCGTTGCCGACCTCTGCCTGCCTTTTTTTCCCATTGTTTTGTCTATTAGTCATGTTTTCTAGCTCAGACTTTACTGCTCTATCCTTTGCTGTTTGCAGAAATCTATTTTACCACTGATCTTAACCACAGGAACCAAATAGGCCAAGACAGATGTTTTTTGTTGATTTTTTTTTTTTTTCTTGTTGAGAAAATTTGGCACTTCTGTTGTCTGAAGATATTAGTTGATAGAGACTGGAATGTCATTACTAATTGAATTCCTATTTTATGCTCTACTCGCATGTTTTACTTTTATGTTTCTCATTCATACTTTACCTGTTTTGTATGTTCAAACTGTGACATTTTTGAGTGGCCTAATTATAATCTTTATATAT
>JBBMJY010000011.1:14915792-14927584 GCA_037833715.1 Toxotes lorentzi
TATATATTTGGCTTTTATTTTTTACTGGAACGAATATATCGAATGAAAGTTTGACGTCACTACCGCCATGTTGTGTTTTCAATGGAATTACAGGCTACGGATGAAGGTGACACACCATGAGCGAATCAGCTAGAAATTTAGTGTCGGCACTTTTAAGCAGTGAGGAGATAATAAACACACTGGCGACTGTATGTATGGGTCAAAATACAGATAACCGAATCCAGTATCGTTCTCCAGATGAAGAAATTTATTCTCTTTTTCATCGTGGAAGACCGAGTGCAGAAAACATCCCCGGTCAGGCTGTTCCCGTCCCTTCAACCTCACAGGTACCTCCCACAGCTCCTGTCTACAATCTGCACCCTGATACACAAAGTTGTGTTTGCAAACACATTTAGTCTTTTACTGCTCTTTTGCATATGCAAAAAAAAAAAAAAAGTAACAGCACTTCTGTGTTTCACTTTGGAGACTTTGGAGTGCATGGTTCAGGCAGAGGTACTGTTGGGTTACAGTAGCTTCCAGCAAATTGCAAACACAGAGGAGCTTTTAAATAAAGAATCTGTCAGCCTACAAATACATCTCTCTGTAGTATGCATTAAATTTAATTATTGAACTGCTTTTTTTAAATGAGTGGACTCTGGAAGAAGCTGCAGTGCAAAGACTGAAAATAGGAAGTCAAGAGATTGTCTATTACTATGGCATCCACATTGAGTATATCCCCTCTGGCAATATCCATCTCTATCAAAGGCAATATTGTCCATCTGAATTGCTTCCAAACCGTTACAGAGGAGTGTATGAGGGAAAGTGTCTTCACTGCTCAACTTTATATAGAGATTTCAGTGAATGTAATGCCACACCAACACCATGACTATGACCTCTCGACCCGTACCTCAGGGAATTCTTTTTTATTGGTAATGTGTAAGTCTCTCTCTCCCGGGGGTTGGGGAGAAGCCTCACTGACCTATCAGATAAGAGTCAGCCCTGCAGAGATTGAGCAAAGAGAGAGTATACCTGAGAGCAACCAAAATGAAAACATTTCACCCAGACTCTGTCTCTCTTTTTCAATCTCTCTGATCTCTAATTTAGATCACCCACGAGCTGAAAATACAGGGGTCTTTTCTGACCTTTAGTGTCACGCTATTACACAGCGAAGTCCCTCAACAAACTGCTGACATGCCAGACTCAAAGACCAAGGTAGCGACACCAATATACAGTGGGTACGGAAAGTATTCAGACTCCCGTAAATTTTTCACTCTTTGTTATATTGCAGCCATTTGCTAAAATCATTTAAGTTCATTTTTTCCCTCATTAATGTACACACAGCACCCCACATTGACAGAGAAACACGAAATTGTTGAAATTTTTGCAGATTTATTAAAAAAGAAAAACTGAAATAACACACAGCCGTAAGTATTCAGACCCTTTGCTCAGTATTTAGTAGAAGCACCCTGTTGAGCTAATACAGCCATGAGTCTTTTTGGGAATTATGCAACAAGTTTTTCACACCTGGATTTGGGGATCCTCTGCCATTCCTCCTTGCAGATCCTCTCCAGTTCTGTCAGGTTGGATGGTGAACGTTGGTGGACAGCCATTTTCAGGTCTCTCCAGAGATGCTCAATTGGGTTTAAGTCAGGGCTCTGACTGGGCCATTCAAGAGCAGTCACAGAGTTGCCCTGAAGCCACTCCTTTGTTATTTTAGCTGTGTGCTTAGGGTCATTGTCTTGAATTGAACCTTCAGCCCAGTCTGAGGTCCTGAGCACTCTGGAGAAGGGGGTCTGAATACTTTCCGCACCCACTGTACATAAAACACACTGAACACACACAGAAGGCACAGGAGGTGAGAAGAGCTTACATACAAGGTTATTCAGATAATCTGAATCTAATGCGAAACCATGTGTAATTCCAGGCACATTTAAAAGACAGAACACCAGCAAGAGCCCACACATACTGAGACAAGAACAGATTTCACAAAAATGTTGTCCCTGCATTTTATTATATTTAAGATCTGGCAACAGCAGAACATCACATGCTTTTACAGATTACCCTCAGCCTTGTTCTGTCTCATAACGAGTCACTAATTTTTCGTGCAGTGCATTATATTTACTGTATGTTAATTATTTCTGGATGTCAGTCAACAAAATAAAATAATTACGTGCACTGTACTTCTCAAGGGAAAAGGGACTGGAGCACATCGATTGATCTGCAGCCTTCAATAATGCAAACAGATTACTGTGTCCTTTTGCCATCCTGGTTCTGACAAGCACCTGATATAGCTATATAACTCTGGATGATGTGGAGAGAGCCCCTTTTCATCTAATCACATGTAATTTGAGCTGATTCCCTAAAGCAACATTTGTTCTTTCCTTTATCACCATTTTGTTCTGTTCTTCTCACAGGCAGAGCCCCGTGAATATGAGGATTAAATTTTCTTTGTATTCACACACGCAATTGTTTGATCCACAACTACATTAACGGATTAAGTTGATTAAGCGAAACTTAATCAAAACAAACTTTTTAATGAACTGTTGAGATTTGTCGAAAAAAAGAGAGAGAGAGAGAAGATATGAAATACATGACGACCAGCAGATAGAGGTTTCATGAAATGAACCTAGTTACTAACACACATATGTAAGCCTGTGGTCTGGTCAGAGTGAAATTCATCTGCACATCTTCACAAAATATTTAAGAGTTTGTGCAATTGACTCATAACTGTCTGCATACTTTCTTTTTTTCTGGAACAGTTTATACTTTGACTAGAGAAGGGGTAAATAACAGCAGATTTGCAACAAAGCTAATAAGCTACAATAGTGCCCCTGTTTTAAACTTTCCCACCCGTCATCTCACAGGTCACACCTGTCAAGATGGCTTGCTCTTTGTCAACAGCACAAATTTGTGTGACAAAGTTCACCAAAGTAGCACTGGACTCCAAAAAAATCACGCTGATTTATTAAATTCATTGAAAAGAAATGATATCCCCAGGACGTTTTGTCATTTTAAATGCTGGTGTGACTGGGCCTTCATGCAAAGATTATCTGCTATATTAAAAGTTAAATGTGTTTTGACAGATGTTAAATAAATAAGACATGGGCAAGTTATTACCATTGAAGAAAAGAAAAAACATTGGTATTGGATGAAAAATTAAAAACAGCTGAATTATTGGCTTCCATATGCTGATGTTTCGCAATGATATGATGCCGCTAACTTGTATGCAGCTCACATATTACAGGCAATAAAGGGTCACTTGTCTGCATAGGGACACTTTTCCAACTTTGATCTGAGTGCGATTTGAGATTAATTAGCATCCAGCAGCGTATCGTGATCACCACACGGCAATTTATTATCTCCAACTGGTCTTCTGGAACACTCAGTGGAATGCTAGCAGTGACATCCATCTGCCTGTCCGCTTGTTTTTAATCTCTTCAAGCAGTGAGAGACGGCCAGTGAAGCGACAGCTCTCACAGCATGGTGGTTCAGCATACAGCAGAGACAGTGTGGAAGGAGCACCTATCAATCCCAGAATTCATCTGCCATGACATTTGCATTCAGTGTCAGGTTGCCATTCTTAGAGCCTGCAAAAGCTTTTTTTTGTTTGTTTGTTTGTTTTTTTTGTTTGTTTGTTAACTCCATCCAACCATCCATTGATAATTGAAATGGAACTAATACTAATTGGATTTAACACTCTCGTTTTTCTGTTTTCCTTACATTACCCACTCTCTCACTACATGTCAGAGCTAATTTGCACTGCAGCAGCGAAATTAGCATGCCCCCACTCGAATTCAGCTGGGATGCTGAGTGACACGAGTGAATGTACACTATGCTATGGAGGCTGTCTGTACCGTCCAGAAAGTCTTGACACATCACTGCCAAATTGACAGGTGAGCTTCTTTCACAGAATGGGAGTAATGATGATTCACTGTACAAGGCTGGAGTAGCACACAGCACACACCAGCAGCCACATGGTTTTTACATGGTTATATGTATGTGTGTATATATATATATATATATATATTACATATATATGTAATACATTTTATACATCATGCAAAAGCAAAAAATCAAAAGCAGCCCTCCATGGACTAGATGTGTGGCTTTTGTGTTCCATTCTGAAAACACCTGGTGCCAGTGGTGACTTCAACTAGCCATTAGTGTGTGTGTGTGTGTGTGTGTGTGTGTGTGTGTGTGTGTGTGTGTGTGTGTGTGTGTGCGGAGGATTTTCAGCATCAAAAGGTATGAGACTTAGGAGAGGATAGTGACTGAACTTTTTACTTGCTAAGACTACATTTACATATACTTCACAGGCTCTAATGGTGGTCTAGTGCACTTAGCGTCAATTTGCTGTAAAAGCATGCAGTGTTGTAAAATCCAAAACATACTTAAACTTTATTTGCTTGTATATTATACTGCATATAATTGTATTTTGTACTTGCACACAGAAACACACAAGTTGCGTGTGCACGACCACACACATTTGCTCAATTATAAAAATGTGCACACACAACTCCTGCTGCACATCAGCCCCCCCACCCACCCACCCGCTTTCTATCTCTCTCTCTCTCTCTCACACACACACACAAAATTCTGAAGCACACAAATACATCTAATTAAAAGTATATACCGCAGTAAAACACTGGGGTTGAGCTAATCAAATGGTAATGATTTTCCCCAGCAAAACTAATTATAAATTCTTCAACTCCAGTCATTCAATAACATAGCCATTAAATCATAATAGCAGAGGCAGAGTCCTATTGATATTTTCCTCACATAAGGAGACACATGTACTTGTGTGAGAGATGAAGCTTTGAAGCTGGTCTTTGAGGTTGAACTTCAAAGAAGGAATAGGGGCTAAATGATGAAGGTGGAGAGTTGACGAGAGCGCTCCAACAGGGCAAAAACACTGAGACACTGATGCAAACATGCATGCAAACCTGCAAACATTCACATACCATCCATACACACACAAAGATGTGCACAAAACACTATGGCTATCTGCATAAGTAAAATTTACAACATGAGGTTGTAGTCGCATACACGTACATGCAGGTATTACAATTCCCCAAAACAATTGCAAACATGTTAACACTCTGCTACTCTGCTAGCATCCAAAAGCACCTACAGCAATTGATCATAAGCTGATAATAGTTGACTGTTAGTAGGATAAATATAATAATGATTGATTGAAAATGTGTGTAATGAACAAACATCCTAAAATGGACCAGGTTGTATTCGTCAATTCAGTTTTGTCCCACAAAGCTCGAGGAAGTAAGAGGGTTGTTAATATGTGAAAGATAAAGTCTGTCTGTGTTTAGTTCAGTTATACAGGTGATGCAACAGCTCAATTAAACCATCTGCTGGGCTACGCTCTGAGATTTGAAGACATTTTCTTCTCTTTCAAAGAGAGCATGCTTTATTAGTTTTACTGACGGATGTGTGATCCAGTTCAACCTCCCTGTGTTATTCAGAAAAAAGCCATTAAGGTTAGACAGTATCCTTGTGAAAGTCAGGAATCAAGGTGTGAACTGAAGGGAAATCACACTGAGAGGGCAGGCAGGACAGCAATGGGAGTAGAACAATTAAGATGTGATGCTTCCTAAATGTGATATTCTTGTTTCTTTGGTTTGGCTGATCTGTACCATTGGTGCCTTTTGAACAGGTAACATTTTTGGAAGATAACGGTCATTTATCTGAGCAGCTAGCCGCAGACATTTTATTATTACAAAGGGCATGCTCTGACTGTGCAATCAGCCCAACAGTGGCCTGATCCCAAAGGATGGGAAGCATATGAAAATGTGTGCCAGGTGTAACAATCGTCCATTTAATCCCTGTATGTCATGGTGGATAACAGACACAACATCTGGCATGGCTCACAACATCTCGAGAAAAAGACGAGCATGTCTGAATTTCTTTTCTTCTGAACCCTCAGTCATTTGACTGTTATTTTTCTACTGACTAGGAAGGAAAGAGTGATTTAATCTTGAATAGTTTCAGGTTCATCTTTTTCATATAAACTGTGTTTACATATGTAAATGTTCATTGTTGATGCAGCCAAATCAGGGCAAAACAATCTGTCATGCTATGACCACCTGTTGTGACCATCTCAAATCATGTGCATACACATGCATAGCAAAAATTTAGAAACGTGTTACTCATATTCAGCTGCAAATTATAGTTTCTCAAAGTGCAGTGACTGAAAAAAAAAATGCATCACTTGCTGAGGGAGTGCAACCATAAAGGTAATGAGCCAGTAACCAGAGCAATAACACTTAACAGCAATGCCAAGTTCAAACATGGGAAAACATTCAGATTCTTTAAAAACTTAAATAAGCTGAAATCAGCTTTAATGTAAGTGATGCTGTTAATCTCCTAGGGGACATTCATCATTTCCATTTGTGCTTTAAATATTTAGGAGCAATGGGAGCAGCCACACTGTAGACACTTATATCTATTGAGCTATTTAGAACATAACAAGCAAAGTGAAGTGTAGAAGAGCTCACTTCCTGTTTTTTTTTAGCAGATTAACTTGCACGACACGGCCAAACAGACATTCATTGTTCTCGATGCAGTCTGGGGCACCTTCATTACTTGACACTCTTAAACCAAGCACTACAACCTTTGTCTGACTGAATATGTAGCAATCATCTCTCCTTATCCTTTGCTTATTTTCTGCTGATGTCTAGAGTTTCCAACCGTTTCTTTCTTCTTCTTTTTTTTTCTTCCCCTGAACGAAGAAATCAATGCACATGCAGGCCTCCCTAAGGCTCTCAAAACCATTTCAATTGGTCTCAAGCAGACAGAGATGGTAAAACGTTTGTTTCTTGGGGGTTTACATCTGTTTTTATTCTTCACTGTTATTGGTTTCTGGCTCTGCTTCCTCTCCCCTCAGCCTCCTCCTTGTGTATGCGTGTGTGTTACGCATCTGTGTGTGGTGAGTGTGTACTCGCATCTCATATGTATTTATTCTCGCATATGTTATATCCAAGTGTTTGCATTCTTGATTCCAACTTTGCACATTTGGCTGTTTGTGTAATTTCACAGTCAGTGCTCCCCTGGGCCTAGTTTACACCTCACACTCTCAAGGCTTCTTGCCACTCACCTGCTTTTCACACATTTTTATTTTGCCTTCTGAACCTGGTTAAGTCTGGTGATGTAACTGGTGCATGGTTCCACCTTTATCCACTGCCAAAGGAGCTGGAATAACAACAATGGATTGTTGAACTATTACAGGCAAGTCTATAGGGTTTTACTCACAGCCCCTACACAGTGTCACTGTATAAGCTTTGACATATAGTAGCTGCACTTGGAAGGAACTGTGCAAGCAATGGCAAAGGTAAAAACAAAAAAAATCAATCTTGTAATCCACCACTTGAGTGTTGAGTGCATGAATACACAATTGGAAGTCGAGCCATGTGCCATCTGTACTGCAGCACACTAAGAAAATAATCAATTTAATTTCCCCGGTGACCGCAGGTGCTATCATTTATCTCATCCAGAGAGACTTCTAAAGTAGATAAATGCACTTCTTAGAATGAGATAAATCTATCTTACCATATGTGCCCCGCTGTGCTGCCCTATGGGAGAGAGAGGGGGATTCCGTGTTTGTGTTTCCTCATACTATTTAATTCTCAGATGCCAAAGTTTGCCCAGATGAATTTCATTTATCAGTTTCAGTGGGAGAGTGTTGCATGCAGGTGTGTAGGTGCGGGTTCAGCAGCCTTTTCTTTACATTAAGAAAAAAGCAGAGGGGAAACAACTACTGTTGAGTCTTGGTGGGTTTGGGAGAACATCGCATTGTGTTAAAGTTATTCAGCTATATCTGTTCTCTAGGGGTAATAAATGTATGGGCGGTCTATCTACAGGAGGCAAATAAAGCACTCTACAGCTAATGTAATTTGACAACTTCCCGGGATGTGTGCTTGCGCATACATGTTTGCATGTGCATGTATGTGATTCAGCAGCACAGACAGAGCCATGATCCTGCCCTGCCCTGTGTGCACACCCCCTGGTGTTTTCTCCTGCACAGAGCTGGCATTTTAATTCATGCTTGCGTGACTGTACTAAGGACTCTGCCTGTTACTCCCTCATCACGGTTTATTTTCTCTGTCTTTATCTCCTCCTATTCTCCCTCCCTTTGCGGAACCCTTCTTCTTCATTCCTCCCTTTCCCCCTCATCTCTGCAGGGTTGTCAACACTCCTCAGCCGGATATCCCATTTCCCACTCCTCCCAGAGGACTCGCATCGCGCCCGCGGCTAACATCTATTGGTAATATTATCTACCTGGACTTGAACCTTTGTGACCTCTCACCCCTGGGGACTGCAACATGCTGTATAACCAATCAGGAGCCTCATTGGTCACGGGTGGCTACAGATGTTCATGACAGTTCTAGCCTATAAGCTGTAGCAGAATATGAGCCTATACATAATTCATGGAGTCACGTCATATGGCCTTGAGGGATGCTGCTGAGAAAGTTAAGTGTAGAAAGCAGCCAACCAGGAGGAGGTCTCTGTGCAGCTGCCGGTGCAACAGTTTGCTTGTCGTAAGGTTTGATCTAGGAGCTAATTGAACTTGACGTGAGTCGAGAGTGCATCGTGGTGTGCACTGAAAAGCAGCGGGATCGCTATGAGTTTGAGCTTGATGCTCCTAAAATCAGAAGTGCTTTTTAAAAATGGTTGCTCAAAGGAATCTTTGTGGGTCTCCAGGTATGTGTGTGCTTTCATGGAGGTACATCACACAAGCATAAATGTGACAGACTTTATTCATTTTTATATTTATTTTGATGTTAGGTTGCAGTCTCTTATTGTGTAATATTACACAACTTTCAACCTACAGTTGTTCAACACATGCACATAAACACAAACCTACGGCCGTGGTGTGAGCTAAATCACAGGCACAATGTGAAACATGGGAAAGTAAAATAATTGAACAGGAAATAAAAAAAAAGAAATGCAAGAAGTGGAAATATGGCTGAATGGTGAATCAGGAGTAAACAGAGAGCTCCAGTGAGGGTGTTGAGTTTTTGTATGTTTCCCAAACCAATGGGCGGACAGAGAGGGGTGAGAAGGGGAAGAAATTATTAAAATGTGCCACGACCACAACGTGCTCTTAGAGTAATTAAGTCGACAGCAGTTTGGCTCCAGCAGCTCCATACTGAGTGTGTAATGTATTTCAATAATGACAGTGCATGGCGGCAAACTGGCTTGTCGTCACGCTCTCTCTCCCAGCTAATCCTGTTACTGCTGACCACTCTGATGGGGCATGAGTCCAGCCCTGCTGCCTGCCTGCCTGCCACTTCTCTGAGGAAGGAGGGATGAGCAAGGAAATGGACACAGAGAGAAATAAACAAAGAGAGCAGCCTGTTTGTTTTCCTGTGTAGCTTCTCACTTGTTTGCTTGTGTGCTTGCAAACACACAGTGTTGACTGTCATTTTGTATACGTGCGTGAGATTTCAAGTGCTTGCCTGTGTGGTTTCGAGCCAGCATGGGCGTCAGTGCGTGTCTACCGTAAATGTTTATTCAGTCCGCAGTGAATACACTCCAACCCCTCCCTGCTTACAGAGCGGGTTTTCAGCATCATCTCGGGCTCTGAGCCCATCCACTCTCGTCCGGCCACAATGGCTAATCCTGACACAGGCAGCAGTGGCGAGCAATCAGCACACACAGACCAGAACATAATGGAAACCTGCCTGTCTGGCTGGATGTCTGTGTGGATGATGGGCAGGCTGGCTGCTCATCTGGATGTTTGCCTTTTGTGCCTGTGTGGCTGTTTTGATGGCTGGGTAGACAGTTTGTTAGACCACTGGTTATGTAAAGTCTTTCTGTCTATAAAGAAGAAGTAAAGCACACCTAAAGCTGCAGTGAGCTGCTGATCACAGAAAACTAAGATGATAAATCTGGGCTTTTTGTCAAGATTCTCCAAATGTCATCTAATGAACGTTTTGAAAAGCCAAAACCTTTCCATATGTATGTCTTTCTGTCTGCTTGGCTGCTTACTGTGAGTCTCTGCTGGGCCGAAGTGCTGATGCAAGATAACTGGTCAGTTATTCCTAGGTCAGCATCTCTCAGAGATAATTCATGCTTATATACTCTGTATGTAAAAAGCCTTGTAGTGACAGATTGTTAGAGCACGGTCTGGTTTTATTTTCTTGCTATGGTTCACATATGGGCTTTTTAACCATGCAAGCAGCATGGCTATAGGGATGCTGGTCCACCACTTTGGTCCAGAGGAGCCTCATTTTGTACCTCTCGTTTATTAGCATACATTCAGTTCATCTCTCATGTCTGAAAAACCCAGAAGGACGTTTAAAAACGCTCACAGTTGATCTTGGGGATTTCCCGAATCTCTTGTAACCATCTGGATGAAAAAATATTCCATCTGCTTTATGATAAAAAAAAATTTGTTAACCCGTAAGCTATACCTCTTTTTTCTGAATCAAAACAAAGACAGCAGATAAGTTAAAAAAAAATTTTTTTTTTAATCTTACAGAAATGTTTATGTGGACTCTGAAAATACTGCCAGAACGGCACTAAAAGTTTTTAAATGGCTGTCTGGATTTTTCAAACATGGCCAATTATTTAATCTTTTAGAGAAACTGATGGTTACCTCTGAATTTATCCCGATACACGAGAGGGATAAATATCTTGACAAAAAGGGAAGTGAACTGCCATGAAATGCAAATAAAATTAAATAAATAAGTTTGCGGAGTGGAGCAGAGACCTACACCACCAATGATGTTCTGTGTTTAGTGCTAACTGATAAATGCTCGCCCTCTAACACACCAAAATAATATGGTGGACATGTTAATACATGATGCATGACATACAGTACATTAGTGTATTAGCATTAGCACTGTGAGCATGTCAGCATGTTGATGTTAGCCTTCAGCTCAAAGCATTGCTGTATCTAGTGCCGCTTTGCAGAGCTGCGAGCATGTCAGTATGCTTCAACTCAATATGTATATCTGTGCTTTTCCTACTATGGCTAATGAAGCACGGCTTCGTTATGGATAACTTCTAAATAAAGACCAAATATAGGGGGTGTTCTTCTGTAGTCCCTCCCTATGGTAATCAGGGACCTGAAATGTTGCCATTTCACTCACTGACTCTTTATTTTCCTTGAATGTTTCTTGTGGGAGAGAAAGTAACCTCTGTACCTGAGGCACATTTTTCACAGTCCGTTTGTGGACAGGCAATTTTACCTCTCCAAGCCAAATACGTTCTGTTATGTCTAACCAATCTCCCACAACCCTTTTACTTTAAATATAAGCTCCCCAGTAATATTACCTTTAACTTCTTGTGTTGGTCTAAAACACTGCGAAATATATTTCACCAGAAAGCTGAGCTGTATTACAGTAGATGTGTTTTTCCTGCAGTACCTTTCAAATATTGGATCACAGCAAACAGTCTGTAATGGGAGGAAATAGGTTTGTCCCTGGGGTTTGTTGTACGGAGGCAGCCCCAGCGCCTCAAACCTCTCTCTCTCTCTTTCTCGCTCTCATTCTCTAACTCCTTTCCACTCCTCTTTTGTCTCTCTCTCAATAACAATTGTTTGATGCTTTCTGTGTTAGCATGAACCACTGTGCACGCAAAAGCTTTCCCATAAAGAGGCCAGAGGTTGTCAGGGGGAGGGGCGGGGCAGGGCAGGACAGGGATTAATGGTAAAATGTGAGATTTTCCGGAAGAGGTGGATGAAAGGCGAGAGACGCAGATAAGTTAAGGCGAAAGAGCAAGACCTGTGTGTGTGTGTGTGTGTGTGTGTGTGTGTGTGTGTGTGTGTGTGTGTGTGTGTGTGTGTGTGTGTGTGT
>JBBMJY010000011.1:14927684-14981991 GCA_037833715.1 Toxotes lorentzi
GTGTGTGTGTGTGTGTGTGTGTGTGTGTGTGTGTGTGTGTGTGTGTGTGTGTGTGTGTGTGTGTGTGTGTTTGGGGTGTGGGGGGTGGATTTGCCGCATGTCGAAGGTCTCCTGTCACAGCTTGATGACAGAACAAGGCAGCAGTAATTGTGTTAGCACAAACTTTGAGTTCAAAGGTCACTGAATCCTATTTATTTTTTTCCATCCTGAATGTGAGGTGTAGGGGGCGAGGTGTGCACTGCATCACCTGTGACATCCACATTCTCAGGGAATGAAGATGGTTGTGTAACTTCAATCCCAAGGCCAAGAGACAACACAGCACAGGGACAGTAGCCCTTTCAGCCACAAACAAAGATAAAGCCCTTTCATGCCAAAGATGTCTATTCCTGCCTTTCTTCGCTCAGAGGTGTGTGAAGAGATACTTTGCATAATCCAGTCACATCCGTATGCAGCGAGCTTTAGAGTGATAGAGCCAGAGTAAACAGGATTCCCTTCGGGTGCTGCTTTCACCTGCTGGAGGTGGACTGCGAAACCAAGGCAGCGTTCGCAGAGCTAAAGGCTTTTCATGCGAAGGACCTGTTTTCAGCTGAAAAACTTACACGCCATTGAATTAAATATGACTTGATGAATACCGTATGACTATTGCTGCAAAATATTCATGAGGGGAAAAAATTGCGATCATCACATTTTTTGTTGAATTTCCTGAATTTTAAATCAACTGGACTTGACATAGATGGAGAAACAACTGATTCCTATCCTGCAACAGCTTTTTTTCTGTCTGCATTTGAAATGCAAATGGATTTCGTGGCTTGCATTTGCAATTTGTTATTTAGTTTTTGTTTATTTTTTTTTGTTTATTTATTTATTCGTTGATGAAACTGTTATCCTCTTGTTGGCTACCGAGGAAACTTCTCAGCGACTATACGACTATACCATTCACTGGTTTTTGCTTCTTTTTTCCAACTCAGTTTCTCATTTATTTACACCTTGCCAAGCTCTTTCTCTTCTCCAGCTGACCGCCTCTCATATATACCAATCTCAACTAACAGGCCATCAACAGCACCCAGAGGGCTTCAACATGCAATATTGAAGATTTCCATTAGTGCTGAATTGTTTGGAGGAACTGTGAGGAATGTTTGTGCATTAGGAAACAGACACAAACCATCATCATCATCATCATCATCATCACAGAAAGGACAGACAGGGGAGCCAAGAGGAGAGGGGGGAGGAGGGGGAGACTGTGGGGGAAGGAAACAAAGTGAAAATACAAAGTGAGAATTGAATAAAACAGAATTCAGTATAATGGTACATGAGAAGATCAGCATGTGTTGCTCTCTCTTCACATTTCCTGTCTGGTCCAAAGCGAGATGACTTCCCATGAGAGTGTCAGTGAGGGAAGTTCCAGCACAGCAGGGAATAACATTGCTACAATAATACCCCCGTAATTGCTACAATAATACACAAGCACAAATTGTGATATTTGAAAATTGCAGCCAACTTCATTGGTAGGACACATCTTGACCAATAGATACTTTCAGAAAAATTACTGGGTAAGAGGTGAGTTTAAATTTCAGACTAAACTGTTGTTACAGCACAAAACCTGCATATCTTTCCAAAATTTACCTCTGACAAAGAGCCAGAGTTGGCTTGGTTCTAGTTCCTAATTTAGACTCTAATTGCACTAAAAGAGGAGCGTACACCAGCTTAGACTTTAACACTTGTATGTTTTTCACACTTCTTCCCAACATTTCAATGCCAGAATGGGCTGAAAGATGCTACTTACAGAACTTCTTCCATCAAAGGCTTTGGACTCAGTTATCTAACAAAATCAGCAATTAACTGCAAAGAAGCAGAGACAATTCAGTGAATAAAACAACCTAATTAACTTTCACCATGTGAATGTTTTTTCTGGCAAAACACTTCTGATAGTAGAACAGACGCTCTTAGACTGTGTGTATGTGGCGTGGAGATATGTGTAAGCGTGCACAGTGCTGCATGTTGGTTTGTGTGTTATCTAGTTTTCTATTTTCATTAGACACATAAGGACTCACTGCTGTCCTCTGCCCAGCTGTGAAAGTAACAGCCTCCAGGTACATCGATGCACCGTTAATTCTGTGGCTTAATGCTCTTTTCTGCACGTACACAGTCACACCTACGCATACACACACACATTCAAGCTATCAGCTACTAGCATTATGAGCTCCTGAGAGGGGCTTTCCATCTCTGTCTCCAGTAAAGTGGAGCTTTGTGTTTAGTGCCATTAGTATTTGGAACACTTGCTGGTCTCTATCCCTGCATAATCACATACGTTTATAATTCTGAGCAATTAATCTGATGATGACACTGATAAAAAATGTCTGTAGGTCACAGCATATTGTTATCACCAGTCGACCCTTCCGAGCTTTCTTTGATTATATTCACACACACACACACACACACACACACACACACACACACACACACACACACACACACACACAGGCTTGTCTGTAGTCATACCTTTAACTGCGCTCCCTTGAGGGGGAAGACATATCTCAGCAGGTGACAGCTATCACTCCAGCCTCAGGGTCAATAGAGCGATAGAAGAAAACCCCTTTCATCTTTCTTCTGACTTTGACTCACTCTCTTTCCTTCCCTTTAACCGCACCTCCCCATGTCTGCAGATTTCACCAGGTTCTTGTCTCAAACAGTTCTTCAACAGTTCTTTTTTCTTTTTTTTTACAGTAGATGCACTGACACATCTTTATTCTCCTGTACCCTGCCCTTTTCTCTACTATCACCTCTCATTCACACAGATCTGTGTGAATGTGCTGTAATAGGCTTGTGAGTGAGGGAGAAAACTGACAGCAGAGGATGGACTTAGCACTATGAGAGAGAACAAGTTTTTGGCACCTAACTCTCTGGAACAAATGTCAAGACAATTCTCCAGTGATGCTAATTCTCTGCCTGCGAGTACTTGTTGAATGTTTTGACTGTATACACCAGCAATCACACAAATCCACTTTCAGCTGGGGCTCAGTAGGAGTCTATTTATGGTTGGCCCGATTGGAGAATAATTCTCACTGTTAAAAGGGACATTACAAGCACTATAGTTGTGGTCTGTAATCATTCAGTAATATTTTTTTTCCAGGTTCTGACACATGCAGAGCAAGTTTTTGATTTGGCAAAAGGAATGGTGAGTGTGTCTCCATTTGCACCCCAACATGATTTCCATCTCTCTTCGTTTCCCCTCCAGCTCTTTCTGTCCGTCTCTCCTAACTTCTGGACGAAATCAGCATCAGAGTGTTTTCTTCCTCTCTTCAGGCCCTTCCCCCATCACACACACACACACACACACACATCATCTCATCATCATCCATCTGGGAGGCAGGATAAGCACTGCATGCGACATTAGGCCCATTACCCAATCACAACAGGCGAACAGCCCCAGCCTACCGACTCTCCCGTTGCTCTCACACTACGCTTCACTTTATTGGAAAGGACACTGTGCTTAACACAAGTTACAAGGGAGCACTGGGGATGTATCAGGCTTCCACTGCATCTCACATCACTAAATTAAATTGGAATTTTTTTCAGAAATGTTCTTTGCTTCTTGTTTAAATCACCTAGCTTGCATGAGTGAAAGCAACTTTACAGCTAGAGACCTGACTTCTGATGAGTGTGCTGTGTCAGATGTAGGTTTTAAATGAGAAGGTAGCTGATACAGGTCACATTAGGTCTTGATAGGTTTCTACAGGTGTTGATAGGTTTTTCATAAGAACTGAGAAAACGTAACTAACTAAGTATTATAGATGCTGTCAGGTAATCAACACCTCACTTTGTCAATCAGATTGTTGGAAGTGTATTTTCTAACATGAAGCTTCAGCACATCAGTCGTCTTCATTGTCAGCAGTGTTGCTAGATGAGGCTGTGACTGTATAGGGAGATAAAGAAGAACAAGGAGACAGGAGCTGGTTATTATCAAGATGATTGTTTTGGGTTATCTTCTGGGTCCGTTGTGTGCATGGTGTTGAGCCTGGGGGAGATGGCTGTTGTAGGATGTACTATAACATTAAGAATGGCCTCTTTCATATCTCCGGACAGGAAGTCCTGGTTTAAATTATAGGGATATCTTTTAAACAGAGGGCCAATAATTTCAGACATAGGCAGGAAAAAACACAGTTCTCATTTCTAGCTGGAATTAAGCAGCTGTTGTTAACTAATAATGCTAACGTTAGCTCCACAGGTGGGTTAAAAGTCATCTCCAAGCTGACTTGTTTTAAAACAACAACCCTGTAAACGGGTCTTAAATATGCACTTTATGACTACATACAGTACATACAGTGCAGAAGGACTGAGGCTAAAGTTAGCCTCCTCGGCAGCTGATCCACGTACAAGATATTGAAATAAAGGAGTAGCATTCCTCTTATGTTACAGGATTGAGCTAGTTAGCCATAGCATTGCAATACAGAATGAAAACAAAAATGTAAGCTCAGACATTTACAACATTCCAGCACAGCCCTGTTTGCTTACTGTACATAAGACAGAGGTTCCATCACAGTGGATGTGCTTTCGTAAACTTTTTTTTTTAACCAAACCCCACCCCCCAAAAAAATGTGGTATGAAATGCTCCTTAACATTGGAAATGAGAGTCCATTTGCATTATTTCTTTAGGTATTGACCTAGTTACATGACTCAAAGGTTAAAAGGTAATGGCATACAAGTGCTTCTCAACGTTTTTGTACCGCACTCCAACTCATTTTTAGAGCAAATCCAATTTTGCAACTCAATACTTCGGTTTGAATATTCCAAATGGAAACTTCCCGAAATGCATGTTTGCACTAATTTCACCCATTATCAGACTCTTTACTGTACAATAATCCTGGAGACACTTATTTATTCACTAATGTTGTTTCAGAAAGAGCCATAACTTCAAAAATGGTTTCATTATGAAGGACATGACATTTGCCAGACACTGTTTTTCCACTGTTTAAACCACTTTAGTGGTTTAAACAGGCCCTAAAGTGGCTGTACAGTATGTAAAGGCACATACAGTGATCATTCAGGGTGACACCAGGACAGTCACAAAGGAAATGCATCAGGTGAAGAGATTAAGATGAATACCTACTATGAAGCCTCCTACATTTAGACCGTGGCTGAGAACAGCATGCACAGACATTATAGTAAAGCCTAAGTCAATGAGAGTAAAAGAGGACTGTTTGCCTGTTAAATCCCATTTAATTCCTGTTCTATTTAAATTTGAGTTTTAATGCTATGGAGAACATGTCAGACGGAGAGCTAACAATCCCTGCACACTCCCAGCTCACAAAACTAAAATATAATTTTTTTAAATGCCGAGAGAAGTGGACTGCATCAAATATTCGGTGTCCTTAAAGCCCACTGTATGAAAGAAATGTATTGTTTGTCTGTCATGGTAATTGTTGACTCATCCTTGACCGGAATAATCAGGATAATTAACTAATTGTGTGTATTTATAGGACATGACATAGTGTCAGGAGGTGTATGTATGTACATGATATATGTGGCTGTATGTTTCATTGCGTGTGTTCGTGTGTGTTCTGGGCGGAGCTGAGTGTGACTCTTTGACAGTGTAGCCTGGATCTAGCAGGGATTTAGTGGTTTTGATCCAGTGACCGTCAGGCACGCAGACAGGACAGAGGGTGTAACCGGCCTCAAACCCCCAACTAATCTACTCATGGAGTTATCTCCTGCTAAAGGAGCTTACAGAGCCACTGTCTGCCCCAGGGGGGCACCCCCAGATGTACAGTGGACTCCACACGTACAAAACATATTGATGTCACTTCTTGTTCTTGTAATTTTAGGTTGTGATATCATTTACTTCTCCGATTTGATTTAAAAAAAAGTGTGTAGGACAAAAACTACCACACTGACAAAAAAAAAACAAAGCAAACAGCATGTCAGTATTTACCAGAGAAAATCTGAAGTTATTTCCTGTCCCTGACTAGAACAACACACAGAAAGCGGTACCAAGGGAAATCTACAGGCGCTCAGCTTATCCCCCTGTAAATGCATTATCTCATGGAGATGTCGTAAAGTTATTCCAACTGGTACAATGCCTACGCCTCCACAATCCCTATGCATCCACCCCTCTCCCCAGCATTGGATGTTTAATACATTGCAGACTTGTAGACAGATGATCCCTAAATAAATATACTGTCCAACTTCACATGCCAAGGACACCAACTGAGCACTGATCCCAATTCTACTCATCCACTATGTTAACAGGGTGGGCTAAAGATCACAGACCCAGGCGATGGATTTGAATATAATCTAAGCTGAAGGATTTTAAAACTCTGAAAAGTGCTTTTTTTTTCACTGATATCTGAGAATCTTCACACCGTGGATTTTTCAGTTAGTAGAACAATTCAACCTTTTGGGAAATACACTAACTTGCCTTGTGTTGTATGTACTGTCGTATCTGTTTAGAATCTGAAGCTATGGCCGGTAGCTGATTAGCTTAGCTTAACACAAATAGTGGAATCAGGGGAAACAGCTGTGCCGGTTCTGTCTAAAGATTAAAAAATAAAATACGCCAACCAGCAATAAAAGCTCACATTACACCTTGTTTATCCATTCTGAACAAAAACTGATGTTTAAAAATGACAAGCTGTGGTTATGCTAGCATTGTTAGGGGTTATGTCCTGGACTATTTCCTGTCTGGGTGCAGTGACTTCAGAATACTAGGCTAGATTTTCCCTCTGCCTCTTGTCTTTGTGCGGTGCTGAGCAAACCGTCTCCCACTGTAGCTTCATATTTAACAGACAGACATGAGAGTGGCATCAATCTGCTCGTTGAACTTTCACAGGAAAGCAAATGAGAGTATTTTTACAAAAATTTAAAAATTGTGTTAAGTCTCTATCTTCATTTAGGAGGTTAGCCATCCAATGAGTGTACACCTGAAGGTATTTATGTTCTTTACCCACCCACTGATGCCAGAGTATGAATGTGGGCATTCATCTACAACTTGTTTTAGAATTTGAGAACGAGCTACTCTGACTGCCTCTCCCTGTCCCATTCATCCATTATTACTGGTTATGATGATCATTTTGTAAATGTGTCTCAGTTTGAAGAGAAAAATCCAGCCAGGTTTTTAAACACTCTTTTTGCCCAAAATGACAACAACCAAATGTAAAACAGGAATCATCCTTTCAAAATGTTTCATCATCATGAAGTATGATGTGTTATAACTGGACAGTTAGTTCTTAATCAGAATCCAAATGCAAAACTCGGCACTGAGAGGGCGAAGTAGGATCAGTTTATTGTTACGTTAAGTATATGAATCAGTGTCTCAGGCAGAGCATGGTAACTGTCCTCCAAATAATCAAAGAAGTAGGAATGGCACAGAGCAGTGGAAGGGCTGGATGGGTGAGTGTGGGTGATCCTGCAGCACAGGTAAGAGAACATATGAAAGAAACGAGTCAGGTGAGTCTCCAGACAGGTAAATCCTATCACAGAATAGTCAGCCAACGTTACTACCGGTGGAAGAGGTTAAGAACTGGTTCTTAATAGCCACTGGTTGGAGGCGGGCTGATGACAAGATTCCAGTCAGGTGTGCAGGTGAGTTGGCAGGAGTAGGTCACCACGCTCTGTTCTGACACAAATACACACACACAAACAGGCGGCGAAAACATACAGGGACAAACAACGCACACCGGAGAGGGGAACACAGCTGTTCCTTCTAACTGACATTGTCTTTATCATTCACACAGTTTTCACACTAAGATTCAACCAGCAGGCCTGAGTGCTGGTACGAGCCTCGACAACATATGAAAGCATGAGGAGACGAGAGCACGTGGGAGGCTTTTAGATCCAACACGAGCTCTTCATGGGTGTTTTCTGGCTGTTTTCGCTGAGTCCTCACTCCCACTCTTTGGAGGTGAGAGCCAATGAGTGAAAGAGAGAGAGAGAGAGAGAGAGAGAGAGCAGGCCAGCCGGGGATGACACTCTTACATAACGTCTGCTGCTGCTGCATGACACGTTTGGTCACGCTCCGAATCACTACTCCTCAGTCCACCACCAAGAGGTGTGTCTGTGTATGTTTGGGTATAGGCGTGTGTGTAAGACAGAGAGACATGATGCTGAGAGGGTGGTCTGCGGTCCTGCCCATGGGTGAGTGGGGGGATTGTTATTGATTGCACAGCTGTCGCTTTTAATTACGTCTCTATCCAATCAATGCAAAAGGCGGCAGGAGCCAAAGTGGCATTTCTCCACTCTGATTACTCATGTCTCCTTTGTGGTTCAACTGTCCTTTACTTTCACTTCGTGCCATGCTGCACCCATGTGCAATCATTTTTGCGTCAGATGTTTTACCTAGTGTGAGCATATGGTTTCATTCATTTGGGGGATGCACAATGGCACAAGTGAGGGAAACCCAGAGGGTGTTCAAATACTCCAACCAGTGTCTAGAATATAAAGTTAAGCTGAGAATTTACTGCATAGACATTTTTAAATGACTGATAGTTGGAGCGCATCCAAGGGTTAGACGGCCATGAAACTCTTCTTGATGAATCATCAGTAGGAAAGATGAGCAACAGTGTTATAAAATGTCTGGTTCTTTCATAAAAAGTCAAAGATACAAGCCTGTGGACATAAAAGAGCGAAGTCAATTATGACTTAAAAGTCCATTTTGAATCTTATTAACAGCAGGTCGAAGCTAAAGATGATGCTTTGCAGCAGCTGAAAATGCGTTCGGCTGGTGAAGTCCTTTCACTTTCTTGTTGAGGGTCAATATTCTTATGAATGTTTTGTTCCCATTTGCTACAAAGACGCATCTCGATATTTCTCACGGTATTTAGAGACATCCACCACATCAAGCTGATGAGAAAAAGAACCCAGAAAAAAAATCATTAGAAACTGATGGAGATACACAAGTCAATAGCATCAGTAAATGATCTAGAAGATTTGAATATTTCATAGTTGCTGCATTCAAGTAAACATTGATTCATTTTTTGTTCTTTATTGAAAGCTTCTTCATATTTGTTGACTTGTAGGCTTGCCTGTTTTCAAATCTCACACTTGTGCATGTTTACAGTGATCTACTATGCTCTGACTAAAAGACTTTATTGGTCATACTACACTTAATTGGAAATAATTGATTGGCAGTGTACCAGTTGGGTGCTGTCTCTCCTTCCCTGATAAACAGAGCAAAAATTACACAGCAAATAAAGTGTTGCTAAATTGTCAAAGGTGAAATGACGGTGGCAGAAATACTTCTTGCACAGACACTTCACAACTCTTCTAGTTCAGTGCAGTTCACTGCTTGTTTCTAATGCAATGTTGCTTGGGGATTTGGTGTATATGAAAAAACTTGTTGGTCATAACTATCATCAACTCTGGTCTGCACTCACTGTGCAGATTAAATAGCATATGAAACATTAGTGTGTGTATTGGATAGCACCTTGCTGTGCAGTAAACACGCCATATCTGTTGATGTCCATTTGTGTATGTATTAAGAGTAACAAGGTAATTTCTGGGCTTAATTTGTGTATGTAGATACTGTGTCCTTTGAGTGACTAAATGAAATTTACCCCTGCAACCTAGAACAAATTTAACAAAGGAGGTTTCACAAAGGCAGTATGTTTGTAATTGTGGCTTTCAGTGTTTACCCTATTAAAACTGAACGCTGCGCTAAATCAAATGTTTCTGTGAATAATAAAGTTCGGGAGCGATGAAGTGGACAGTGCTGAATTAAGCAGACAGTAACTAAGGTGGTGGTGGTGGTGGTGGTGGTGGAAATAGTACGATGCACTACAGCCTATCAAGATTAATGCCATCTTCTGCTGATTAATTCCAGGTCAAAGAATAATATGAGCAATACTCTGCACGCACCAAAAGAAAAAAAAAAGTCCTTTCATTCTTTATCTCTCTTCATTTCTCTTTCACATACTCTCCTTTCAACTCCCTCTTTCTATTTCTTTCCATCTCTCCCGGTTGCTCTCCCTTCCTTTCTGTTCTCTGAATGATTGAGGTGTAGAGGTAGCCGAGTCTGAAAGACATAATTGGATCCTTGAATTCTTTATGGGAACAGCAACCACCCCCCACCCACCACCCCCCGATTCACTGCATTTTTCACATTATTTCTGCAGGATTCTAAAATCTTTTATATTCACACTTTTTAATTTCCAATGTTTAAATGACATCACAGCTGTTGGCATCCCAGGTGATTTCATTTCCTGTTCTGGCAATATACATTTTCAGTCCAATTTATCACGTTAAATTATTTGTAATTAGCAGAAGTACGCCTCTGTGTACATCGAGAAACAGCATAAACACCTGTCCAGCAAGTACGAGATCTTGGCACAGTCTGTCTCATTGTGCCAGGAAAATCCATTCATCTTGTCAGTGAAAAATGAGCATGTGTAATCCAGCTACAAACCAATCAACCTATGCTCAAGGTTTCTTCCTGTTAAAAGGGAGTTTTTTCTTGCCACTGTCGTCTTAAGTGCTTGCTCTGGGGTCAGGCTCTGGGCCTCTGTGAAGTGCTTTGAGACAATTTTGATTGTGGAAGGCGCTATATAAATAAAATTGAATTGAATGTTGTATGTGTATATACAGAACATTCCGCTACAAAATAAAAACCACTAACTCGTTTTAAAGTTGGGATCAGGAAAAAATACTCCTCTCAACTGTACAATTCAAGCCCTCTGGTGAAATCAAGAGGTAGTTTCAAAATTCCTCCACTGCTGTCCTCTGAGGAGAACCATATTTCCCGCCTCTCAGCCATTTTGCTGTTTGGGATCAGACCGGGACAATCATGGCTTACTGACCCTCATCTGTTTCCATGGGGACAGAAAAGCCATTTCTGTTATTACTGAGATTAGAGTCTTATCTGCTTTTGTTCTATTTTGGAATAGCTGATGCAGACTATCAGGAAGCCCGCTGCTGCTACTCCAACAGCTATTATCACAGCCACAATATCTACCTCTGAAATCACTACCTATACCATGACTGTTAAACTTCCAGAGCTGCTCAATGTGACGTTACTTTGTCTGAAATCCAGTTTGCGATGCTAAAACACCAGCGTGCTTGCTACTGCAAGGCATATTCATTAAAACTGCACCAGGCAACTTTGAAAAATGAGTCAAATTAAATATCCAGAATTCATGCAACATGATGTAAGTAAACTGCAAACACCAATTTTAGTTAGCTGGCCTTTGATTTTTTTTTTTTAAACCAAAGAATGTCAAATAAAAAGCAAAGTACAGCTTTCTCTCAGCAGAAAGCCCTTTCTGTTGTTTGGAGAGAATCAGCATTTCAATATGTCACTTTTCGTGGGTGGAGAAGTGACCAGAATTACTTTTTGGTAAATAGTGTGAAACTTACACCTCTGCTGAAGCCAGCACCACAAATCCTTTAACCTACCCAATTTTCCACATCAGTATGTTTGGCAAATGCATTCCTCTGGTGCAGCCCAGTGCATATGTCCTTTAAATTTAAAGCCGCAACCAGTGGAATATGAAATGTCTTGACTCTCAGTCCCATAGAGGCAGTGTTTTACATCATGGTGCAAAGATGACTCACCACTTGTTTCCCCCTCAGACTGAACAGAAAAGACAAACTAAATGTACTGAAGAGACGTGACATGCAACTGTCATCATACAAATGGAGTACTGGAGACTGAAATAAACTTTTGTATAGAGGATTTTTTTTTCTTTCTTTTTCTTTTAGTCAAGCACAAGACATGCTTCTCAAAAGCAGTCAGTCATTTAAATTGATTAGTCAAACAGTGCTCCCCTATGTATATCACAAAGCTGACTCATCCGTGGTGGCGAGATTCAAACTCCACTTGGCCTTTCTGTGTGGAGGTTTCATGGTCCCACGCATTTGTTTTGGGTTTTCTTTCCACTGTCCAAAAACTTGGGTGGAAATGAAGCTTGGTCATAGGTATAACTTTGTGTTGGCCCTGTGATAGACTCAACACAGTGTATTTGTCTTTTTATTTAGGTTAAAAAGATATATACTATATATTTTTGGACATATATACAGTGGTCAGGGCCTATGTAGAAAATTGTTAGAAATGGACTAGATTGCTCTGTTTTCTGTGTTAAACTGCCTTCCACATACACTGTAAACTCCTCATATGTACATGTATGAGTGTAGGTCCCAACAAAATAGAAGAAATAATAAACCGTGATTTGCATGACTTGATCTCACATGTATTTTGCATTTTTATTGACTTGTATTTCAATACAGCCTTCAAAAGTAGTAAAACATGTCTGAATACAAGCTGTGTGAGTGTTAAGGAACACTGAACATAGAACAGAAATTTGCACAGTGGGAAAATACAAATGTAAATTGCATTAGTCCTCCGCATGATATCTCTCTAAAAACTGTAGATAATAGAAGGAGACCCAAATGAATGTAAAGTTGGTCTGGAGTGTCTGTGATGAATATTATTGTGTAATTTGAATGCAGTTTGTATCTGTTCAGAGTGCATTATCAGATTATATTTCAAACCCCAACTTTTTTTCTGAACCTAACAGATATAGAAGAATCAGCTTTAAAAAACAATGAGGAAATTGTACAGAGTGTCAAAAATATTCAGAAACAACTCTTTGTATTATCATAACTGTTGCCATAAAGTCCCATTAAAATTAAAAAGCTACAGAGAGCCCTATCAGTGTGTAATTTGTATTCTTTTTATGTGAGTGGTGAGTCAGTACAGATGTGACCAAGGCTGCTCTGATGAATGTTCTGTATTTTCTCATAAAAATCAAGGCAGTGTAATATAATTAAGGCAGCAATCAGATTATTTCATGCCACAACAGACAACTGAACAGATGCTGTTCTGTTGTCTGGTGTTTGCTTTCACTTCCCTCAACAGTAAGTGTGGGTCTGCAGAACTGGAAATGTCTCCTCACTGTTATCCATTATGTGACCACAGCAAACTAAACACGTCTCAGTCATATGTTCTGATCTGACCCCTCTCACAGCTAATGATCAACACTTATGTGACACATGGGTGGAAAGTACATGCACTGTAATTAAGAATGCTATGAATAGTCTTGTAGAGTTGTAGTTGGTCATATATGCTGCCCTCATTTTTATATCCCTCTCTTCAGTAAAGCAGCTCCTAATGACCTCCTCATCGCTCTCGCACATCTCTCCTTCCCTTGCTTTGTAGACCGAGCTCTCACAGTCCCCAGGGGACCTGGAAGAAAGTCTGCGTGCTCCGTGTGATGATCAGCGAGTCTTAGAGAGATCCTGACAGCCAATCATCTGTCTTCTAGTGGCGTCCTGCTTGGCTTCACATTTCAGGAGGGTGCCATTTCTTATATTCCTGCCCGGAGAGCTGTTTCATGTTTGGAATGGACTGGTAGTTTTTCTTTGCCTTGACATGCTGTGGAAAGTGACTCTGATAGATCTGCACTGTGTTTATTAGGGGGAAAGTCTGCAGAGCTTTGTTTTCAGCCATCTATACATGCTCAAGTATACAAAAATTTTAACCCCCGCTTCCAAAATCAGCATAGATTAGTTACAGAAGAAGTGTTTTCTTGTACCCCCCCCCTCCTTCTCCTTCTTCTTCACCAGCCACAGTGTAAAGAGGAAGGTTTCCCATTAAAAATGTTCCCAGACCCGGCTCTGTGTGGAGAAAATACATTAGGGGACTTAATGTGATTTTGGCTGAGCAGATTAAAAATGTCTTTCATGGTCACATTCCAATATTAGTCCAGAGCTAAGCCTCAATATGTGTTTCTTTTGTGCTTAACCTCATAATGTCAAGAGACCCATAGTTACTTCTGGCGTGGATATTCTCTTCTGCTGCCAGCAAAGTTAGCCGCTCCACTCATCTAAAGCCATGTGGAAAATGAGGGGTTAGGGGAATAACATGTGGCAAAGAGGAACATGAGTGTGAAAATGAACATTGGATATTTTGAGCTACAACTGCTTGGAACAGCACGAGAAATACTCCCAGCTTCCACTCTGACACTCTGCAGTCTACTTGAGCACATGCTGCAAAAACCACAAGTGACGCGGCATCGTCAGCGAGCCAGCGCGTGCACAAACAAACTGACTGGAGTCGATGGCCTCGCTGATGATCTGTCCTAACAGACTGAGAGTCCTGGCTGTCAGCGGGAGCCAAATCCTCTGAGTAAACATGAGCGGTGACTGATGCACATTCATTTTAAATGACCTCCATGCTGCTGCTGCATCTCACCGAGGGAATTCAAATGCCTCAATCACGTTGCACTCTCTCCCTAACTCAATCCAAGAGGGATTAAGCAACCAAATCAATTAGAAGCTGCGGCTAAGCAGCAGAAGTCTCCTGCTATCTCTTCCTTCCTCTCACTTATTTCCTCTCTCTGTGTGCAGCCAAAAACGAAAGGTGCTTAAGAACATTATATGTAGTAGGAGTGGTCACTGGCTTGTAATTGTAATTAATAACATACAGATAATTGGAACCACTTTCCTGCTATATACTGAACCTCTTTTCACATGGTGCCATAGAGCACATGTGACTCAGAACCAGAGGTCTGTTTAATTCTATTAAAAGAAACACATTCAACTACTACTTAGACAGTATGGCAGAGACTCAACAGAGGCTGTTCAAATCTCTTTTTGTGTCTAATCCCTGACTTTTCTACCCTTTCTCTTTCTCCCGTTTCTTTCCCTCTGTGAGTCCTGCGCTTTCTCGACTGAATCTTTGTGTGTATGCAGAGCCTGTTCTTGCCTCGCCTCACACCTTTCTCTCTCCCTCCACCTCTCCACCCCCCACCCCATTTTTCCCCCTCCTTCACCACATCACTCTCGCCCTGGGAAGAACACAGAAGTTCTGAGGGAAACGAGTGTGCTCCGGCGGCAGGATGAGAGGACGGGAGCTGTTGCTGAGTGAATCCTCTGTTTCCTTCTGTCATGGTCTCTCTCTCTTTCTCGCTCTCTCTCCCTGTCTGTCTCCTCCTAGTCCAAGAGAATCAAAGGAGATCAGCTCCCTTACAGCCCTGTCTTAGAGGGGTTTGACTACAGAGGAAGGAGAGTGGAGAAGTGGGGTGGAGGGGTGGGGAGCATACTCATCCGATGGAAGTAACTCAGAGGGCAGCACAGAGAGCATTAGATGAATGTAATGGAAATATATTCAGTTTTTTTCTTGTTTTTAACAATTTAATTGTATCATTTTATTAGAAACCCAATCTTATATTTTATATATTTCTTATTGTGTATATCTGTGTATCGTTGTGTCTGCCTGTCTGCCAGGATGTCCGAATAATTCTCTGAGATAAAAAGAAAATAAAATAGTCTAATCTTGACTGAATTAATTTGAACCCATCGACGTACAGTTTCCCCTTTTATGTCCCTTTCAGTTTCTTTAAGATTAAAAAAAAATCATCTTAATCCACACTGACAGTACAGTATATTCTACTGTTTTTATGACTGCACTGTTCCATCAATGGAAATACTCGAATTTTTTATTTTTTGAATCTTTGAAACTTTGACATCTACCCTAGATTTTTTTTTTTTTATTTGGATTTGAGCAAAGTTTGGCAGCACAGCCAGAGTTTGTATTGACTGACCTACTAGCGGGGCAGCAGGGTTTAAGAGGTCAAAGTTTTTTTTGCGTATTCACGTTATTCATTCATCCTGGTGATCAGATACGATTAAAAAAGACAAAGACAGACTTGGCTAAAATGCTTTCTGTGCTCCATAAGAGTCTACAGCCTCTGTGAGGAGTAGAGTCTTGGTTTGAGCTAAATACTAATGTCAGCATACTAAACATGCACTCAATGACAATACAAATGTTATGATGTTAAGCATGTTAGTATGCTAACATTTGATGCTGATGGGAATGTCATTGATCCATCCACTAGTTGTTAAGACATTTCACCTAAAACAACAAATGTGAACCTGCTGGCACTGGAGGAAGCATCAGGATTTTTAGGATAAATCAAGTGGGAACCCTGAATGTCTGTACAAAACGTAGGGGCAATCCATTAAGTAGATGAGGAGATATTTCACTGGATAAGTGAAAACTGAGGGGATCACCAAAGTCATTAGGATTTATTCTCTGTGCACCGTGGATATCTCTACCAAATTTCATCGCAGTCCATCCAATAGTTTTTGAGGTATTTCAAGTCTGGAACGAAGGGGCGGACCAATCGAGAGACCGATAATATTGTAATAATATTGTAATTTAATGTTTAGTTTTTATGAAATATGGAATGAGTCAAGTATGTAAAAATGAGCAGGCTTTGATTGTTCCCTCTCAGTGTGATCGCTCATACATACACACTGACTGTCTGCCTGTCTGTTGTGGGTCCGTCTGCCCGTGCCTGCATTGCCTCTGTATTTGTTTGTATGCGTATTCCTCTCTTTGTCACTGCTTCTGTGTCCATCTGTCTGTCCATCTGTCTGAATGAGTAATCAATAGTCTCTTCATTAGACAAATGGAAGGAGATGGGAGGAAGCTACATCAGGAAGCCAATCAGATAGCGTAAGTGGGAGGGAAGGACATTTCAGATCCAAATCAGCTGCAATGAATCACAAGGGCACAGCTGATTCATAGGGCACGGCTTGATTTAGGGCTGGATAGTCGTGATTCAACAACAAACTGGCTGCACGAAATTGCACCTCAGTTTTCGAATGAATCGTGCTTGACATTTACAAATGGCTACAAACGTCTGTGTTATTTACATATACCCAGTTTATTGCATATGGGCCCGCACATGCACACATGCTCACATGCTCACTAACAAACACACACATTTCGCATTGCGTGTTGTTGTGTTTGAGCGGATGGATAATTGAAAAGTTATATTCTGAATAAGAACATATCTTCCTCTTACAAACAAAACACTTAGGTGAGAAGAAATTAATTGCCCCCTTGCTCAGTTTAGTCCACATCATGGTGCCACCTGCCCCATCTCCTTTCTCAGTTTCAGACTCTCTCTTCCCATGGGCCCCTTATCATGGAATATTCCAGATCATGTCTTTCCTGACCTTTCCCCCAGATGCCCTCAGACTTTCCCATCGTCATTTGCCAGTTGCTGGGTTCCTGCTTCTCCCTGCACACTTGTTGCTCTTTTTCCAGATTATCAGTGTGCTTCACTGTCATTGCCTTCAGACAGAGCCAGGCTAGCTGTCTACCCCTGTTTCCAGTCTTTATGCTGTGCTAAGCTAACTGGCTGCTGGCTGTAAGCTTCATAGTTACCATACTGACATGACTATGGTATCAGTCTTCTCATCTAACTTTTGGCAGCAAAGCAAATAACCTAATACCAGAGTTTTTGAAAATGTAAAACTATTCCTTAATTTGTCAGTAACCTGGTTTCTTATTCCACCTACTCAGCCTGAACTGTGGCAACACTCTGGGATTTTGCTGCTACTTTCGTACTTGGTCTGGTGTGACCAGTAGCTTATGCATATTGTTCTAGTTATGCTGTGTAACTGACATTACATTGTCAGATCTCTTTGTCGGTTTGCTGACTTTATTACTGTTAGACTAATAATTTAGTGTCCTTGCTGTGAAGGAGGGATTCAGATTTTTTTCGAATATGTCTTAATACAGTGAAATTGAACTTAATACTCACAGGCCATGTGTACATTGAATGAGTCTGTGTAATCATCCCTCCTCTCCCTGGAGCAATTCCTTTGTAGAGCAACTACATTGTAGGAAACTGGGGACAAAATCCACAGTTTTCGTTGTGTGCAAAAATGCACTCAAAGGTTCAGCAGTCTGAACTTCGACTAGATTTGTTGGCAGTTGTGTAAAGGTTTATTGCTGATGCTGTGCAACTACTGTGGTTCAGCAACAATGTCCAGGGAAACACCAAGAGGGAATTTTGTTCTAAAAACACTGTAACTTTTGAAGATACATGTGAGGTGCTGAAGCTCACACTGGCTCTGACTGAACTCAAGAATGTATTTTTGCATGGAACACAAGCTGTATTTTGTCATTCACCTTTTATAGTGTGGTCATGTTAGGGAGGGTGTGCTTTACAGTGACCAGTAACTGAGCAGTGTATGCACAGAGAGTAAGAAGTCTGAAATTTAGACTTCCAAAAACAAGCATGTGAGCATATTCTTTTTCATGGGATGAATTACACCTTTCAAGTTCCTTTCTTCCTTTGTCTCCTCTTCATTTAAATGCTGAGAGGTCAGCAAGTGTTACCGAGGAAGAAGGATCACAGCACATAAAATCCCAAAGGAGGTGAACCCAAGCCCTCGTTGGGGAATTTGTACACGGAGTATGAAAAATGGCTGCCTTGCAGACGATCGCTTGTTCCTTCTGTGGCTTACTGAAGCGCTTCATCCTCAACTGTTCCATTTTCAAAGTCCCTGCCTGGTTCCATATTCATAACCATTCCTGTATGAATGTCCAATTCCATTTCAGCCCGTAGACAAATCACCTGCTTAGACCCGGAATGCTAACCCTGTTCTCTGCGCATTGATTGATCTGTCTCCTATCTCCCCGCAGCAGCTTTATTTCAAATCTGAAAGCAAACATTAGCAGCCTGAACATTACCCTTCTCTCTTATATTCTGTCTCTTTCTCTCTCTCTACATTATGTCCCTCTCTCTCCCTCTCTTGCTATCGCATCCAGGAATCATCTGTCAACGCAATGAGGGAATAATAGGAGCTCTCTCTTGCTAGGTCGAAGTGACTGCTGTACCTTCTATTACGACTGAGACATGAGTGATTGCCTTGGAGATGGAAGGTAGAGAATATGAATGAACTGATCTTAGTAAGACACAGAGATGGCGGTGCTTGTGTTGCTGGCAGCTACACCTTAGTTTAAGACAGGGAGCCGTGGGATTTCGCTCTCTCTGATGCGCTACACCTCCAACAAACCTGAGAGCCCTGCTAGAGTTTTGATATAAGAAGACGTCCCCTCTTCTCTAATACACATTGGCTTCATCTTCTCAAGGGGGGCAACTTCAATGAAATGTGCATGTTCTCTTTTTTCTTTCTCTTGGATGGCATCAAAGCTGTTTTCCGAGGGCCCCTTGAAAAACAAATTGCCTCCCTCTTGAAAGCATATAGCAGTAGTGCATGCATGGTGGAAAATAAAGAAATGTCCACATGATTTATGTGCCATATGATTTTCAGAACAATTGCATCGAGAACAAAAGAAAAAAATGACTCGCGATTCAGCATTGTGTTGTATGTTGCTTTGATAAGCAGCCGTTCTCTCTGCAAATGAAAGAAATGTGTCATCTTTTTCGAAATTCTCCAAGCTTTCATCACTTTGTTTGTCCCTCCGCGCCTGCTTTTGTTTCACCCACTCTACCTCTGAAGTAGTTTTGAGGGGCAGAGGGCTTCATTGTATCTTTCTGTCTGTCTTTCTCCCTCCTTTTCTCTCTTTGTCATTCTTTTTATTAAAAATCTGGAGCCTGGCCTTTGTCTCTGTTCCCACACAAAAAGTTTGAATAACCAAGATCAACCATTTTTCTTTCTCCGAGTCTGTCGGCAAGGAGGCGGGAGGAGGAAAGGGGAGCCATATCTGGGTGGTTCATATGTACTACAACTTTTTCTCGTCTCAAACTCTCCTCAGTATTGACATGTGTCACATATACAGTAAAGTCACTTCGGAGGCTTAGTATACTTTATTCAGAATGATATGAATAGTTTAATAAGAAATCAATTTTTCAGTCATTTTGTAAAGATACATTCTCTTATCATATACATAAAAGCTCAAGGTGATGTAAAGACTTAATATGCAAAATTATATCAAGTGTAAAAGCCTTTCACCTTTCCATGAATGGAACACATCCACCTCAGCAGTAGCCATTCATATGCAAGTGTTTAAGACTGCGGATCTGCCATGCATCTGGCTCACATTAATTATTTGTGTGAGGCAACTGTATGCCAAACTGTATGTGTCTGCGAGTACACGTTTGTCTGCGTGTGTGATCTCTCTTCATGCAACCATCTGCCTGGAGTCTGAAACACTTAGGTATCACACACTCGGCCCTGCCAGGTGTCAGGGTGTCCAGGTGCCCAGGTGCAATATTTCACTTTGATATAAAGGTTTATATTTTCTGTTATATTAACCTTGACATGACTACATGAACAGTTGACCTTTGGCTTTAGCAAGAAGTGCATGATTGTTCAAGTGCAGCATTTTCTTTCAAATTAAAATGCTCACGTGCAAAACTGCGTACAACACAAGATCCTGCTATAATCCTGCTATGATCATGCTATGATCATGCTATGATCCTGCTATGATCCTGCTATGATCATGCTATGATCATGCTATGATCCTGCTATGATCCTGCTATGCTTGAAGGCTGCAGAAAGGTTTCAAGGCATCTGATGCCATTGCACAAACTAGGATCATTGCAGCACAACCCTCTGATTCACCAGGAAACTGATCTTTCATTTTATCATTGCAACTCAAATCTACAGTGGAGATGATGAAATATCAGTCATTCATAGCAGTGGTACCAAAACCGGGCACCAGTTTTGAAGTTGGGGGGAGCATCCAACTTTGGATAACGTAGTAGGCTAGGCCAAACTTTCACGTCCACTTCCATTCAATGTTAGCCTAGCCTGCTGTTTCTGTACAACTAAAATGGCCATCCTGGCTCCTGTCGGTACAGACCCTAATGTTTTTCAGTCTGAGAACTGTTACAGAGATGTAGTAGCTTCGTGACTTTATTGCCACAAAACCTGAAAGTAGGGGAGAAAAAGTTTCGCTGTCTTCCCTTATTCCCAGTGCCAGTGGTCGAGAGCGTAGGGCTCACAGAGATTCAGTCTGAGCACAGTGACTTCCTGTCAGTGAGCAGGCAGAAATGAATTTTTAACTTAAGGATAAATTCCACTTTTAAGATGAAAACAAGGAAGTGTGATGCACAGTTTTGTTCCACAGATATTGTGAGTTTAAAAGACTTGATGACAAGTACATAAAACAGCAAGGTTACAAAATGTATATGCATTTTACCACATCGACTTATTGGTGAAGCTGACGGCACTGTCTGTCTCACTTTAATTTTTCCAACCCCCCATACACACAGCGGTTTATTAGATGAAACATGGCACCGAAAGCTCTAGAGGGATTTGGTGTGAGGTTAATGGGGTTGCATGTGCTTCCACAGATGGGGAAGTGAGATGATAGGCTCAGAGAATGGTTGTGACAGAGGGAAGAAACATACAAAGTGAGAAAGATCTATAGAGCCCAGTGGGTGGGCTGTAACATGATAGTTGCAATTCACGGTTTAATGTGCGCTGGGATCATCCATGCTTCTAAAAAGAAAAATACTACTCTAAACACTATAAATAAACTCCAGTCAGAAGAAGAGGACATACTGTGCATTATCTATATATGTTCTTCAAGTGGCATATTTTAAACCCAGGGTCTTGTGAGAGTGATGGATCTCATCTCAGAGCAGCAGTTTCTCATGTTGAGGCCAGTGACTGATGCAGTATTACAGCACCGGCACCTCTCTGGCGATTGTCTATTCAAGCTCCGAGGTATGTGGTTAAAAAAACATGCAGGTACCCTGCAGTGCAGTGAGTGTGCTCTCCGTCTCTTTGTCTTTCTCTGTCTCCCTTCAGATGTATGTAGGTGTTAGGACTACAGTCCATGTGTCAAGATAACCAAGCCTGACAGGTGCTTCTCCTCATTATTCAAATAGATTCTTACCAATGTGAGAGGGAGTGATAGAAGAAGTGGCTTCATATGTCGCGCTCTGTAAGTTGTACACAGTATACAGTCTTATATAGTCTATATGCATAGTCCCCCACCTTGGGCATTGATGGTTACATTACACTGACATTTACAATGAAATATCACCCTCTTATCATCAGTATACCATCGCATTTTTCCCCATAAGCCGGACCTATTGATCTAAATATCACATCCATCCTGCTTAGCACCAAAGCTGCGGACCTCACACGCAACAGCTCCCAAACAACTGGAGATAAATGAATGTCCATTAAGGAGGTTAGCTGGGCCTGTTTGAGGACCCAACCTGGCCAAATTGGAATCTAATAGATGTCCTTGATAGTGTAATCACTTTGACCTGCTAACGGCCTCTTTAGTGACCGGCCGGCCAGATAGGCGAGCATTCAGGCAGCTGGGATTTGAGGTAAAATAAGTGCAATTAGGATCAATCACCATCAAAGTGCGTTAGCATGTGAGAGAGAAAACATGTGACCTTCAGTGTGGAGGTGGTAAACCATGATGCAGCATTATTAGGACTCTCATGGATTATTGATAACACCAGAGCAGGTGGCGCCCACTGGCAGCAGGCTTGCTGAAATGTATTGTTCAGGCTTACAGTAGGGAAAACGATACACAGCCACACACATTAATCAGATGATGTTAGCGTTCATACCTTTAGGAGGGACTGTTAGCGTACAGGAATCTGGATTTTTGTTACAATGAGAATTTTGCCAAGACTAAGATAAGAAGATTTACACCACTCTCATTTCTGTCTGTGAAACCTGAAACTACAGCTAGTATATGCAGTCCGACTTCTGGTACAGCTACATTTTATTTATTCTAAACAGTAGACGGGGGCGGGGGCAGGGGCAGGGGGGGTCATGGTGCTCACAGAAACCCATAAAGAAATTCCCAGCTCCCTGGTTGAAGTTGAGGGTTTCTCGCTCATCCATGCAAACAGAAATGAATCGTCAGGGATGGACAGGGGTGGAGGCGTCTGGGTGTTTGTGAGTATCAAGTGGTGCAAACAAGATACAGTTGGACTGTGAGAACATTTTACCTCCCGAGGGAGTTTGGGAACATTATCACCTGCGCGGTCTATGTTCCACCCAGCAGGAATACGGCTAAAGCTGCAGCCCACGCAGAACACGCAGACGGCGTTCACCATCAGCTGGAACGTGCACCTGGGGCCCCTCTCTGCTTTTCTGCTGAAGACTTTCGCAGAGAGGTTGACTCCAGCCTGTTGCCCTATTTTCCAACAGTCGCTGGACTCACACACGGTCCCTGCCTTCTGGAAAAAATAACTGCCATTACACTAGTAGCTGTGAAATCCTGTGCAATTTACAATAATGGTTATAGACCAATAACCTTGAAATGTTGGGGAAAATTAAATGTTTGGAAAAATACATGGTTTGAGATGCCTGGAAAAAGCATTTATACAGTATCTGCTCAAAGCAGATTTTGTATATGCCTGCTATTTGTTGATTTTAGCACAGCTTTTTGCATCCATCAGCCTTAACTATTGATTCAGAAAATGAAACAGATGCGTGTCAACCCCCTTATTATCGAATGGTACCTCTCTTTTTTGATCCAACACGTAAAGGTCAACAACACCCTCTCTGACCCAAAATCAATCTGTACAGGTGGCTGCCGGGGTTGTGTGTGCTTTTCACATTGTATTCAAATGAGTGTGTGGACATACACCCAGATAAAAACATATTTAAATTCTCTGATGACGCTGCTATCCTTAGTTTACTGTGAGGAGACAATGATACATCATCCTTCTATTCTGAGAGTGAAAGTTTAGTACATTTGTGTGATGCTAACCACCTCATTTGGAATGTAAAAGAAAAGAAAGATATGGTGTTTGACCCAAGGGCAGTGGGTAAGTGCAGGATGTATGAGCCATAAAGGCCATAAGGATGGACAGGTTTTGCAATGTATTGTATTAAAGTTGTGCAATATTCTTTTAAGTAATGCAATATGTTATTTTTTTTACTTATGGCACTTAAATGTATTTATATATGAATAATAATATGTGGCTGACTTAGTCACATGTCAATATATTCAGTATGCAGAACACAGGATGACATTTGTTAAATGCAGTGACACTAACAAAAGGAGAATTTCCCTGAAGGGACAATAAAGTATTTTGTGACTTAGCTTAGCGTAAAGACTGAAAGCAGCAGGAAACATTTCGCCTGGCTCTCTACAAAGATTAAACAAACCTGCTTACCGCCATAACCCCACAATGTGACATTTTTACTTTTTAGTTTTTTAATCAAATTAAATAAAGGGGATATTATGCGTTAATTAGTAAGCTTTAGAAGTGCCGGAAGGCAGATTTTGTTACCTTCAGACAGAACCAGACTGGCTGTTTCCTTCTGCTTACAGCCTTTTTTTTTTTTTTTTTTTTTTTTGCTAAAGCTAAGCTAACTGTCTCCTGGCTGTAACTTCATAATTAAGTTTAAAGTAAAGCTTGTTTTCTTAAAGTGGCAACATGATTTCCAAGCATACTTTCTACACTTTGCACATCTCGCTGTGGTTTACAAGCAACACACTGTCCCATTCACATCACAATGCACTCTATGATATGGCCTCATCCTCATCATCATTAGCCTATGGAGACTGCATGATAGATGTTTTTGTATTCACAAAGTCATATTAGATAAACTCCACTAGGCATCTACACAATAATCTGTCTCTTTTGACTTGATGGTTGCTCTTCCAGGGATTGGCTTGAAAGAACAACAACAAAAAAACAAAAACAGGCTTTTCTTATTTTGCACTCTAGTCATGGAAAAATCTTTAAAACAATCTGCCACTTATTGAACTTTCCTGTGAGACCAGGGGTATAAATGTGTACTGTGTTGTAATGTGTGTCTGCTGTGCTTTATGCCTATTCTTTTACATGCTATATTTTACAACTTAAATGAGCAGGTCATCCTCCATAAAAGATATCCATACACAGATGGCACATGCAGACACTGCACCTCAGAGAAATATGATGCCACTGCAATAATTTGAGTGATAACACAATGGGAACAATCAGAGCAGATAATGGATATTTGCAGTGTGCATATAAGGAGCACACACACATTCAGGCAGCGGGGGCAGAGTGTCATCTATCTTTGATTTAAGTATAAGCCTTGTTCAAACTGAAGGCTAATAGGTTAGTAGCTCAGCTGTTGTATCTGTAGTAAGTGGAGGCTTACCACACTCCTTTGTACAGGACTGAAGTTAGGCTCATGCAGAGAGGAGTCAGCTAAGGATCAAACTCCACTGCAAACCTCCCACTATTGGGCCACACAGTGAAGCCACGAGGCCACTGATTTAGAAAGAGTGCTAGACAGTAAGGCCTCCGAGGTGTCCATGGTTTCTTTAGAAATGAGTGACTGTGTGTGCTTGTGTGTGTTGTAAAGTGTATAAAATAAACAACGATGAAAAAAGTTGGATTACAGAAAAGGGGATGGACTGTTTGCTAAGTCACTTTTTTTTTTACATTTTCAGCTGGTTTGCTTTAAAACAAGTGTCCTGTAAAAGGGTCATAAACTTCTCCAAACTCCAACAAAGAGCAGGGAAGAGTGATTCATGTTAACCTGAGTCTGAGACTAGACTAGACTCTGATAGCATCCCTCAGTGGCTTGCACACAGTGAGCAACAATGGATGTGCTCGGTGTGAAGGATGGCTTTCTTGCAAACTAACGTACTTAGTCAATGATAATGGGAGTAATGCTAGGTTAATGTGATATTTAGGTAGTTAGCAGATACGCTTTGCATTAGAGCACATAAATATACAGTTGAATCCATACCTTACACTTTTGCACTTGCATTTTTGGTTTTGGAGAAAAAGAGCACCTGAGCATGTGGAGAAAGCCTTTGTGCTTAGTTATGGCTGCTAAGCTGTTTGCTGTCAGGGAGAAGGATTTAGTGAACTGGCAATTGGAAAAATGAAACAAGGAAGTGACAACAGAGGAAAGGTGTAAAATAGTAAAAAGCAGGAAGAATAATCGGAGATATTATGATGGAGAGGAAGAGGCCATTGAGGGATAAAATCAAATATGTAAAAGGCGACATGTCACTAGTGAGAAACCCCTGCTGTGGTCAGCCTGTCACATCTTTGATTTTGGAGCAAGCTCATATGTCACAGCAAGGACACAACTGCTGAATACACTTCCTGTGCACGATGACTAAGCATCATCCTAAGACACTCATCAGGCTGTAGAAATATGTTTCATCCATGATTAATACATTTTTTGCATCACAGCATTTATAATACACTGTAAATATTACAACAGTTGTTGTAGCAGCTGGAAATTCATTTCATGATTACAGAACAAGTAGCTGGGGTGTTATTAGAGTAAACCAGAAGCTTGTGTTAAATTCAGTTTGAAGACATTATCAAAGGGTTATAATTCATTTATTATGCCTTTTAGTACAGAGGAAAGGAGGGCAGAAAACCTTGTGTGAGAAACCCAGGGTGCTCGTAGCGTTATAGTCTTTCATTTTAGCGATATATTTTCAGAAGAAGTTCTTTTGTTTGTTCTTTGTGGGTGTGTGCATTTTTGTCTGGGTGGTGAAGGTCCGACAGATGGCGTTTAGTGACTCATAAATGTTTGTGTGTTCTGTAACATGCTTTCACTGTTTTTGTTTTTTGTTTTTTCTCCGAGGATGGAGCTCTCTGTCCTGCTCTTCCTCTGCTGTCTGTCCTTCTGTGCTGTTGCTCATTAAGATGGAGCTCTCATCACTATTCCATTTTAATTAGCCCCTAAGACCTTGTTAATATGTCACAGGATTAGCTTTAATATTGATGGTCCAGGTGATGCGTTGGCAATCCGAAATAGTCAAGGTGAAATGTTTATGCGTGATGAAAATTAAAATCAATAATAAAAGAGAAAAAAAGGTTATTTTGTGCTGTCACAACTGTAACTATAGAGAAATCCTTAAAGTTAGATTATATTTTGTTCTGTCCTCATGGAGTCATCGTAATTCAGTTTTGAGGTTCACTCGTCGGCAGTCACCGCTGAAGCTACAGTATCATGATCAAATATTACAAATGGACAAAAACGTTTACGTTTATTGGTGCTATCATCATTATCATTCTTTTTTAATCTACATATTTGTTGATAAAACTTAGGTTGTCTCCCTAGCAACATTAATATTTGGATTTAATAAAGTAAATCTGTGTGACTGTAGAGGTATAGATATTTTTTATGTATTCAAATTATATATTTTTGCAACATTCTAGTCATTTTCTTAACAAACAATAGCAGGGAGGCATGAATCCATCATTCCTCAAACCATTAGTCTGGTTATCCTTTCATTTTTTTCACTTTATCCAGGTCAGGGTTGCAGAGGGGCAACCAGAGCCGCCCAGATGTTGTTCCAGCCTTGCAGCCCTATTCAAAGTAACAAATGGCCTCAATTTTACAGCAGCAGGATATGTTTCATTTGAGTCCTATTAGACCTTACCGCCTCATTTAACACTGTTCATCACGCAGTTGTAATTCACCTCCAGCAGTGGGTTAATATTTCTGGATTTTCAGTCTTAGCTCAGAACCTACGTTTGTAATAGTATATATTTTGTTACTATATCCAACTTCTCATGTTTGTCAGCAGACCACCTGTGGAGTTCCCCCTGGCCATATTTTAGGCCCAGTCCTTTTTTCTGTCTGCATGTTTTCTGCTTAGAAATATGGCTGTGTGAAGGTAAAGCCCATGCATGTTTTTAGCTAGTTTGATGATTAGACCTGTTCTTATGGTGAACTAAGGTAAAAGGATTCAATCTAAATACATGTAATGAAGATCACTATGAGTGCAATTTGACCTGCCCTAACACTTGAGTGAAGGAGCAGGCAATTGAACATGCTCAGAAAAGTGCATTTAATCTTGAAAATAGGTCTATTCAGTTAAAATACCTGAACATGCTGTACATTTGCCACTACATGGCCTTGATGAATTATTTTGCATAAAGCACATTTTGTATGTCTATATATCTACATCAAAATTGTGAACCAACTTTTTTTTTTTTTTTTTTTTTTGCTGTACTACCTCCAGAAGTCTCCCCTTCTCAGTGGTCTGTCCAAGTTCTTTTATTCTTCACAGAACAAGATGGCTTTTGATGCTTTTCTTCTCATTTCCCTCTAGTCCTGCCTGAGTCAAAAGTCACCTATCGTGCCTCAAGATATTTCTCAATGCATCAGCTAGGATTTGAATTGGTGCCAAAGAGAGTCTATGAATGAATCAAATTTAGCATCCTGTCATTTGTTGCAAGCACTTGTCATGTTTAAACTTGGTCTGATGCCCTAATAGGGTCCAGAGATCAGGTCTAGAGCCTCAGGAAGGACCTTAGTGACTGACCCTAAGTCTAGACCTAGTACTAAATACTAATTCCTTTATCACGCCTTCAAGGCCCTGCATGTGGAATTTAGATAAGCTTAATTAGTATAGTCTTGTGCATGGCTTTTTGCTTTGATGCAGTTGTTTTAAACCCAGCATAATTTCCAACTCTGTTGTTTTGGTAGTGTCAAATATGTGCCTGTGCAGCACATTTCTATTTATTCCTTTGATCATTTTTTCTTATCACTTTAATCTTCTCATCATGCATTTTGTTAGGTTATTCTTGTTTTGTATTTTCTTCCTGTAGCACTTTGTAAACTCTGTTTTTAGATTAGTTTTATGTAACAGCAAGAACAATCATCATCACCAGAAGCAGAAGGCTACCTGAAGAAAAAGCAGTAGGATAAAAATAATGGTGTGTGATGGTGAATGGTGCACAGTAAGAGAAAACAAAGAGATGTGTCACCTTTTGCACGTCACTGCAAAAAATATTAATTGCCAATTCAAACATGCACAGCTACAGTTAGTGTAAGGTACATTATATACTGCAAACTGTATATCATAGCCTGATATATGCCCATCATTATTATTACTAACTGTAGCTGTAGTTAGTAGCATTAGAAGTAATGTACAAAGGAATTATGTTAGATTTGAACAGAAATCTGTGTGCAGTTGCATGAGAAACAGAAATTAAAAAGTCTCTTATAAGAAATGTGGTGGAACATTTTCAAGTGCAGTGGTATTTTATGTGAGGAAAGAGCCAATCTCTGCAGTTTTTCTTTCCTCTCTGAATAATCCTCCTGGTCTGCTTTCCGCCTGACAGGAGTTCAGAACCTTGGACAGCTTCCTGCCAACAGGACTAGTGGGACATGCAGGCAAAAATCCAGGGTGCTGTCCAAGGTGCTGAACCTTGGACCAAGATGGAATTTTGCCTGTTGCCCCAGCAGTACTAATACCAGGGGCGCTGCCCAGGGTGCTGGACCCCTGATGTAGGCTCGGTGCGAACATATTTACAATTTCAGAGTAAAACAAGTCACATTTTCACTCGCTGAACGTTAAGGTAAGCAAAGCATTAGCCTTCAGATCCGCAGACTATCAATGGTCACCTTTAACGCAACCTTTGGTCACCTTTGACAAGGTTGTCAGCCCCTGAGCCAAACAAACAGAAGAGACAATCGATTCAAAACATATAAGACAATACGCGCATCTATGGTTGTGCAAACTTGCGTAAAAAAATAAGCATTCACCGTCACACTGTGCGCACTCACTGTGCATTCGGTCTAGACACCCTGTGTAACCTGTCCAGCACACAAATAGTAAACAACATTTAAAAAAAAAACCCTATCTACGAATAAGGACTAAAGAGTTGTTGGTCTTTTTGTCCTGAGGGGCTATTTTCCCTATTTTCTCTCTAAATGGAATGTTCCTCCCCCACCACCACCGTTCAGAGTACTGTGTAGAAGGCGGGTCAGAGCGTCAGTGTGGGAGAAATCCAGCGGCCCATCGTCAGTTGCGCTGAGTGAGCCGAGCTGAGAGATGCGCGTTCACTGAGCCGGGGGAAGGAGGACCGCTGCCTTTCCCTCCACCGCTCCACACTTATAATAACCTCCTCGTCACCAGCATCAGCGCCTCACCGCCCCGGGCAGACTATAATTAAAAATACTACGGTTTCTGCATGGAATTTTGCTTTGGATTATTATAATTTCCTATAGCCTACTTAAAAATAGGCTTTATACATCCGGAACCGTCTACAAGAAAAGGTAAGAGCAGATTAAAACTGGGCTATTCGTTTTCTTTACCCCGTCCCCACATGCATTAGGTGGACGGTGAAGGCATTAATGTTCAAGGATGCTTAAGTTTTTTTTTGGTAAGAATTTTCTGTTTGTGTGAATCTGATGTGGAATTAGTGACTTTAGGCTGAGATGGGGATCTAAGCGCAATAGGATGGTTTGGGTGGTTAGTTTAAAAGCACTCACCCGCAGCTTCACCACAGAGTAAAGGGTGATCTGAGGGGAAAACCGCACCTTAAGAGACCACGTTGACTTGTTAAAACTGAATTTGTGACATATATATTTATGTTGAATGAGTGATGCGCGTTGAGACGGAAAGTTTCAGCTCACTGATTCGCGTCTGTCAGTGGGGACAGCTCAGTAATACTGTACCTTAAACGCCGGAGCAGAAACTGCCAGAACTTCTCACGATTTACAAATGATTTCTTGCAGATGTAATGTCGACTCCTGTACAAATTTCGCTTCGGAAATTTTTTTTTAAAGGAAGGGCTCGTAAACCCTTCAGTCAGACTGCCACCGTGCGAGAAGCAGAGGGAAAGCTGGAGCGCTGCTGGAAAAATGGTGCCCGCTGTTTTATTCAGTGGTGCAGGGCTGCGGGTCGGATTTCTCATCAGTTTAAAGCGTTTTACTTCCAGCAGAAGATTTCAAATATTCCACTTGACGGATCAAAATTACTCTTCTGATCTATAAGAGGGCTGGTTATTGTACTAATTATGTCAAAGCATGACTGTGTGGGATTGACAAATCAAAAGGGACTTTAGCAGAGACAGTAACATCACTGTAATTTAATGTTCCTGTAGGAACTTATGTCTCAGTGCTTACAGTCACCACATGACCACCTTTTGGGTATTTTTCTCTAAGGATTATTAGCCATAAAATATAATAAAATTACATCTTTTTTCCCGTTATACTCAGCTATGTTTTTTTTTTTCATCTAAAGGATGCGGTTAAATACCAGACTATCCTTTAATAATAACATCTGGAGGTTTGCACAGATGTTCACTGGGTGACAGACAGAAGTAACAGCATCATTTAACGTGTCTCTTCCTTATATGACATTAAAGGCCAATATGTGCATTTAAAGGACAGCGCATTCATGTCTAACACCTCCCCCCAAACAAGTTTTATTTGCCCAGAGGAGCCATTAGAGTTGAATTTGTGTGGTTGAATTATTTGGACATACATTTATACGTGATCAATGCACGCGTTGAACACATCTTCTCATTTTCTGGTGAATAAAAATGCTGAAATGATCAACTATTGCTGTCCAAGATTTGCTGGTGACCGCTTGATGTCCTATAAAGCCCTTCTAGTGGTCCCTGGACCAGACTTTGTCTCACCACTGCACTAGCAGGTCCGCACACACTCCCAATGTAGGATACCCTTGTATGCTGTGACTGATGTCGGATTAAATCGTTCCTCCGGGCTGAAGCTTGTGATAGACAGGGAGCACAGCGGGGGACAGAGGGGTCTCCAGTGCCTGATGGGGGCTAGGCTATATTACAAAACATGTCAATAAATCTGCTGCACCGAGGCTGTGTGGATCAATGCATCATTTATGGCCAGTCAGTGACGGTATCCCGTGCAGGTCATCTCATATCCCGCACTCTTTAATAATTCAACGTGTATATATCCCGGAAAATATGTGTTTATTCTAGTATAGTTATAACTCTATCAAGAGCAGGAGGCAGCTAACGTTACTGTCGAGGGTCGACGTATTCAAGGTAGCTATACCTTCACTTTAATTAATTTATTTATTTTAACACACGAGGCCTACAGTTCTAATTTAACAGGGGAAAAACAAGTTTCTACCCAGGCAAGTTGAGCACACATACTTTAAAGTAGCCAAAAATAGCTTTTTAATTTGCGTTTTTTTTTTTTTTGCCCTCTAGAGTGAGAACTGCTAAGTATGCTATCAGGCGTGAGGTTAGCTGAAGGGCATCTTTCATAACAAGCCTGTGAGGGAAAGTGTCAGTAAAATATTCCGTGTGAAATTTGACTTGTCACCACATTAGCCTCATTTAGCTTAGCCTGCGGGCTAGCTACGGGCTAGCTAGCTTCTGACGTTAAATTAGATATTGGAGGATTTCTGATAACTGAATATGAACTGGCGTTATAGCCTTATTAAAAATGTTGTAAATGTTTAGGGTTACATGTGAGTGACGCTGTTGTGGAAAAAAAGTCCTTTCATACACTGGAGGAAAGAAATCTCTATTAGTGCTTTAGTTAACTCAAAGAGAACATGTTAGCATTGTTAGCATTCAGTGTCAGATCTATGCCCCACAGGGACACCTGATGCCTCTGTTAGGCAATACACACAGTAAGTCATGTTAACTGAATAGAGGCCACGGCTAATTTTCATAGGAGACTGGCATCTCAGGTTTCATGGGCACATCAGGCTTTGCTTATTGAAGGAACACACATACACAGCACATATTGTCGGTGGGTTGGATTGACACTGCTGTGTTCAGGGTTTCTTTCTTTCTTTCACAGAACCTTTAAACCTCTTTGCTGTCTCACTGAGTCACTTTTAAGACAAATACAATGATTGAACCGGGCAACGCAGTGTTGTCAGAAACACACACACATGCTCACTGGAGCACAGGGACACACATGCGTGCACACAGTGCATTAGTATAGGTATCAGTTACTAGAATTCAATAGCTTGCCTGCTGCAGCAAGATTAACTATTCAGGTCAGGTGGTTAAAGGACCTATTGTGTTGCATGGTTCTGTGCTACTGTCATGATTGGACAATGCGTTTGTCTGGTGGGCTGCCCGCTGCCAAAACAATTGCAAGGGCAAAGGGCTGGAAGAGTACACACACATATAAGGTTTCGCCATGTGAATCATTTCTAGCTCTGCAGAGCAAATTTAAACAGAACTGAATATGTGCAGGTGGAGCAAGCGAGGACTAGTGCGCTAGTTGATATTCCATACCAGTGCCATCTGGGTTTCGATGATGAAATAATTTGAATATATATTCACTGAAAGAAAATTTTAAAAATGGTAATAGTGGCTTGATTCAAATATTAAGTGGTGCCACCATAACATCTTTCTGAAAAGCTGTTTATGATTGTAATCCCCCAAAGACATGCAAATGAGAGAACGAGTGGCGGTGGATAATTAGTCATATTTATCAGGGTCCCAGCAGGCCCTTACAGATAGCAGGCTAACGTATGAGGCTAAACACATGTTCTGGCTCACCTCAATGGATTTTCACTCATCACAGCATCGGCGAGAGCAGTCTACTAGATGTTTTTGTTTTTTTTCCTCGCAAATTGTTTGTGTTGTGCTACCACTGTTTGGGAACCTTATTCTCAAATTAAGGCTTTAAAACTCTGAACGATTATTTGAGTTGATCTTCAAATAAAATGGGTAATTGGTAGAAATGGAACCCCGCATAAAATGCTCGTAAACCTTTAATGGATGTTATAAGTGGTTATTTAGTGGTATTTAATGGCCACATGGAGAGTCAAATCTGCATTGAATTGGCGTTCTCAATATCCTCTTTCAGTTTGATCTAAACTCATAATTTTGTTATCTGCAAGGCATTTCTGTATATTTTACTTTTGCTCTAGTTTTGCTGTTCTGAAAAACTCTGTTAATTGGACTTAGCTTAATTACACTGATATATTCTAATATAATATAACAACATTACAAAATGCAGCCAAAAATGACCTTGCAGTCAAATTAACAGTTTTCTCACTCAGTATCTATCAAAATGCAACATTTTAACCTTCACAAATTATTCATTTTTTGTAGAGCTACTTTACTGGATAGTTGTTGATTACATACATGATATTGTACTCTTGTTTTGTATCTTATCTTCATTACTAATGGCCCACTACATCATATTTTATTTGTGGGTGGCTTCTTTGTTGTGCCAATTGACATAAAAAAAAACCCATAAATTTTTGATTAAAGTGAGTTTTTTTTTCTTCTTTTTTTTCTGTAGTTCTCTCAGAGGTCTGTCCGAAGCTGGAGATCAAACCATGGGGCAGGGAACTGGACCTGCGATGAAGGTTATGTACTTCAATCCAGGAAGTCGCCTCAAAGAAAAAGCGCAAGACGCAGTTCTGAATCACTGACACAACACGCCAAGGATCACCTTCATCTTACCACTTTCACCTGTCCACTTTGTGTGGAAAAAAGTTTTTTTTTTTTCCATGTGTCTCTGCATAGACGTGACAGGGAAGATTAGATTTCATCCATTATTAACATTAGACCTGCCTCAAAAGTAAAAAAAAAAAAAAAAAACACAGAAGAAAAACGGATATTGCATTCTCCTCTTGACTGTAAAGCTATCTGTATGGAATATAACATTCAGCAGATAAATCCTGGATCACAGCCATAATCAGATGTTATTATCACTTTGAGGATCTATCCCTAGTTCTGACCCTCTTCTGATACACTGTGTTATTCTCTACAATGAATCCCAAAAGCCTACCTGGGCACGTCCTCTTGCTGCTAAGTACTGTGCTGGGCCTGAGCGTAGGCTTGGAGTTTACTGGCTCAGAGGGTCAGTGGGCTCGCTACCTGCGCTGGGACGCCAGCTCCAGAAGTGACCTGACATTTCAGTTCAAGACTTCTGAATCGGAAGGCCTGCTGCTCTACTTTGACGACGGCGGATATTGCGATTTTCTGCTTCTCATGGTATCTGAGGGTAAGCTGCAGCTTCGTGTCAGCATCGACTGCGCAGAGACTACCATCACCTCTGATAAAATGGTCAACGACAGCCGTTGGCACTTTGCCGCCATCAACAGGCACAATTTGCGGACTGGCTTGGCCGTGGATGGCCAGACCAAGACGGAAGAGGTGCGGCCCCAGCGTCAGTTCATGAAGATAGTCAGTGACCTCTTCCTTGGAGGGCTCCCGGGGGACATCCGCACATCTGCCATCACCTTGCCCTCTGTTCGTGAGCTACCACCATTCAAGGGAATTATTACAGACCTCAGTTACGGGAGTAAGCTGCCCACGCTCATCAATAGTCAGAAAGTACGCTTGGAGATGATGGGCCTTTGCACAGAGAACCCCTGTGAGAATGGCGGGATCTGCTCGCTGGCAGATGGAGAAACCTACTGTGACTGCTCCAAAACTGGATATGTAGGTCGATACTGCACTGAAGGTAAGATGGCTGGCTCCAGAGCTTTCTGTGTCAAGCACTGAATATTGATTAAAATCTCTGTAAAAAATTCAGAGGGATTCCTTACAAATTTAAAACTGACCTAACAGTACGTTTGCTGTCTGCCTCCAGGTATACAGTAAGAAAATTATTACATCAGCCCCTCATATTTTGCATCAGATATATACTGTTAAAGTGATCTTATTGTGTGTGCCTTAAAACTCAGTGTATTTTGCCACACTATAAATCTCAATACAGACTGCTGAAATTCGATTTAATTTCCATAACTGTGTTGCTATTCCCGCTACACCTAATGTGATTTGTGCCACCCCAAACTTCATTTATGAAATGCCTTGAAAAATGTGCATTGATTGCAATGTAGCATTTACGCACCAGTATAATTTCAGTGTAATTTATATGAAGCAAGGGCAGGCATACTCCCATGTGTTTGAAAGATTTAATGCAATTCACACAGGACATAGAATCGGAGTATTTCTTTGTAAGTTGTTGCTCTTGCAGCTTCTTTTAGAAAGTGTTCATATTTCATGTGGGAGTTAAATTGGAGGTGATGTGCTCAGCATTTCCTCTCCCTTCACAGTTATTACTTTTGATGAGGAAGCGGTGGATATGGTATTAGCTGATATGACTAAAATTACAACACTCAGTTCTCTTTTCTCCATTAAATGTATTCAGCTCTTGCAAGGTGGTACAGGGACCTGAAGGTACACACAATGTTTGGATGAGAAACAACTTCATCTATTTTCCTCTGCTTCTGTGGCAAGGCTATCTCTTTTTTTGGGGAGTGTAATGAGATGCAGCACTTTGACAATATTTTACCCTCTTCTGTCTCCACACCTTACCGAATTTCCCACGGGGATTAATAAAGTAACTCTTAATCTTAATCTTAATCTTATATATATCTTAAATAATGTTTCCTGTACACTGAACTACTTTCATTTTTTATGGCCCTGCTGTTAGGGGGCTGCTTAATGTTAAAACCTACATCTTTCAAACCACACCACAACCTGCAACCTTGAGATCAATGCCTTCTGATGCCAGTAATAACTTGCTTTATTTCTTCTTTTTTGGCACTACATCTCTAACATCATGAAAAAAACTCTATTTTTCATATTTAGATCAGTAATCCAGAGAATACACAATTTCACTAGAATGTTACACACTTAACTCTTTTCTTCATGCGTATGGATTGTAAAGGATAACTTGGTGTGAACAGACCCATGTCAGATTTCCTCCACTGCTGACCCACTTCCTGCCTGCCTAAATCAGACTGACATGGCAGAGGGATGACTCCATTTTGCCAAAAATCAGGGGAATGCTCACTGAATGCTACAGCACTGATTGCAAGCTATTTAAAACTGTGTCTAATACAGTTAAGATTATTTGTCACCATTTTCGCATGTGTTTAAAATGTGCATTTCCGTCCCGCAGTTTTTGCTGCATTTGGTTTCATAATGTGTCCGATCATTTGCTGCTCAAACTAAGCTGTTTGGAGCTTAAATCCCAAGCGCTAGCCCGTGGCATTGTTCAGGACAGCACGCGATGTGCTGGTTGTGGAGCAGTCAAGCGGACGGACTGGACTTGCCCCCTTTTTGCTTCATCCCATTTGCTCATTGCCTGTGTTGAACAGTCGATGGAGGAGAAGAAGGAGGAGGAGGCGGAGAAGGAGGTGGTCCATTTGTCTGAGAGCCTCCTGAGTGCTGACAGGGGAACTATGACATCCTCGTGTTAAAACAACCAAGGTTTTAAGAGTGCGCTTGCGACTCAGCCAGACAGCTTGGACAGGGAAAGAGATGGTCATATCTCAGCCGCAGGGCAGAGCAAGTATGACGAGTGCATTCACCATAGGCCTGTTGTACCCCAATTTGTCCCGGGAGGTCAGCTGTTGGACACGAACAACCCCCTGCTTATTTCCTCTCTGTCTGTCTGTCTGTCTTTCTCTCTCGCACACACATCTATTCACACACCTCTTCTCCATTTTCTGCTGCCGGGAGGCAATGAAAGAGGCAGGGAGGGTAGTCGTGTTAGCTTCCCAGCTGATCTGACTGCTGTTCTTTTCTGCCTTCCCATTAACTGATGTGGCTGATTGTTGATTATGCCACAGAGACTGGGAACCATAATTAGGAGAATAATGAGAACAGAGATGGCTAATTTGCCCCGGAAAATGCTTGCACAAACACCACCGTCAGTTCAAACTGCCTGTCGGCAAACTAACACAGGACTTTTTTTTTTTTTATTGTTAAGTTCACATGTCCATAAGTGGCAAAATACTTACCGTTCAACCTTAACGCACAGTATATATTTGGGGATACTGAGAGTGATCAAACTGTTGCCGTTTGGTTGCAGTAAGATGTGAACAACTGCTTAGCACACCTGTCTTTGTCGGCACACTGTTGATTACGCTGCACATTAACGAGCAATGAAAGCAATCTGTCAAACCTGTGAATATTTATACGTTACATTATCAGTCTGCATGGCCCGGGACCTTGCATGCTCGCACTCAGACACATTTGCATTTACAGTCGTGCGCACAGACAGACACACACACGTTTGCGGAGTGGCGAGGCCCCGGAGCTGCTCGTTAAAGCGGGCAGATGGCTGACTGACTGAGTGGAGTGGGCCTTGGAAGCATTTTGCCAGCCGTATTCCTAATGGTAGCCTGCTAGCCCACTGGCCTAGAGGGGAAATACGAGAAGTGGGCAGAATTAACATGAGATGAGAAAATGGCATGGGAAAGTGCGGTAGAGCCTGCTTGTGCCACTTGTGCGCTGAAAAACAAAACATCCATTCCCACACAGTTTGCTCATTTTTGGGTGTGCATTTCTTGTTATCGTGGGATAGCTTGGTTAGCCTACCGCCCAAACCTTATTATTTCAACGCAGTGATGATCATGAGACAATCCTGTCTCTATCTGAGCTCTTCCCAAACTATCCAGCTCGACTAGCAGCTTAGCACCATAAACAGTTGGCCATAAAACACATGTTCAGTCTCTCCTCCCATGTGGATCAGGATGTATCAGTCTGACTAACTGTGTCAGGGCAATGAGCTGAAATTAGACACCACTCACCACTCCTCACGTGTTGACTTTGTCAAGCAAATGCCGCTGCTGTATCTACAGAGTTTTGTCTTGTGCTGTGTTGATAACTCTTAAACTGCTTCTTTCTGCAGAGTCATCTTTAATATTAACTTGATTCTGCTGCCGTTATTAGCTGTGCAAATATCAGTATCTTTTATGGTAATGATCTCGATATTGTCCCTCATTCTGTTCAATTAAATTAATGGCGGTGACATTATGAAGTCTCTTGAATACCTTGGGGTTTTTACAGTTACAATGAGATATGCATAAGGTCAAGGTTATTAAGAGCTACACTGGAATGTTTAATGAATATGTAAAATAATCGCTCGTTTCCTCAGTCGGAATCCTACATCCTGCATTTGTAATGAACAGTTTAAGGCCCCCTTTTGCTTAAAATATTCACTGGCTTCAATATTCAAGGCTAGTAATTGAAGGCTAGAGCAAGCAAACTGTTAAGCAAGTGCTGAAATGGTGCCTTCAGGCTTAGCTTTGGGGATTAATAAACAGACATGGAAAAAATGACAGTTACAATAATCTTACTATAAAAAGTAGGTCAGGGGGAAAAAAAGAAAAAAAAATGGTGCAGGGACTTGCCTGATTCCAGTGCAGAGGGCATTTGTGTCTAGTGCCCGAGCTGAAAATTATGTTTGGATTTGAGTGGTGAAACTGCTGGTAAAATAGAGCAGGGGATTACGGTCGGACCACATGTCCTCCACAGCACATTGGCTTGTTCTGGACGCTGTCGCATCAAGAGAAAGGGTTTTATCTACATGGGAAACTGAGCACTTAATACACAAACACGCGTACGGAGTATATGTGCACTTACTGAGCGTGAGCATTTGAACATTCAGATAAAAACATGTGTGCTTGCTCAGTCAGGCACATACATTCAGGGGGTCCTAAGCACCCCAGATCTGGAGAGCTGGAGCTGTGCTGCTGTCCATCAGCTGGCCACTATTTCCCTTCCCCCCTCTTCCATGCTTCGTCCTTCCCTTTCCTCTGCCAATGTCATCCTTTCTCGTGTGGGAGGAGAAGTAGCAGCCATTTTGGACTCCCTGAGACAGGAGAAAATCTCCCCTCACCTTCACCAGCAGCTTCTACACAATTTGTCTCCCTACACCTCCCCTCAAATGATAGTTCTGTCTTGTGTTGAGTTTGTTAAATTTGACATTTAACAAGGACTTAATGCTGTCAAGGAGAAAAAAATAACTCATGAAAATCCCCATCTATATCAACGGATTGGGAAACAGACCAGGCCTCTGTACAGCCTGGGCAGAGACCAAAACAATCAAATCAACATCTGATGTTGTATATTGGAATCGACACCGTAATTAAGATTTGTTTCATTTCCTTGTGCCACTGTGTAATGCTCTTTAGAGGCTCTCATTATAGAAATCTCTCAAAATTCATTTTAGGCTACAAGCACCACGTATGAGTCAAAAATAAACAAAAACAAAAAAAAAACTGAATCCTGGATCAAAATGTGACACAGAACCACATATACAACTGAAACTGAATGCACTCAGTGATCTCCCATGTGCCCTAAATCAAACTGGCATGTTTGATAACCAGAAGGTGTCATCCACGGGTGAGATCCTGGTGAGGATGTTTGCCGCAAGGGATGAAGCTTAATGTGTGGATTATTTATTTTATTTTTTCATTTGCCATGCCATACCGTGAATTACAGGAATCCCACAGTGAGCATTCCCCCAAGAAACCACAAGGGGTGTGTTGAATTTGGATTTGCAATGAATAAAATGTTGGGTGGGTGGGTTAAAAGGGTAAAAGCGGAAGTGGAGGAGAATGATATGGGTCTGAGAAGGAGCGTCCTGAGATCCACAAACCTCATACACCATAAATCCTCAGGGTGTGGATTTATGTCTCTTTCTGTGTGTGAGGCACTCTGTGTGATACAAGATGCAGAATATTATGTTTCTGTACCAATATTCGAAATGTAAAAGAGTTGATTTCCAAAGGTATTATGTCAATCTGGTTCCCAGAGAGGATGGGACAGATGAAACTTTGTGTTTTTTTTTTCTCCACAGGGGTTTATACTGAACTAGTCATTTTGATCAGGCATGTCAAGGGGCAGCTCTTTGCTCCTTACATGGCAACACAGTGCTTAGAAGTGTGGTATGTTTTGCATGTTAGACCCACATGCAAAAGCGGCTGTAGTGTGTTACTAATGCAGGACTTCTCTTTGCTTTCTCTCCATTTCTTCCGACAACTCCTCAACAGTCCAGAGAAAACCAGGTGAGTCTCAAGAAGGACAGGTCACAGTTTCAAAATGTAGCAACAGCTCATTTCATCTCAAATTATGTTATCTGTTTGAAAAGTACTTAGGCACTGAGTTTCAAACTGCAAGCAAAACTTACAAGTAATCCTGATATAACATTTATAACTGACATTTGTTCAGTAAACAACTTGCAGAGCTACTTTATATTTGCATACTGTGTTGCTCTCTTTATTAGTCATCTGTCTGTTTCAACAGAAAGCTTTCAAATGCACTTTGGAAAGCTTTGCTTTTAGTGTGATAACCATGGTTTGCCATCATGCAAAGCATGCATAATGACAATACAGGTGTAGTATTGGTGTGCTGTTGTTCCTCAAATTTTCTCTCTGTTCCTGTCTGTTTGGTTTTTTTCTCTTCAAGGCCTCGCACACCTGAAGGCAGAGCAAGGTACTCTCTTCTTTTTCTTTGTAGACCTCTGTTGTGTTTTTTTTTTGTTCACTCACTGCCTGGCTTGGATTTGGGGCGTAATTTTTGCGCTGTGTGCCTTCGCTACCTGTCCATGTGCATTTGTGTGTTGCAGTGCTCCCATTGTTGCTGCAGAGAAGTGGGAGGGTTTGTGTGTGTGTGTGTGTGTGTGTGTGTGTGTGTGTGTGTGTGTGTGTGTGTGTGTGTGTGTGTGTGTGTGTGTTGGTGGGGAAGGGTGCATGGCAGCATGGCATGTTCCTCACCTCACCTTCATCTTTCTCCCTCTCTCTGTCTCTCACTCTCTTTCTCTCTATGCTTCTGTGCCTCCTCACCCTGGTTTCGCCCAGGTTTCTGTGTATTACATAATTGTGGACTGCTCTCAGTTCCACAGCTAACATGCAGTGACACACTCCACTGTTCTGACTCGACCTCTGCAGTGACCGGATAGTGGAGGGAGGGAGGGGAGGATAAAAAGCAGGGGAGCAGGAGGGCGGATAAGGAAATCAGTGGAATTCAGGGAGACAGCTTAGAGGAGGAAGACAAGGATTGGTATGGGAGATAAAGAGGGGAACAGAGGAAGGTAAGGAGCAGAAAGTGTCATGGTTAGGTAATGCACAAGTGTTTTAGCTGCCGAATCTTAACTGTACTTTAACTGTTGTTAATTTACCATAACCACAATCTTTGCCTGACCTAAACTATACTCTAGTAAGTTCATTCTTGATCTTGGAAGCTACAGTTGACAAAATAAACGTACCTTAAAGTTAATTTAAAACTAGTTTTCAATCATACCACATGATCTTTATGATCTTTATGAGCACTTTAAGCACGCTGTGTTCCTGTTGGCTGAAACGTTGAGATCCAGAGTTCATTCTTGATCTTGGAAAACAGATGAAAAAACAATATTATTTTCAAAAAGTTTCAGTCTTCCCATTATTCTGATAACGTTGGCATTAGTGAAACATCACTGAATGTAATCTGAGATTTTGTAGAATCCTCCAGTATCAACGTTGTATTGTGGCACTATGGTTCAGGAGGAACAAGGAACAGTGCGCGTCACAGAGGAGGCCTGTGGGAGGGTTCTGTCACACCAGCATTTAGAGCAGTGAAACAGAAATTATTTTTCACTTCATTGGAGTTGCCAAGATCTTTGGAATTGCGTGCAAATGTAATGGAAATTCCTAATGTACTTTCGCATGTAGTTCAACTGCGAACTTGCAAACTGTCTTGACAGAGCTGACCTTTTAAGGTAAGGGAGATAAGTGGAGAGTCCAGAATTGAGAAAGTGATTATGTTAGCTGTGCTGTAAGCTTTTTCTTCATAGCCTTCCTTTTCCTCTTCTGAATAACAAGTGGGGTCAATAGAGTGTTCCTCTTCATTTCCATTTTGCCACAAACGCAACTGGCCACAATAAATGGTAGCAGCTGTGTGACCCTCAAGTTACCAAGCTTCCAGTATAGCACTTATTTTCACAGGACGTGCAAATAAATTTTGACGTGCCTCCTTCTGGTGTGACCTTAGCGTAGAGACACAATTCACAGAAAGATAAAGAAAAAAGAAAACACAGGAGGCTAAAACTGTGAAGTGTCAATTGTCTGCTCTCCATATTTGCTTCTCTCATTTCGCTACCATTTGCATGACTGTCAACATTTTGCATGAAAGTGTCAGTTGGCAGTGTGCAGGCTTACGGTACACTAACAATAGCTTATCCCTACTTTTTGCTGTCTTTCTCTGGTGCTCTGCGCGGGATGACACTCTTCCCTCTTTTGTCTCTACGGATCCTTTCTCCTCTCCAAAAACTGTAGGTAGAAACAAAGGTACAGCAAATCCCTTTTTCCTTACTGTACTCTCATCTGCGCTGGAAGAGCTGTGTCTGTGTCTTGATGTGTGCGTGTGTGTTGAATTTGCGCTTGTGCTGCCACTGGTTAATCATTCATTATGTGTGTTCATTAAATGTGTGCATATGCTCGTCTGTGTGTTTGAGAGAGAAAGCAAAAAATCAGGGGACTCGATGCTTTCCAGCTAACGAGCGCCCGTATTTATTGTTGCATGAAGGATGAGCGACTGAGCAGATGAGCGGAGATGGAAAGAAATATGTTGTCTGTGCTGGAGACTACAGATTTTCAGTTGATTATGACTGTTAAATTTAAAATGATGATCATCGTAGAATTATTCAGTGTCTTTGCGAACAGTAAATATTAATGATCGAGTGTGTGAGGACGAGGCACATGCGTATTTGTGTGTGTATGTGTAAGTGCTTAATTGGATGTGACAGTTCTACGTCTGTTGAAAAGGAGCTCATTGGTGAATTTGACCTGACATTTGGCTTCATTTGAATGAGGTCATAGCAGCGGCCTTTGTCTATTGCAGTCGTGTAGAGAATATCCTCATTATTCATTTATCAAAGCCATGCGATACACTGTGTGGTTGTGTGTGGTCATATGTGCGTATGTTTGTGTGGCTCCTTCAGCTAGATAGAAGAAAACAGTGAATTGTGAGCCTGATTGATATCAGTTTAAGGAAAGCTCTGTATTTTCTAACTTTTTACTGACAGTAAGTTTGACTACAGTGGTATGTGTGAGTCGCTTGTGTTTGCTATTCTGAACAACTGAATGTACACTTAGTCTTGGCTAAGTTAAAGTTTTCCATGTTTTTTTTTTTTTTTATTAAGAGAGTCTTGTAAAATGCACTTGATGGCTAAATACATGATATATTGGTAAATAACTAAAGCTGGGTCTAGTCCCAGGCTTCCTCACCAGTTGATGATATAATGTAGAAGTCTTGATATTAGAAGTATGCTACAAAAGTGTAAGATCTCACTGTAAATGAGTTCAAACAGAGCTCTGTTTGGCTGCTTATCTTACATAGACTGATATTTTCAAACAAAGCCATTAAAGTTAACTCTGATAGGATCCAGGATCTGCCTCTTCCACACAGTGGGGAGCTACTAGTGCACTAGTTAGACAAACATGCTAATATTTGTTTTTGGTGTAAATGCTAAAAAAAAATAAATAAAAATAAAACAAAAGACAGCCAGTGCCCTGCACACTTGGACAGTTGCCGTTCTGGGAAAGGACTTAGAGGACTGTCAGTTACTATATGATCATCTGTCTTGATTCATATGAAGTAAAGGAAAGTTATGTATTTTCAGATTTTTGGCAGAAATGTGATTACAGTGAAACTTTAACATGGATGAGTTGTCTGTGTTCACTATTCTGAACAACTGCCACTGCATGAGACCCCACACTGTGTTCTCCCTGTGGATGGGAACAGAATTCCCTTACACTTGTATCGCATCAGCATATTATGTAGCACTGGGCCCATCAGTGTGTAGTGAGAGGTCCCACAGCGGTTTGTTGTTAGTGCTGTTGCATAACAGAACAAGAAGGATCCAGGTTTGACGCACGGCTCTGGGCCTTTCTATGTGGAGTCCGTGGGGGTTTCCTCTGGGCATTCCAGTTTTCTCCAGCACGCAAATCAGATGGACTGGGGGACTTTAAATTATTCATTGGTGCAAGTAAGAATGATTGTTTCTATATCTATATTAACCCTGCAATGATCCCTGGGTAGGCTGCCGACTTTTGTGTGTAAAGGAATAACTATGCCATGAAAATGAATGAATTGTGGTCTAAGAATTGTGGCTAAATAATTGCTTAACTATCATTCGAGATATAACAGAAGATGATTCTAAAGCACACAGACAAGACGATGTTCATGTTACGCAAGTTATTAATATTGTGAAATACTGAGACCATGATGTGTAAAATGAGGATGTGCCTTACAGCAGGTCCCTGTGCTATTAGATTCATGTCTCTGCAGTTGTGCGTATGTACTGTAAATGGCACAGTGGTCAGAGGGCTGGGTAAGTGGGAGGCTGGGGAGAACAGACTCGAGAGAAGAGACTAGAAAGAGTGGGGTAAGGGGCTGAAGGCGAAAGGAGGAGAAAGGACAGAGTGCTTCGGATTAAAGGACCACGGGAGCATGTCAGTGTTGTGAGGCCACGTATTTCTAATGAAAAATATGGAGCACCTTGCCATCCCTGTACTCAGATCTTGGCCTGATGCCGCACGTACCCCGAGCCATCTATCGAGAAAGTTTTAGTCCCCTGCAGTCAGAGAGGCCCCGATTGTTCTTGGCTCAGAGATGCAACTTTTTTGATGCATAGCTTTGACGATATAGCAAACTTTTTAGAAGCCATGGCAGCGGACCAGGGACTGTGCTCCAGTTAGCAACATTGCTCCAGTTAACAACATGCTCCACTTCAACCTCCAGATATGTACAGTTTATTAGACTGCACATATAATATCTCTGTTTTCAGATTTTAGTGGTTGAAATGTTCAGTTTTTAATAAATAAATATTACAATTTATGTATTTATTTCTAGGAATAATTAATATTTACAATTAATAATAATGTTTTTGAGATCATCTATGTTCATCTGAGTGAACTGAACTGAGTTATGTGCTTGGCTAGAGAACAATACAGCTGAAGAAAGAACAGTGTTCATGTGGGCCCACGTACCTATCAAAGACCTCATTTTCAGCTGACATTCTGAATCTGAACATATAAATATGTCAACTGGATAATGAGATCTGATGGCTGGGGCTTGCATTTACACTCTGGTAATTACAGACGTGGCCAAGAGTGTTGCTATCCTTACACCTCATAGAAACAATGCTCTGTTTTTCTGGAAAAGTGTTGAAATTAAAAGCTCTTTTGTCATGCATACCTTCATGCCTGTGGTTTCCCTTAGAATAACATACAAAAAGGTGTGAAAAGAGCTGAATTCTTGCTTATTCTTCTAATATATTCTAAAAGGACCTGGAATCAGTCCTCCAGCCTATTTTATAGGAGAAAAGTGCTCATTGTGCTCTCTGGTATCACATGCACCACACTGAACATAGAAAAGAGAAAGAAATGAAGAGAGATGTCTGACGAGATAAGGAAGAAAATAATTGTTAAACATGGACAAGGTAAAGGCTACGAGACCGTATCTAAGTAGTCTGATGGTCCTGTGACCACAGCCATGAATCTCTGCCGGGCACAATGGAGTCAGAGGATTATCAGGGCATTCTGGAGTGAAACACCCTACCCAGTGTCAGAGAGCTCTGTCTCAGCAACAGGTCATGGCTCCACCAGCAGGGTGATGACCTGAAACATACATCTGAAAGCAGCCATCGGACCGGTCTGAAGTGGCCTGCTATGAGACCTGATATTAATCCAACTGAAAAACTATGGAAAGAGGTGTTGTCAATGGGTACCCGCCAAAGCTGAAAGAACTGGAGCAGTTTGCTCAAGAAGAGTGGGCCAGACTACCAGCTGGGAGGTGCTGAAAAAAGCACTTGATTGCAGTGATTGCCTCAACAGGGTCTGCTACAGAATATTAGGTTAAGGGTCCCAATATTTTTGTTCATGCCATTATAATTTGTTGTATTATTTAAAATAATATTGAAAATCCAAACCGACATGTCTGTTCTATTAGATATGGACATCACCTGCTCGTAGCATTAACCCAAAACACTTCCTTAGCAGATTTTGTTCTGATGTAGTTAATACAAAAAAAAAAGGTGAAACACATTTGGACCATGGCGTCCTCTTTTGCACTTGCTGACGTGACGTAATTATTTTCTCCCCTATGTCTCATCAGTGATGTGCTTTCATTGGACATTGGTTTTCATCAGGATTTGACAGTGTAGTCCAAGGTCACAGATGAAACTCTAAGCTGCAGCCTGCAGGTCTTGCTTGCCAGCATTAACTAATGGCTTTCCTTTGAACACAAAAAAATATCTGTGCACCGTAAAATGTTTCCCTTTTATAATTCAGTCTTCTTTCTAACATGACAAACCCTTAAAGAATTTGAAGAATTCACACACCCAGTGAGGAGGGTCAGAATATCCTTCACACCTTGAAATATGCAATCCAGAGTTAATTTAACACCGTGTTGACGTGGTCTCATTGAAATATGAGTATTATAATTACATATGCTATACATGATAGTACTATATTGCAAATTATTGCAGGGTAATTGCAAGTGCTACAATGTGAATGTCGTTTAGGTGAATGTCTCATTCTGTGATGAAACTGTTTGGACAGGGGGTGGACAGGGAAAGAGCACTTCTGTGGTTGCTTTGGACATAACTTGGCAATGGGGGCGAGTCCACTTTAGAGAGCAGTGAATGTGCTGGGAGGGAAGGAGAGGAGGAGTGAGGAGTTCAGCCCGAGTCTAATCCCCCGCATGAAGGCTTAGGACTGAGAACTTATTCTCCACTTCTGGAGTCACTCTCCCTAATTATCCCCTCAAAGTCCTTCCGCAAAGTTCACACAGACAAGATTTTTGCTTTCTGCCTCTGTCACACACACTGTTTCTGTCTCTCCCCCTCCCTCCCTCTCTCTGTATATATATATTCTCTCCCTGCCTGTCACCTCTCTTCTGACTCTGACTCCATCTCTCTCAGTCTCCCTCTCAGCCTTTGTCCCACCCTATTCATCTCCGTCTGCCTCGGTATTCTAGTTAGCCTTTCTCACTTTCTCTCTCCTCCTGCTCCTTACACTTTTTTTTTTGTGCTTCTCCAGTTCAAAGTACTGTGGACATTCATGTGCCTCACATCACAGTCAGGCTCAAGATGGAAGCACTATGCTGGTGCTTACTGCCTGTCCACAGATGCTGCCAGGCTTCAGTGGGATTTATGTCCATTCCCTTCAGAGCTTTTTGGTTTGTTCACTGACTTTGCCACTACTAAACCAGAGATATCTCAGTGGCTTCAGTTTACAGTGCCTTGTTTCCAGTCTTGCACAGTAGCTTCAGGCAATAGTCCCATATGCCCATATACTGCCCTCCTCAAAAACAGTGATCATATAGAGTGAACAACCATCAGAGAAGTTATGCTTGAGATGCTTGAGTTATGCATGAGAGATACTGCAGTGTATTTAGTTTGTTCCATTCCAAGTGTGTATGTCATGTGCGTCACACAGCATCTCATTTATTTGATATGCTGTTCTGGGAAGCAAACATGATAAAACTGCTGCTATTTCAGAGAAATAGTGTGCTTGGAAATTGGCCAGTGGCATATAATCATCCGCTACACATCAAGCAGTAATGACCCGTGTCACGATGCTGTTTGTGTGCAAGCTTGCACGTGAAACAATTGTGGTGTTTTGATGACGGTATGCACTGTGCTTACGTGACTCATTCATTAACTTGAGATCTTTAGATCTTTAGTTTGGACTTAACATTGTGCTTTACTGCTGTGCACAATGCTACAGACTGGCCGAACATTACATTACATATTACAGATATTGATTTTGGTTATTCAGTACTTTTACAGGTTTCAGTGAGTGCTACCGACAATGTGAAAGAAAATTGTATGAAACCTTTTGTGATAGGTTTGATAAATTGACTCAAGTGATGTCACTTGAGTCAGCGTTGGTTGGTGCTGAAGTGTGGAGTTAGAAGGTCACCTCAGACCTCTGTAACCTGCTCCTCATCTCTCTTGAGGATACCCGCTACTAGCATAACTCACCTTAAACTTTGACCAGACTGTCCAGTCTACAAGTTGCATTGTGGGTAATGTAGGCACCAGATTTTGAGGAAGAAGAATGTTGTCTGGAAATATCTCTTATTGAGCTGCATTGATTTTGATACTGTCTCATAAAGCACAACAAAGTTAAATGGTCAATTGGTCCAGTGCTCTTTTAAATATTCACTGGAGAGTTTTCTTACATTTAAGTTTTCATTCTTGAAAATGAAAACATACTGAATGTTTTTCCTGCCATATAAAACATCAGCAAAGCCAATTTTAAAAACAATTGAATCCTTAATTTTTTACATGCATGTTTGCTTTCTTGCAGTCGTCTGCTTCTTATCATGTTGTTGCAGCTCATGGGTGCGCATTCGCACCTTCATCATCATGTACACCGTACAGACAAAGCTGTTGCCATCTCATCTTGCTGAGTTCATTTAGATGTCAAGGAGCGAACAATCGGTTAAGACAGCTGAGGTGCTGCTAGCTGGGAAGTTATGGGAATTATTGCACATAACAATACTCTTTGGGGAATCTCTCTTGAGAGCTAGTAGACAACTTCGAGAGTAGCCAAAATTCTTTGTTTCAGCAGAAGTTAACTGCTGCTGAATTGATTTACTGCTGCTCAAAAAAATTAAGTATTAGGTAGAAAAATTTGCTGAGCGCCTCTAGCCTCTAAATACAGTCCTTAACCTACTGACACATGATTGCATGTGAAAAAATGAGGCATTTTTCCTTCCATGTTCTTTGAAATTCATGAGATAGAGATAGGTGCTGTGTGCCATCAGAGGTTTGGTTGGTTTGCATCCATTCAGTGTCACAGAGGCAATGAAAACACGCTTTCCTGTTATGCCTCAGACGCTGGGATTCAGAGCACCAGCTGGTACTTATTGGCCTTGGCGCACGTTAGCCGTGCTGTTGATAAACGGCTATTAATGGCCAGACGCTCACCCTGAAATTGAGTTTAACTTTGCCTCTCCTCATTACTCAGTCTGAAACTGCACCGCAGTCCTCGAGGTGGATTTCAAAGTTGCCAAAAATTGAGGGCATTGGTCAAATTGATTTCAGCACTGACCGGCTGCTGCTCAAGTAGTCAGAAAATATGAGGTGTAAATACAGACCTCCTCCTCTACACCTGTGGGTTTCCTCCTCCTGTCCCCCTTTCGGTTCATAGAAGCCAGAACCTAAATTGCTCAGAACTGTGCCTGGAAAGTGGAGGCAACAGGCTGCTCTGTTTGTGGTTCACAGTTTTATTATAAAGGAATAAAGCAGATTTTGCACTGGTTTCATTACATTTGTCTCTAGAATCTGAGAAAGGCATCGATTGTGTCTTCCCTTCTAATTTCCTTTACATGTTTTCTCCCATTTCTCAGCTTCTATCTATGTTCTCTCTCTTTGCTGTCATTTCCTTCGCTTCTGTTTTCTTCCACGCTCTTGCTCCTTTCTTTTATTTGACTTTTTGTTTTCTATTTAGTTTACATTATTCTCTGTCATGTTATGTTCTGCTCTGCCTTATCCCCTTTATCTGAGCCATTTCCTGAATCTGCGGTTCCCCAGACAAGGGGCAGGGGTTCCCAAAACATTGTCAGCTACATTGGACAATTCTTACCCAGGCACAGTGATGTGCCTGACGATTGGTTTTCTTTCCTGTCCTATACTTTCTTTTTCGCTCTCTTGTGGCCTTGTGCTCTCTTTACTCCTCTCCCTCTGTTCTCTCTCTTTCTGCTGCTGACCTCTGGGATCAACCGAGCAAAACTGATTCCCACTTTTTCACGGATCATAAGTGCGTCAGTGGTTATGCAACAGCGCGAGAGAGAGAGAGAAAGAGAGAATATGTGAATATGTAACTGACATATTTGTCCATCTTTATTTGCGTTGCTGCTTATCAACAAATGAATATTGCTCTTGGTTAAGCCACATTCTCCACAAAGTATTTAAAATGTTTGCATAAAATATTTGAGCTATCATTACTGGCTTTGCTGCTGGGCAAATCTAAAATGTGCACTGTTCACACACAGCAACAAACAGACATGTTTACACATTACATAAATGTACATCTGCATTGTCACAGAAGTTGAAGCCTTCTTTCTCTGCCTTCAAAGTCTGTTAATTTTTAATGACCACACAGTGTGGCAATTAAAAAAAAATGTTTTCATGACTCACGAGTCAGAAGGCCGACCATATCTTTGGCAAATACACCCTGATTTCGAGTGTAAAAAAATGGGTAACATATAGCAAAATGAGACAACAAGGTTTTCATGTGGGAGTAGTAGTACACTGAGTGAACACATTTGGCTGAAGACTCAGGAATGCTGCGTATTGTTTGTGAAGTGCCTGAGACCTTATGAGTAGGATTTATGCGAAGAACTAGGTTAAGATGTGGCTTGAAGGGCTGCATTGTGAGAGTCTAAGTATGAGCACAGAAAGGCTCAGGAATATGTGGAAACGTGTGTGTGTGTTTGTGCAGAGTGTTTGTGTGAATGTGCAGAGGGGTGACATGTGTAGATGTGATGGCTGCAGCCATGCATAGATGTTCACACCAGAGAGAAAGTAAACAAACATGGCAGCAGAATGGTAAGAAATGTAGCAACCACTATTCGAGCACACTGACCCGTTCCGTCCTCCTCCTCTCTCTCTGTGTCCTCCTTCTTTAATTCATCCTCTTGGCCTCTGTTTGTTACTTTGGCTGAGGAGGTTATGCTTTCAGCCCCTCTTGTCTGTCTGTTTGGTTGTTAATTAGCATGATATCTCTACAACAACTCTTACTACTTAACAGATTTCACAAAAATTCGGCAAAACAATTTTCTTTGCAGGAGGCAAAGGCAGTAACACAATGTTTACAAAAGAACATTTTTTCTGACAACTGTAAAGCACAGAAGCATTTTTTCCCTTGACTCTTAAATTTTGATTCCGTGGTCCAACGTGTATCTATGTGTATTGGCAGCAGTCACCAGATTTTGCATATTATTCAGCAGTTGTTTTGTCTTTCCATACCATTTTTAATAGTTTGCCGAACTGTGGCCAGTTTCCCATTAAAACTGTGTAACCCTCTGGTTGCACAACCAAATTTAAGTCTGCACACATATTAACTCTGAGCAATCTTACAGAATGTGAGGACATTTGACATTGCAATAGTAACATTAAACATTTAAATGGCTTTAACTAAGGTCTGGAAAGTGACTGCCTTGAATTTTTTACATTTATATTACAAGGACTTCTGATCTCCAAAAATCTGCATGATCGGCATAAATGCTTTTTGGTAGTTAGCACCTGAGTGCTTTTCTAGTTTTCAGCTTTTTCTTCTTTTCCCAAATCCCTTACTTAGTATGGTAGATAATAGTATCTTTGCTTCTGGGGTGTCACAGTGAGGGGAAGAGTGGAACTAAGCACCCAGAGCTCCAACATGGGGAGGGTCCTCTGAAACCTGGAGTTTGTGGTATTGCATTATAACTGCTACTATTGACTGAATAAATAGTTTGAGAAACTGATTTCATCTCAAACAATATATGAAGATTTATTAAAATCAAAAGAGAAAAGAAAGACGGGCAAAAACGAAAGCAACGGATGGAGAGCATTTTTTGAACACACTTGCTAGAAATGTTTCAGAATGGTATTAAACTGGTATGTGATGAGGCTAGCTAAAATTATCACAGCAGCATTGCCAACATTTGTCTAAGTTTCTTCTATGTTGCAACAGACTGGGTTAGCACTTGTTTAAATGTAAAAAAAACACATGGGAAATAATGTTGTAAAACCTGTATTGAAAGTGGAGGGCGGCATTCTGAGGCTGCATATGCATGTGGCCCTAACGAGTGTGAGACGCCACTGCTGTGCTATATGAGCAAAATGTTTCTCTTTCTTTCCCATCAGTGACATATCAACCGCCTGAGCTTTCATACTGTATCTGTGGAGACTATCAGTACTTGGCTGTGCTCTTGCTCATTTTGAGTCCTGATTTTGAACAACACACTCACAGGTGACTCCTCTGTGTGTGTTGTAGTATAGTGCTCATGCATCATATATGCTATTCAAACGTTATGACACTGATGACCGCAAAAAAGGTGCTGTCTCATTTCTCCAAAAAATACGTTGGTGAAATTTTGACCCGTGAACCATAATGAAGGCAGTGAATACTTATTAAAGGAGGAAGACCCAGAACTAATGGAAGAAACTATCCATGACTTCTGTTAACACAAAGTAAGTGATATGAAATATTTAAAAAAAAAGGTGAAGAGAAAGAGCCATTCTTCAAACAGAAACCAAGGGCAGACTTTTGTGAGGTGAGGAATGGAAACCTTTCATGGTACATTGAAGGGAATAAATATTCTAGGAGCCTTGATAATATTGGGCGGCTTTTATCCTGAGGAGAACTGAAGAGAAAGATATAAGACGGGTGAGAACATGGTGGTCTTTTCTGTGATCACACTACAATGACATTGACATGACATTTCACAATCCGTTCTTTTAAGGGTTTTATATTATTATTATTATTGTCGTTATTTTATTCTTCTTATTATTATTTCACATATTTATATACGTCATAGTTAACCAAACATTCCCCAGGTCATTTGCAAAAGAGAAATGTTCAGAATGCTAAAATAGGAATATCCATGCAATTAATATTCAGTGAACAAACATCCATGCCCACGTGTTCATACTTTAATTTGCAGCAGAAAGGCTCATAATTGGATATATCAGCGAGGAAACTCCAGCGATTGTGCACAATAGAGAGAAATTATCTACAGTTGAATTTTCTTTCTTTCTTTTTTTTTTTTTTTTTTTTACTGCGCCCTCAATTAACTGGTCAGTTGTGATGTCTGAGGCAGTCATGTGACGCCAAAGAGGCCCCAAATTTTGCTTAGTTATTACCAAAATGAAAGAGAATCTCTAACCCTAAACCCTCCCCATCCCCTCCTTAGAATGAGACATGGTAGGAGCCACGTAGCAGGCAAATGCCCTTGCTCTGGCAGAGCCATTATGCAGATGATATGCTAATGAAGTTATTCGATTTGGTTCTGCTCAGGGTGCACTGCACTGGGGGAAGATAATCAAGCACTGATCAGCACCCAGTGCTGCACTCGCTGTGTGCTTGTACATATGCGTGTGCGTTTGTGTGTGCTGAATGTATCCAGCCATGTGTGCAGCATTGGTTGTGCTGGTTGGCTTCCGGAGAGAGAAAATATGTTTGGGTGCACATGTACTAAATATGTGGGTCTGTAATTATTTTTGGTTGTTTTTTTTTTTTTTTTTTTTGCGGTTAATGCACTAACTGCCCTCTGTTACACAAACTGTCTCACTATATTTTCTAATAATGTGTATGTGGCTGCTGCAAAGATTCTGTGTAACCTTAATGGTATGTCCAGGGCCGCAGCCATGGATTTTAGAAATGCTGTGTCCCTCAAAGCACTCCCCTCCTCTTAAATTATTTGGAGCTTTCATATTTTATTCATTACATTTTCTTTAAATTTTACTTAAAGTTGTTTCGGAGCCTTCTCCAGGCTGCCTAAATTATATATATTATGGTAGAGAAATACTAAGTCTTTTGTAAGACTTGGTGTTGAGTGTACAGTACGTGAAAATGCATATGTAGCTGGGTCAGATTCTTAGGCTTGTTAAATGTATTTTTAAATCAGATGTTTTCTCCTCATCTTGGATAAAATCATAAAACCATTCTAACTTTAGTAATGCAAAACGGCTAAGTTACACGGATGATATTAGCATGTTGCAGATGTACTGGTGTATAAATCGGCCAGCAGGTCTAAGGAGGAATTGCAGTGTGAGTTAATATAGAAACAGTGTCACCATTGCAGTTATGTCTGCTAGAGAACACTGACAAGTTTATTTTTTTAAGATAATGGGATCAGACAGTAAAGCACCCCCATGTGTAGTTGTAGAATGAAAATACCCTCGAAATTCGCACAAAGAAAAAAAGAAAAGAAGCACAGAGGACACGACCTCAGTGTCCTCAGTGGTAGCTACGTCCCTGGTGCTGTCACAACAAATGTACTAGAACTCTGCTACAAGGCTCTGGTATTTATTTATTTTTTAAAGTTCGGTTGTTGGCGATGCTTCAGCTCCTTCTGTCTCTTATGTTCTCACCTTGTACTGACTGGCTCTCTCTTGATAT
>JBBMJY010000011.1:14987124-15009761 GCA_037833715.1 Toxotes lorentzi
TATTGGCCTAGATCTGCCTGTGACTCTTCTGGGAGCCTGTCAAGAGCTAATTTTTGAGACTGAAAAAAGATGTAGCTGTGACTGGGGAATACACTGTATGACTTCTTTTTTTTTTCAAAGTAATCATCTTTATTGTTTTTCTTTTCATATCCGTCTTCTCCTCCCACATCTGTGCATTTCTGTTTCACTGTAATGAATCCTTTATCTTTTATTTAGTCATCCTGAATAGTCTCATTCTGCATAAGGCCTCGGTTATTCTCTAAATGTTACTCTGTCATGGATTCTCTCTCAAAGGTTGAACAAAGGTGCAACAAAAAGCTGTAATCTCTTCTCCTGGTTCAACTTGCTTTCTCATTCTTTGTACCATCTGTTGCCCATAAAAAGATAAAATGTGACTTTTTTGTTCCCGAGCAGTTCCTTTCAGCACTGAGCTGCGGTGCAACACAGATGCAACACAGACACCTCCACGCTGGCTAAATAAGTATGAAAAAGTTTAATCATTTGAATTTGTAACACTCAGGGGCAAATGAATAACATACAACTACACATCTACTTTATGTAGTTAGAGCTAAAAATATTTGCAGACAATGAATTTTCCAAACAAAAGATACCAATACTACGATCAGTTTAATACATTAGTACATGAAAGGTAATTATACTGACCTTGGAAAATAAATGACTGATTCTGATTATTGTAATTGTCCTGACCCTAAAGAGAAGTTACTTATCTAATTTAATTGTCTTATTTATTTGGTATAATGTGGCACTGGCGACTTTGCCAGACAATATTCATTTTAGTTGTCAGCATCTCACTTTGCATTCTTTCAGGATGTTGGATGTTTCCAAAGTGCAGCAGCCTTTTTCCATTATTGGAAGCTCTTGTTCGGTCCATAGCATCATGTAGTAGACCACAGGTGTGCAAAATGCCAAAGATTCTTAGTGAAGTTTGTAAGTTTGTAAGAAAGAGGTGAATTTCCTTATATTTAAGAGAATTAAGAATTAAGTAAAGAGCCATTAGATGTATGCAAGGTACAAATACATCCTTAAAAGTTGTCTGAATTTGGCATCTGAGTTTGTGTCCCTAATGTCTGTTGCAGGGAATATTAGATGAGAGCTGCATATCTAGGTTGTCTTGTGAGGAGGAGTGTAGATATATCTATAAGATGGCCGGGGAACGTCTGAGAGTGCATCATGATGGGGCCTGTTTGAAAGAGAATTTGCAATATAGAGTGGTCCAAGTCCATTTAAAGCTTTATATACTTTATATAAGTAGAGGAACCAGAACTGGCTCCTCTCTTTACTTCTTACTGGCTATCTAGCAGCAGAGTTCTGAATCAGCTGAAGCCTCTCAATAGAGTGTTTTGGAAGGCTTGTGAATAATGCATCACAAAGTCTATTTGAAACTGGTGTAAATTAGTTTTTCTGCATCATTCCAGGTCACAAAGGGTCGAACTATGGCAGGGTCTCTCAAATGGAAGTAAAACTCAAGGGTTTTCGTATAAGCTCTACGTTCTCAGCCGTATTTTTCCATTTAAAGTGTAACACACTTTAAGTAAAAATCTGCAGTAAAATGTCCTGCAGTGCCAAGCACTGATGTCGTGAATCTGTCTGACCGCCACAGAAATATTCCAGCCGCTTTTGTTCTGACTGCTCAGATGATTTATTTATTTATTTTTTTGCAGTTTGCTGAGGGAAGAACTCTTGGCTTAGTGCATCTCCCAGTGAGAATGTTTAACCGTTGTCACGCTGGGCTCTGAATTTTGTGAAAGTCCTTGTTTTCCACAGTGGACAGAAATAGGAGACCGCTGCCAACGTATGGGACAGTGCTGTCAGTTCAGCTTGATGCCTGTCAGATGGTACCCATTTAGAGACTGAGGAAGAGGAGGTGGAGCTCCTACACCAAGCTTTAAAATAGTATTGATAGTAGAGAATGGCTTTGGTAACAGTACAGTAAAATGGCAGACATCCCTGTGTAGGCACTAATTTACCAAACAACTAAGTTAGCTCAGTAATATTTCAGATTTCATGTGAAAATTTTAATATTATCACTATTTATTGTCTCCACAATTACAGTTAGGACACTAAACATCAAAACATAAACATCAATCAAAAGAGTCCAAGGCCATACATGTGACACATCAGCTAAAATTAAAGTCAAATTACAGTAGCTCCTCACAATAAACCTCATGACACCTGTGCCAGACATTTCATGTTGTTTGTGTTGCTTTCAGAGCCAAAGGACCATTTATGGTCAAACAAAGGGATTGTGGGCATTTTTCCCGTGATAGCAAAATATTTCATTTGAATTTCACTTCCCTTAAACACCAAGTGCACTTTGTTTTCCAGATTATTGCTTAAATTCAGGTTAGGAAGTGAGCTGGAATTTATGAGGTGTTTACATTTAAATCCTGAACTGAGCACAATCCAGAAATCTGGCTTTACAGATTTTTCACAGTAGTTCAGCACAGCATGTGTACAATCAAATGTGGGAGCTTAACAAATGCTACATCTTTTATTTTTTCTTTATTTTCCCCCTATTTCTCTCTGCCTGTGTCTCTCCATCCCTGCCCCCTTTCCCAGTCCTCCGCTGTGTGCCTGGTTGTAATTGAGTCATTTTCTCCTCGTTCGAGCACTGTCTCCGGCAGGCAGCTGCATCAAGGTGACCTCCTGCTATTGTTTGGGCCTCTGTGTTTTTGTCTCGCTAGCTCGCCAACATAATCACTGCCTTTCAAGCAGTGTAATGGGTCAGCTGTGGCAATGAGACATCATTTCTGACCCTGGATACCTTGCTTCACAGTTGGAAATGTCAGTGAAGAGGCAAGGAGGTACAGCAATGAATGTAGTGATGTAAAGCTGCGGTCCCTTTCTTATGTGTCCCTCTCCCTCAGAGCGCTCACTCTGTCTGATTCTGGGTTGTTTTTACTCAGCTTTTCCCTCTTGAAAACAGCCCGAGGGGGAAACTGGGATCTGTTGGGAGCTGGATCTCCTCTCCTCTCCTCCCCTTAGAGTGTAGTTACTGAGAGGAATAATCTCTCTGTCTGTTTAAAGCACTAATCTATCTGTCAGTCCCCGTCTATTAATTGTAGCATTAGTGTCTTGCAGTCAGGCTGGACAGATGGGGTAATTACATTGATTTTTACAGCTTTTTAACCTTTATTTGGCCAAATGACATACGACAACAAAGTCTCAATGACAAAACTTCAAAATTTGAAACTGAGTGCATTGAGCAGGAGTTATGATGCTTTTAAAACGACATCTTCTTGACCTGCACTAGATGGTACTTGACATCTTTTCTGTGTGTAACTGGGACAGAGATCTAAACAGCAGTGACTAAGTAAGTCTGTGTCCCCCATCCTCAATGTCAAATCACTTTCTCGGGGCAATAATGACATTAAAAAGTGTAAAGCGGAACATATTGGCAACTGTAAGATTGCAGATTAGGAGTGGGTTTTGTGGAAGGTGGATCATTGCCCGTAAATTCTGTGAGATCTTCTTGATGAAGCGTCGATCACCACGATCTTAAGGAGCTTTGAAAACAGCTGTCGTGTCAATCCGAGGGTAGCAGAGGGTAGAAAAGACATTTTGGTGCCATACATACTCTGTCATTTGTGAAAGGTTCTGAAATGTTCTGCTTTCAATCTGTATGATGACATTAAAGTTACAGTCCATTTTTTTTAAGATTCCACTATAGCCATTAAACCTGTTCACACTCATTCATTAATTCTGTATATAGTAGTTTGTGGAGTCTGCCATTCCCGTTCTGGATTTAACGGGGGTTCAATCCCAAGCATTTCAAACTGGAAACATAAGTACAGCTACAGGAATGGCTCGTCTTCTTCTGCTGTGTTTCTGTCAAAGTAGCTACTTGAGAGTGAATTCAAAGCCCCCATTGGTCAAAAAAACATAACATTTCAAATGGAATTCTACATATTTACTGTTATGTTCATTACCACCAGTGGCCACAGGTGTTGCCAAATTATAACATTAAACTTAATATTTTAAGCTTTTTTTTCTGGGGGCTTGAGATGGTTCTGCCACATTCAATTCAAAATTAATGAGTTTTACAGCCAGTTTGATAATGTGCTTCTCTGTTTTTATTTTGAAGTCGCTCTAAATTGACCCCATTTCTGCTTAAGTGCTAGATGTCTCAGAATACTGAGAGTAATCATTTACACAACTGCAGCTTGTTTAAAGCCTGGCCTTCATGATTAACTGGTTGGTACATCATTTGTATGCACAAAGTTGCACTTTGTGTTGAATCTGCACATCAGCTGAACTGTCTCAGCAGACCTGACCTCCAGTCGGGGTTGTGCTTTGATCAGAAATGAACCAGCCTCCTTTTTTATTGACTATAATGTGTCGGCGACATCAAATTAGCCTCAATAAAACAATCTCGTTTGGACCACATGCCACCCCTGGCTTTATAAGCTCGGTTTTGGCCTGAAAAGTCATTCATGGCTTCTGGCTTTGAAGAGAGCTTTCAGATTAAGAGATGTAGTAACTGCAGTTGAACCAGAGGCTATTTAAAGGCAGTGGTTAGGATCCAGGGCTATATGGTTCTCCATGGTTCTCCATGGTTCTCCATGGTTCTCCACATCCGTGCTCACATGGATGTGGATGTTTAGGATCGCAGTGGATGAGGAATATTTAGCATAGCATAGTCCGTTATCCTCAGAGCAGAAACCAATGAACACAATAGGTGTTTTTTTGTATAAAATATTGCATAGGAAGAGGCTAAAGCCCAAAAGTTAATGACTTCATGCAAGGAAAAAGGACTGAGAGGAATGGACTGTAGTTAGTAGCAGCTGATGGTGAAGTGTTGGCTTTAAATAGCTTGAGAAGAGACTGAGACAAATCGTCACCTGGAAAACAAGAGTCAGATGTTGGGAGTGTGACTCATGGGCTTTAAAAGAAAAATATTCCACTGTTCGAAATTGTCTCTACACTAAAGCATCATCATTCAGATTCAACTTCAGAGAGTGAGATCGGATCGCCAGGTGAGTACAAGTAAGCTGGCGGTTGAAAGAGTTTGAGGGATGCCTTGTGAGAGCAGCTGAGCCGTGGGTGGCTGTCAGAGCTGCATTTACAGGCATTAAGGATGAGAGGCACTTGTCTCATTCCTTCAGTGCTTCATTTCTTTTGCTCTTCTCTCGCTCTCTCTCTTTTTCTGGCTCGTGACTGATTTGGCTCATTAAGATCGGGAGAAGGAGAATTACTTATTGTCATTAAATGAAGCATGCTGCTCCCCCTCTCTCGAGCACTCAAGCGGCAGGGCAGTGGAGTGTGGACAGCGGTGAGGGAATGAGAAATAGAATGGGGTGGGGTGGGGTGGGGTGGGGGGTATAGGAAGGCCTTGTGGATGAAGAGAAAGCAGAGGAAATGGAGAGTGACCAGAAAGCAGAGAGATGAGAGATTCACAGAGTGTAAGATGGAGGGCTGAGGCCACGGGGAGGAAGAGGAGAGGAAGAGGGGGCAGACAGGGAGAGGAGGGGCCTGAGCAGGATTTCTGTTTTTTGGCTGGGCTGCATGCTAATACACCAGAGCGTATTGTTTAGCTCAGGGAGCTGAAAAAATGTATAATCCAGGTCAGAGGGATGGAAGCGGGGGGAGGGACAGCAGTGGAGAGAGGGATGAGGGCAGAGCACAAAAAAAAATAAGAGGTCAGAGATTGAAGTATGAAGAGCCAAGCATGCAGGGACCGGAGAGAAAAAGCATGAGAGCGAACATTATCACTTCCATAATGATTAACATCACCATGGCTACAGTTTCTGCTTTGCTCTGTATACATTAAACTATTCAATGAAGACAAAAGGGCCAAAAAAATAGGAGAGGAGATTTAGTTTGTGCTGGTTCCTGTCGGCTTGTAACCTGCACAAAAATGCATACAGATTTTTACATAAGTAGCCTGCAATGGCTAGTACTCTGTGTGCATGTGTGTTTGTGTGTGTATGTGTGTTAGAGCTAATATTATCGACTCTTGAAGAGGAAGCTTGAATGCACAAGGCCCGAGGGCAAAGCCACTCAAGAACATCCCCTGCAATACAAGTGACCTGCTTTCTTGACGCCGGCTCTTTCCCATTACCCGGAGTGGCATTTCATTTAGCTTCCGTCATTCCTTCATTCCTGTTTTTCATTCTTTTCCTTTTCCAGACGGGATGCGGGCTCTTGTGTTGCTGACACGTTGTCCCTCTGTCTTTTTTGTTTTTTCTTCTTTTTTAAAATTTTTTTTTATTTTGCTGTGACTGTTTTTTTTTTTTCTTGCTTCTTGTATTGTATTACCAGTGTTTATCCACGTCTTTTGGTCTGTCTCTCCCTCCTTTTTTTATTTAAATCAGTGGCTTTATTTATTGTTACATGTTTGGTGCATGCGAGTTGTTCCTCAAAAAAAACAAACAAAAAAAAAGTAGGAACACGTTGCTTTCGGCTCACTTATGTGGTCATATTCCTTTGTTCTGCCACAGACTGTGCACCTTGGGGGGAGTGATATTTGAGGTCAGGTTCTATTGAATGCTGCGGTTGACATGACTCAGCTGACAAATATCCCTGAGCAATAAGCTCTGCTGCTTTTAAAAGTGTTCGTGCTTCAAGACCAACTGATGTTGACAGCCATACATTCAGACAGAGTTTGTTTGGTTGAAGCACTTAATGCGACAGAATGTTTAGTGCTTATTTTGTGCGTGCTCAGCCTGAGCCAGACACAGGTGAGTTAATAAATAAACTTGTTTAAAGTTAAAGCACCACAGCGGTGTTGAAAATGTGATGACTGTGAGCTTAGCTGATATCCAAATGGATAAAGAGGTGACAAGGACATACTGTGAGGTGTCAGTGATTGCTGATCTCACTGATGCAGCTAAACCAGGTCAGTATCATCTAATTGCACAGCTGCAGTGTCAGCAGTTTCAGGCCTGCAGTTCAGAAGTCCAGCATGTGCCACCTACAGGCAAGGTAAGTCATAGCTTCAGCAATTTTAACACTAGTGCCACCAGCAGGCAATAAGTGTTGCATGGTGTTGTTTATTTGTTCGGTAATTGGCTCTGCACAGGTGTCTGTTCTGTGTTGATCTTTAACACTACTTTAACCACGTTTCAACAAAGTCTTCCAAAGGCAGTATTTAGTGTTTCACGTGGAATTTGTATATTTCTGTTGTAGTGTTTGAAGTTTAGCCTGATGACACAGTGATGTTTCTGTTTTAGCCAAGATAGCTCTGTTAAGTTTGGTGCAGACATTCATGCTAGGCAAACGCTAGCATGCTAATGCACTACATGCTTAACAGTTGATACAGATTTTAAATGAGAAACCTCAAAGACAAACACATAAAATGGCAACAAGGTTGTCATATGTAGAACTGTTCTGAGCTCTCCCAATACAGCAGCTGTTGTTAATGTGAATTAGGGAATTTTGTGTGTTACTTCACATATATAAATGGCTTTACATTTAAAAATCAGAATCCACACACATCAGCTTTAAATGCAGAACATTAAGGTTAATCAGGGGACACTCAAATAATATTTTGCGGCTCAATAAAGAGTTTCTGCAGTGCATCTGCTTTAATACGTTTAGTTTCTCTCTGTCTCTATTGGTGTTAACCTGCACTGGGAATAGAAGAAATCTGTTCATGTAGAGATGCCAGCCTTCATACAGGGAAATACTTGTATTTCACAGGTATTTTAACCAATGCTGCAAACAAGTTGTGCAGCAAAAACCAAGTTTATGGACTTGAAAAACTTTCAACTTCAGGACTTCTGGGGGCATGTAACTTCCTCTGCTGTTTTCTTTGTGCTCGTGTTTTAAGCCATATAGATTTTTTTGACAGCTAGATATACAGTGGAAAGTTAAACAGAGAGGTTTCTCTTTTACTGTTTAACATACTAGGTCATGGGAGGGGAGGCAGCATGTAGAGCTTTGAAGGTACACGAATAAACCGGTAGCTGCAAAAAATATTGCATCTAATTCTATTTATACCTGTAACAGTCCAAAATCATCACTGTGTAGAAGACATATCAAGAATTTCCAGACCATTACACAGCAATAAATGGCAAAACATTAACGTCTTATTTTCTGGCAAGAGAGAGCCATTAACATTTCATAGTTTGTGTATTCATCTGAAATATTATGTGCTCAAACATCGAAGCCGAAGTCCATCTTCTCTTTTCTCATCCCTCATTTGTAGTCCTCTCAGCCATTATTCTCTGCAGTCAATACCCCTGAACATCTAAGCTTCCAGGCAAAACTTCCTTCAGACTTCAAACATTGACTCAGCATTGAACAGTTAAAGTCAATATTTTTTTTCTCACCTTCAGACTCCCCTCCCCTTCTATCCGTCTTTCGGTTGCTCTTTGTCTTTAGTTATTTACAAAGGCGGCAGTTTTACTGTGTGGCTTTACTTTTTCTCATCTTTTATCTTATAAGAGGGCGTCTGTGCACACAGTCACCACAGGTGTCTCTTGAACCGGTGTGAAGCAGTGATACAGATGTAGAGGAGGAAAGTGAGAGAGAAACAGTGCAGCAGAGAGAAACAGTGAGACAGCGAGCAACTAGAAGGAGAAAAATAATAATAACGAGAAGCCGGAGAGGAGGGCAGCAAAAGCAAACAGCGCCAGTAAAGATCAAGAGAAAAAGAGAGATGGCAGGAAACTAGAGAGAAGATGTGAGTTGCATTTTATCTGCTCCAGGGCTTTGTTTGCTATGTAGATGCTCATATATGCCAAAGGTACGCTCAAAGTTATTCTAATAGGTGGAGTGTATGCGAGGATGAAACTGAGAGAGAACAAACACTCATAGTTTTAGACTGTTTCCGTGCCAACATCTGGGAGACAGTTGAAGACTTGGATTTGAATGCAAATTATTGCTGCTGTCCTCATCTAGAGTCCCCATGTGCAGAAGCTGCTGATATAGAGTTGGACTGTCTGAAGTGTCTCAATACTCTCCTTATTTTGTGGGCAAAGCATCTGTGATAGAGTTTGTCTTTTTCCAAACAAGTGAACAGTAGCATGCATCAGACACACCAGAGAAAAGACACACACTCTCACACTTTTTTTGTGTGCCAGCCACTCCCTGAAACATGTTTCATACGGTGTGCGCATTCTACCAATCTCACCCACCATCCTCCACACACACACACACACACGCCATCGCACACAGAGACACGCACTCACACTCCAGGGTGGAACTTAATGGAGTGTGATCTGGTCTGACGTCTCGGCATCAGGGCCCTCATCTGCATGCAGGCAGTATTCACCAGCATTCCACAGCCCATAATAATAATAAATCCAGACTGAGGAATTGGCACACCTAATCTGACAGGCCTTTATGGATACCCTCATTCATGTAGGACCAGTGCCACACTGTATTATATTCCCTTACTCTCTTATATAGCCTGCACGTCGCCAATTGTTAAAAAGCAAAGATTAATGATTTGAAGGAATGTTATTTCTCTCTGAGACTGTATGAATCATCTTTGACACTTATAGATCACATGGGGAGATCAGGGGCAGGAGGGTAAAAAATAGAGTCGATGGATAACAAATGGGACTGAGGGACCAAATGAGACTGAAGATCTGATGAGAACACACATTATTAGATCAAAGAGAATCCTTAGAAAATGTGGCATTGTGTTTTACCTCACACAATAAGCTCTAATGTGTAACACGGACGGAATTTGCACTCCGATTAAAGTCTGTCTGAGACGAATGTGCTGAATTATTAAAATGTCTTAATTGCAAGAGCGGTTTGCAGAAATTTCTATTTCTTGAAGGTATTGAGCTCCTCACTGTTACTTCTGCAAGACAAGTATTGGATTTGCACGTTTTTCAATATTTATTGATAACAATTATATGATTTATAGAGCGTTTATTCATAATCCATCCGTCCATCCATCTATAGAGTTGGGTCGTGGTGCCAGCAGGTTAAGCAAGGTAGTCCAGACGTCCCTCTCTCCAGCAACACTTTCCGGTTTCCCCTGGGGGGACCCTGAGATGTTTCCAGACCAGATGAGATATGTAGTCTCTCCAGTGTGTTCTGAGTCTACTGTCTCCATTGTTTTCTCCATTCATAAATTTAATCATTAGTCTTTTTTTAAACATTAAAAGCATCATTTTTTCCACTGGTTTCTGGAGGTTCAGTCAAATGTCAAAGAAAAAAATTCAGTTTTATTTCCAGGCCTCCAGATTCTCAGGCTTATCCCTCATGACCTCCAGTAACAGCATCTGATCACTGATGAAATAAGTTAAAGGGCCACCCCTGTAACTTGTTACACTTCCGAGTGCAAGAGCAAATGTTGTCAGAACATCAGATCTAAGTATGTTGTCAGTAAATGTTTTACACATATGTTTAGGGTAAAACATTTTGCGACTCGTCAGATGTGCTCATTAACCCACTGTTTACACATTCAACGGTGATGTGACAGTCTGCAGTTCATTGTGAATAGAACAGATTCAGATATACGTGCTGGTGCCATAATCCACAATCCAAGACTCAAAAGTTGCCCTGATCCTTCACAACAACCCTGTCTGAGGTGAATAAGTGGAGAAAGGTTGGACTTTATTTCCAGTAAAGGTGTGGGCGTGACAACTTGGAGACAAGCCAATTGCGCTTGTTTTTATTCCCCTGAGAAAGAGAAGCACAGCTATTTTCTAATCCAACTCAGTTACGTAAAAACATTTCAAACAAATGCATGAAAAGCAGATGGTTGTGGTCAAAGCTACCAGTGCTTGAAAGCGGTGTATGTAAACACGTAGCTTCGGAAGTGGGCTTCTTTGTTGTGTGCCAGCATAATGATGAAGTGGGCCCCTGCAACTCTGAGTCTGAATGTATGAACAGGAGCATGAAGTTTTGTCATTATGAAAACAAAAAAAGAACCAGTTATGTTTCTGTTTTATGTGTTTGCTGCTGTACATTAGTGATACACAATCATAATTTCTGGAAGTCATGGATGGAGTCTTTGTTCACGGAGGCACAGGTTTGTTCCCACTCCTCAGCTGTCACTTGTACTTTATATTATACAAACACCATGAGATTTAATGTCACACCTGGGCGCTGTGTTAAACAATTGTGTGTGTGTGGGTAATGAAATATGAAACATCATTCTATATGTGCGCCCTCTCATAGTGAACACTTGATTTCCATTTTTGTTACTGGCCATTGACTCAGCGTGCTCACGCCTGTGTTCTGTCACAATTGGAAATACACAGTGTGGAGCAGAAATAGAACAGAAATATCTGTGCATCATCCATCATCATTGTCACCATCAGCTTCGTCATTATCATCTCCAGTTCCCTTTTTAAAGTCACTGATCCCTGGGACAAGCTGTGACCTTGGAGCGACTGCCTCAGCCGTCTCCGTTCGCTCCAGGTCTGGTTCGTAACAAAGTCCCTTCGCAACAGACCCGCTGCTTAATGAACTTCACCCAGATGCTGAGGGGAGCCACAGCCTCCCAGTAGCCCACAGTCCCTCTCCAATCTTGACTTCACCTCCCAGTCCTCCCTTCGAGCTGTCTTCCAGCGTTTCTCTCCCTCAGTCTCTCTCTGTCTCGACTGGAGATGGATGTCATTTTGATTATAAATGAGTTCCATTACTCGTTTCTCTCTTTCCCTTTTGCACGATTTTCCCATGAACAGTCCTCTCTCCTCTTGTCAAGTGTAGGGAGGGGGTGTGAATGAATAATCCAAGCTTTTTTCTGCGTGTATCCATATGTGCACTGTCATGGCAAACATGCCGTAATGAAAACTGTTTGCCGGTGTGTTTGTATTTTAGAGGGAAAGGTAAATATTAAAGAGGTTTTGTAATGCCGCAAGTCTGTAAAGAACAAAGCGATTTATCTTTTCACATCTTTCCCATCTGCACCAGCAGCCAAACATTGAGCGAGTTTGCATTTCCACTTGCCTCACCTCGCCTCATCTCCCCCGCAGCAAAAATAGCTGAGTTCTTCTTAGCAGGAGGGTTGGGGTGGGGAGGGCTGTAAAACGTTTGTTGTTAGAATTTTTCCCACACACTAAAACAGAAAATGGATTCATCTCCTTTTAGCACAAGGGAGCAAAAAAAAGAAAAAAAAAAGAAAAATGTAACTCTGGTTACGCTTAAAAGCTATGAATAAGAAGATAAATGTGGACCAGTATCAGTAGCAGTAGGACGGCAGGAGCCCAAGGCTTGAATGCCAGTAAGGAGGCTCAGTGCACGGATGAATTTGCATGAACATTTATTGAACACATTAAGTGCTCTTCAGATATTCATCACTTCAACAAAAGACAAAATTAATTCCAAAATAATAAACGAAAATAATAAAGAGCGCACATAAAATAACCCTTTAATGTTCTTTAAATGTCAGATTGGTAGGTCGATTGTTTGTAAAGTTATCCGTCCTCCCGCCCACCACCCATTTACTGTGAGCTGCTGAAGCTCCACAGGAAGAGGGTAAAATTTATGAAATTAAATAAAAATGCAGCAGCTTGCTTTAAATTCATCTCAGTAATCTACATAAATAACATGGTTTAACTTCAACAACATCTGACCTTCACAAAATTAACATGAGTTCTCAGTCAACAGAACTGCAGTTTGCTAGCCACATTAAGGCACATCTGAAAGTGCCATAATTCTATTGTTCATCTTTTCCTGTGAGCATTAGAGCTGTTATGTCACATCTTCCAGCACCTTGACCCCTGTTCATAATGGACTTTAAATGCCTATTGTGACATAAGTAATGGAGAGGTGGTGATGGCCTGGAGTACAAGAGAGGGTGTACGTACGTCACCTCTGCATGTATTACCTGCTCCTCTGTCCGAGCTGACATACATGATAGTCATTAACTCATTTGTCAGAAGCAAGACGTGCATCTTTAAAGACAACATATTTACCTCAAGGTCATATAATTGTGACTCAGATCAGCTGAGTGAGTCACAATCACGAAACCCATTATGGCATTTGCAAAGAAACTCTTTGACATATTAACTGCGGCATGTACTCAAGCATTTGTTGTGTCCTTTTTCTGCTCTGGTGAAGCGGGGCTGTGTAATGTGTTTATTTTCACTGACCTGACGACAACTCATCAAACACCGGGCAAATCCATGCCTCTTTAAACAGACGTGAAGGATCTTGCACTGTGCTAATTAATAACCTCCTGCTCTCTTGCTGTTTTGGACATGCTGCAGAGTGTGTCTGCTGAGAAGGAGTGCCAGGGACATGAAGTGTTGGTTTATTGAAAAAGGGAGTCCAGGCCTCTTTGTTATCAATGGGGGTTGGAGTAGCGTGTGTTCCTCATCTCGTTTCCTCTCTCTCTCTCTCTCTCTCTCTCTCTCTCTCTCTCTCACTCTGGTGTATGTGCAGCAGTTTATTTGTGAGTTTGTGTTTGTGTGCATACATACAGCACATGTGAGTACACAGGCATGTCCATGCCCATCCCCTGTGTACGTATATCTGTATGTACAGGCACAGATGGACTTGGAATGCACCATCCATTCCTTTCCAGGGTGTTAGCATGGCATCCTCCCACCGCAGATGGCGTTAATCATTGGCCATTTTGAGCGTGATGTAGCACTGAGAGCGTAGGTACGTGGGAAATCAGTGAGCGAGTGGAGGCCAGACACATGGGACAGCATCGGTGGTGGTAATTGCATAGATGCACGTGACACAACTTAAGGAGATCATAAGAAAAGCGATTAATCCTTCCTCAGCCTCCCTGTTGGAGATGTCAGTTTCTTTCAAGGGCAGCTGGTAGGTTGGGCAGTGGGATGGGATGAGAGTGTTTACATAACTGACCAGTGAGCATTCCTTGTTGGCAGGCCTTCAAAGAGAAGATGAGACCTTCTGTTTGGGGGAACCCAGTCTGCCAGCCCTCACCTCTTAAGGCCACACTGTCTGCGAGGAAAAGCCTTAGCCTACACTGTATAACGTGTATAAGTATAATATATATGCACAGATACAGTACATGTGGTTGTGTTTCCTGGTTTTTGTTAAAGGCTTTTATCAGAGTCACTACATGTTTTCACATATTTTTTTTGACTTTGATTTTACTTCAAATGTTCTAAGACAGTAAAAAAAAAAAAAAAAAAACAACCACAGAAATTAAAGTACGATTAACGTTTTTATGGTTAAGTTCAGGCACTCGCAGCTCTTGGTCGAGGTTGGGGAAGACGGTCACATCATACATCCAACAATTAGCATAAAGCTCATTTTACATGTCATTGTGAGTTTGATTCAAGGCTGTTGCAGCTGAACGGTCAAGCTGGAGCCGGCTGAGCGCGGCCTTGTCCATGGTGCTGAAACCTTCAGTCTTTTTGTTCCTCGGTAAGAGGGTGGTATCCTAGACCCTGGTAGTCACCTCTGGTGCTGACCATGGTTCTGAACTCACACATTCACAACTCTGTCGCAATGATAGACATCAGAGATTGCAGTCTAAGGCCAAACATACATTTCTGAGCTATTATAGGTTTAATTAATAAAAATATAAATGATTTAAAGAAAACTAAATTAGAGCCAAGAGTTTGTAAATTCCTGCAAAACAAAATATTAGATATTGTTGTCATCAACAAGGCAGACGGACGAAAATCAAAAGTGAACTGTTGCACAGCACGACTCTTGTATGTTTACTGAGTAACACAAGCGTTTTCTGGTTCACCTAGCAGAGATCTGTCAGAAAACTTGTTCTGTAAACATCTTGTGTCGGCCACATTCCTTATGCATCCTTTGTAAAAAAATATTGTTGGCGCTGACAGCACGTTGAAATGTTGATTTAAAGGTGGCCCATTTTATGTCATTTTCCTTTTAAAGTTCAAAGCAGCTCAGAGGATGTGTTAACTCATGAGTCTGCTACAGGGAAGCTAACCCCGGGAAAATTTGCCGCTGAAAAGTTGTCAGTTTCTGTCACAAGCAAAAAAGCAGCAACATGGAAGGTACAAATAATGTAAACTGTATAGCGGCTTTGATTCTTTTGATTTTAATGTAAAGTCACACACGCTAGTTGTCATTTTATCGGGGGCTGATAATTGTGCTGTAGTTCTCAGTGAAAATCAAATGTCAGGACGGCACTCAAAGCACTCTCTAGGTCTCTCTGGTCTAGATTTAAAGCAGCATTTTCATCACATGCAGCCCTTCCCACCTCCACACACAGATAGCACACTTGTGTCTTCCTGGCCCTCATTTTTTTGTGACTTAGTAGTACATACACAGCCTTTGCCCTATTGCCTAGAAATCCCCTCACAGCTTTCTTGCACAATCACCCTTTACAGTTTATCTCGACGTACTCTCAATCGTCCTTTCTTGTAGAATCCCCTGCGCTTAATTTAAACTGTCTCTTCTGTCCATTCCGTCTCAGCAGTCGTTTACTATCGGGAGTGAGAGAGAGATAGATCGTGGGCCTTAAATTATCCCTGCTCTACATTGGCTCTGAAGCCTCTGAAGCAGTGTGGGTGGACTGATTTTATGAGTGTGATGATGGTTTGACGTGGCGTAATCCTCTTTCACTGATCTCCCCTCGTCCATCTGCTCTGTCTCCATCCCTCTTTCCTCTCCTCTCTCACCCCTCCATCTTTCCATCCACACACACACTTCACGAATGTAGACACACTTACAGATGCACATACACAAAAATATAAGCACATAGATACACACATACTGTACATATCCACAGCATTCATCAGATTAGGTTCAGATGTTCCCTGCTGTCCTGTGGTGTCTCTGCAGACTAATCGCAGGTCAACAGAGCAGATTTCCGTCCCTCTCTCCCTGCGTCAGCCCCCCCGTATCTTCTGAGGCCTCCCCTCCGTCTCTTCTAGTGCAGTAAAATTTACTAAATAATACAAGGAGCTGGTATTAGAAAATAGACTTCATATGTCTGTACAGTGGTGTGCCACATTTTTTTTAACATCTGCACAGAGATTGTATCACTTTGCCTTTTTTGGGATAATCCTATCCACTGCTGAATAACACAAGCAGTCTCAGAAGAAGACCAGTACAACGAGAACATGTAATTTGTTTGACAAGTGGAACACTTGGTTTTCTGGTTATATTTCTGGTGGTGTGGCAGGGACTCTTTTCTTACTAGAAGACAGTCGAGGAGATCTTCTTTCACCCTGCGGAAATTGGACCCAGCATGCCTCCTGGTCATTTGACTTATTGTGATTTTTAGCTGAAAGTCAATTTTACAGATGTAATTTTCTTTGGAATTATAATTTTGCAAACACTCAGAAGATTCATTTTTCCCTGTATGAACATATGTACATTAAAGTTAATTAATATTCCATGCATCACCTCTGTTTGCCCTGATTTCTTCTGGAGAGGATTTGAAATGACAAAAATATGTATGTGTTGGCAGGTGCTTTTATTTTCTCATCACATGCCAGAGTTTATATTGCTTCTCTCAATTTCACACACTGCCTCCACTTGCTCACCTTTGATGGTTCTGTTGGCAATTTTTCCCTTTGTCTCTCATCTCCTTCGTTCTCTTAATCTTTTTTTCCTTTCTTCTAGCTTTTATCTTTCCTCTGTTTCTCTTCATCTTTTTTTCTCTCAGCCTCCCTTCTCACCATTTTCAGTCCGCACTCCCCCTCCTCTTCTCTCCCTCTCCCTTTCACTCCCTCTCTCTCCTTGCCGTAGCAGTGGGTGTACTAAGCAGGGATTAGGCGTGATTGAAGTGCTGACGTGAGAGTTCTTCCGCCGGGGCCTCTTATCCTCTGCAGTCCCCCATAGAGACCTCTCATTGCTGGGCTTCACTGGCAGGTTGGGCCTGGCCTCTCCAAGGACTCCCCATGGAAATAGCCTCTCTTCATGCCTCCATGCCTTATCCCCAATAGCCTTAGTGCCTTTCCCTGATAGATGCGTGGCTTGGCCCTGATAGAGCTCTCTGCCTGCCAGACTCAAGTCTGGGTTTTTTATTTATTTATTAAAAACAGAGGTCCTTCCTGCTACGGTATATCAAAGCCTGGGCTCTTTCTGAGGGGACCTGTCTTGATCTCTTCCCCCATCTTCCTCCTCTCTCCCGGGTGACACTTTATAAGCATCACAGACATCACAGTGTCTGCTTTGCTTCATGACTTAGATCAGGCCTCATCCATGAGGGCTAATGAACTTACTCAGCACACTTAGCTATTCCTGTCAGATGTTTTAAAGAATCACCAGCTGAGTTTTTCAGGGAGGCGCCCAGTTCACCGCCGTCGTCACATTTTCTGATCGAGCTTGAAAGGTCAGAATGTTTTGTGCCAGTCACTTCCCACGACCTAAATCTTCATTACATTCTGATTCGTCTTCCATCCGCTGCTGCACTGATGGTGATTAACACATAAAAGAGTGAGAGATGTGTGATGTGACGTGCACTCAGCATATTGTGTGCTTTACAACCCCCCGCCCCCACCCCACCCGCCACCACCTGACTTGGATTCTGCAAGAGAGTTAGTCTTTGAAGTCGGGCTGCAGAAAAGAAAAGAGGGGAACAAGAGAAAAAGACTACTATATGCAGAATGTAGTGTTGCCCTCAGGACATTCAAGAATATTCATGGCACCACTTGTTTCAAGTTTGTGGATTTAGCCAGTATTTGATTTTTCCTCTTTGCCTTTCTTTTCTTGGCAATGCTTGTGTTTGCTCAAGAAAACGCTGTAATTACCTATTTAGCCCCAAATACGACCCTCAGCTTCATTTCCACGCTGTGCAAGTATCTGTGCGAATTACAACACAGGCTTTTTGACATTTTCAGCAACAGCCATTTTACCTCTGAACCTTGCTGTTGCCGGGTGATCACTCTCTGAGAACGGATGTTAAGTATTGGATAATCACAGTTTTTTGAAAGAAAGGGCCGTAACGTTCAGACTGTCTGTTCTGTGACATGCCTGCAATGCATGATGGCAAAAAAAGAGAGATTGATGCACACAAGTACGTCCGCACACACATATGTTTGCATACATCTATAAACCTATACAGTAATCCTCTCTTCAGATTGCATGCTTGTGCTCCATATGCATGCGTATGGTGGCAATACACTCCACACAATGTGCTTTATTTTAATATCTTAAATATTCCACTGTAACAAAGAGATGAGTAAAAAGCAGATTCTGATATACTGTAAATGCTAATGTGCTCAAGGATTTCAACTTGGTCTACAGCTATTACTTCACTGCTTGACTTTGGTTCGCAGCTCTCACATCTATTACGTGCAGTGAAATTCATAGAGAATAAAGAATCGTGAGAAATTCATTTTTTTTCGATTCTGCTCTGGCATCCTGGTTCATTTCACACAGACTTTACCCTATCACACTTTTCTCCTGGCTCAGCCACTCATCACCTCAGCACATTGACTTTTCCATGCATGTACGCAGCTAGTCAGTATAAGCCTACTCAAACCTATAAAAGATATTTGACCAGCCTCTCTTTAGCACCTCTATCTATCTTAGCATGTCAACCCTCTGAACATGATTGGTGCAACTCCCACAAAGTGATAACTTGATTCTGAACACGTAGACATATTGTTAGAATTAGAGCGATTTACTCTTTACAAGGATATTAATATGTCTAAGATACTTCATAATCATTCAGAGTTTGGAAGTTTCCTCATTATCGGCCAAATCCAGTGATATCTCGTGATACTTCCATGGTTACTCTGCAAACAGGAACTGCTAATAACTAATGCAGCATGACTCCTCATGGTGCAAATCTGCCAAACTCTAAAGAAAACAGGGCTCTAGGTGTAGACCACACCTAAGCTCACTCTGTGGCAACATTATACTCCCTACTTGCATCCCCCAAAGCATCATGGGAAACGTAGTTCCAAAATTGGAACACAATCATTCCAAACAGAAGTGTGTAAAAAAAAAAAAAAAAAACAGACTATTGAAAGTTTTCAACGTTCTTTTTTATTGCATCAGCTTAGTTGACCAGGCTGCTGTCTGTGCATCAGAATCTTCATGTTGGCAGAGAAAAAAAAACGTCAAAGAAATATGACAGACGAATTGTCTAACATCTACCAGCCGCTATGTCTGTGCCCCGTTTAAAAGAGACTTCAAAGAAGCAGATCAGGTGGTTGTCATGAAGCCTTTTGCCTCAACAGACAACGCGTTGAGAGCAATAAGGCTGCTCAGCAGCCTCTGTGTTTGGTAGAAGGGGATCAAATGCAGGCCCATCCTAGAGGACAACTTCTCTGTTAGCCTCATTGATGAGCAGGGAGGAGGTGAGGGGCAGGGACACTGCAGGAATAGTTATGTCTGTGATCTTGGATCTAGGGTTACTAACAAGTCGCCATGCTGCTCCTTGAGTCACTGGAGAAGAAGGTTGTTGCTACTGCCTACAAAAAAAAAAAAGACCCCTGGGTTTGAATAGCCTCATTCTGATTGGTTGAACATATTATTTCACACAAAAGGTCGGAAGAAAATCTTGTTTATTACACATGAAGATCGAGGCCGTCCAAATCCGGGGGACGGGGGCGTTTGACCATGAATCCTGCATAATGTGACTTCTGGATGAACCTCCTTAGCTCTATGCTTATGTGGGCGTCCGTTAAATGCCACATCATAGACTGGAACCGAGCTAATCGCTGCATTGTGTAGCTGTGTGGCCGACTTCTAAACGCCCTTTCCCTGCTCCTTCTCACTACCTACGCTGTTGATTCTCAGGGCAGGCGGGAGCGTATGGCACTTATTACAAGTTAATGGATCATAAATTGAAACTGAAAGTTCTATAAAAGAGCTCCATTCATATGCACATGCACTTGCAAACACGCGCACTCACACTCCCACACACACACACACACACATCGCTCGCACAGAGATTTCTTCCGAAGCCTCCGACCTCGGTGTTCCTCATTCGTTATGCCTAGCCATCGCCTGGTTTGAGGTCATCTTTTATGAATTACTGGTCTAAATTTACGGTAATAAGTTTTTGAGCGTTTATGTGATGTTCTGCCCTGCATGTCCTCCACTGTGAAGTGCAAAAGTAGGAGTCAACCTTTGGAGTTTTTCCTTAATGGACTACTGCTATCTACCAGTTACACTCTCTGCTGGTGAGGTCATCCTCACTGTGGTTTGTGAGAGTGTTTAAGTGTGTTTTTGTGTGTTTGAATGACGTAGTTGGCCTTTTTGTATCCAAACCTCCAGAGATAGTTGTATGGAGTATAAACACACAGACACACAGACACACACACTCACTGCTTGGCTCTGTTATATTTTTTTGCTATCGTTTGGATTTGATTATGTCGTCATGGCACAGCTAAAAGATTTGATATACAATATTTCAGCCTTGTGAGTTTTGCAGATCGTTTATCTCAGTGCAGTTCAGGGGAAAATTAAACCTGAAGGAGAGATGGCCAGCCCCAACTTGGGTAACAGTACCTTCCATTGTGGAGCCACAGTCTCCCGATTCCTCAACCACATCAGATTAAATGTGTCACCATGAATAATTACAAATCAAGCGTGTTCATCATGGCAATTCAGCAAATTTCCCTCGTCTCATCTCACCACCGCTCATTAATGTTTCACATGTAGCACACTGTGGACAAAGTGTTTGAGTAAATACCAAGGAACACACAGATACACAAACGTGCAATAAACATGCATCACTAAGCTCAGTGTGGCTCTAATGGCGACTTCATGAGCTCACTGTAATACTCTAAACGGCCCCTTCTGAGATTGAGCAGCAGCTCTTTACTGTTGTGTCTCTTTGTTCCTCCTTTTTGTGTTTTATTTTTGTCCTCCTCCTTGGCCAGTATCCTCTGTCACTGGCTCCCTCACCCAGTTCCACAGAGCTGCTTAAATAAACCACCATGATCATCATCACCACCACCATCATCATCATCTCTGTCGTTATCCAATCACCCAGATAATGAAACGATGGATGTGGGTGTGTGGTTATTTACTCAGCATTCTCCCACCACACGGACTTTGCGGCACGACAGCCAGTTAAAAAACAGCAAAGTGAGGGAGGCAGTCAAGAATAATGCAGCAAAGCTCATAGTGTTGTTAAAGACACTAAAGGTTGCTCATAAACAACAATAAACAAACATTTTTGAAGTTAGGATTTCATATCTTTACGTATTGTTCTGCATCATTTTCTGCCACCACACACACACCCACCTGGGCTTCGGCCCCTCGTCCATCTGGAGCAGCCTTTGGTGTAGCGCGACAGTCGCACTCCTCACCAGTTCTAACTGGTCAAACACTTATGCACAGACACACACAGTCACACAAGCTCCAGAAATAGACATTTGGAGTGATAGCCTGCAGGGTGGAGCTGACCAGTCTACCATACAGCCAGCTGTCCCACAGGAATGGGCATTTACTTAGATTGGTCCACACACACATGACTGTGGCATGAGCTTTACTTTTTAGTCTCACAAATGTGTTTCTTCCTTCTTTGGATGAGTTTGAGAGGAATAAGACAAACAAAAAGACTTGCATGTAGATCTGAGAAGTTGTGACAGATAATCTAATCAATAATGACCCTGCAGCTATTGTGCACAGTTTTCTGTTTTTGGAAAGTGGAAGCTAGCTAACTAGCTTACTTTTCATCTGTTTTGTTTCAGCACCCGCTTTTGTCATTGGCAGCTTCTGCACATACTCAGTCCTCCATTACAGAAATAGGAGACTCTATTTGGGTAAAGAAAATAATTCAAATCCTGTGCCTCTACACTGTTGTAGATAACTATGGGTTTCATTAGTGCTAACATTGCAGCAGATGGGAGTTCTCCACTGCCAGAGACATAAGCTGGTAACAACAGAAAGTTTAAAAATTAGTGTCTCCTCCCTCTCTATTTACCGACTCAGTAAATGGGTTTGAACTGAGAATTGATTCTAGATCAAATCGTGACTCTTTAAATATGTTTGGTTTTCTGAATTTCAAAAGCGCATAGTTACTGCAATCCTAAAACACCTGCGATCCTAAAATTGATACAATAATTCAGGAAAGTTTGCAATGACTAAAATGACAAAAAAAAATGAAACAGTGATGGTTTCATTTCTTTTCTGCGTGCATTCTGACACACAGAGCAATGGAATGACTCATCTCTTGCTTAAATTTGTGGAACCAGCCTAAATTTGTTGATGCAATGTCCTTAGCACAATGGAAATAGGGCACACAAGTCCATGAGGTGCTCACTTGTGTGTTATCCAACTAGCAGTAAGCCTCCTGGCGTTTGTTCCTCTCTCCTTGTATTTTGAAGGGTCCCGAGGGAGAGAGAGCAGGGTGAAATGGAGAGGGGAGGTGGTGGTCGGGGGGGACAAAGGGGATGCTTTTAGAGTACCAGACCTAATAAAGCACCTTTTCTCTATTTGATAAAGCAAAAGGGAGGAAGATGGAGAGTGAGTGTGACAGAGAGAAGGGAGGCAAAGAGAGAGAGAGACTCAGAAGGAGGAAGCTTAACATGAGTCCTTGCATTGCCGGAGAGTATTTTTCTTTCTTCCTCTCTCTCTGTGATTTTTATTCTCTCATTCCCATTCTCTCTCACTTCTCCGCACATACTCATCCTTTCAGAGTGGTGATTTATCCCTTCATCTCCAGAGTGTCATTGAAGAGAGCCATTTGGCTCTCCAGACTAATAATCGTCGCAGAGATGGAGAGAGGATAATGTTATTGACTTCCAAGCTAGACATCAGCCTGGTGGTGTGTGTGTGTGTGTGTGTGTGTGTGTGTGTGTGTGTGTGTGTGTGTGTGTGTGTGTGTGTGTGTGTGT
>JBBMJY010000011.1:15016670-15046633 GCA_037833715.1 Toxotes lorentzi
ACACGCACACACACACACACACACACACACACACACACACACACACACACACACACACACACACACACACACAAACATGCTGGAAAAACACACTGAAGGTGACAGTGACTAGCTCGATACAGCCAGTAGCCAGAAGGGAGCCTGGGGTCATGTCCACATTAATGCAAATACATTAGAAAATTACATTCACCCCGTCCATAAGATTTACAGTCATTTCTCAAGCTATAATGTTGACAATGAAATCTGAAAATAGAGGAAAAAAACTTCAGAATTACAGAATCAGACAACTGAGATCACATCATCACTGTTTTTAATTACACTGCAAGACTGGCTTTTTCAACTTAAAAGCATTAATTAACATACATTTTTTTAAATCTCATGCATTGGCGCAACCTATAAACACAACCTAAACAAAAAGAAACTGATTTCCTAAAACTGTCTCTGTAGCTGCTAAATGCTCCACTGTGTTCACCAGCTAGTAGCTAATCTCGTGTGCCTTCTGTTTAGTGCTGGGCAGGTGGTGTACAAAAGGTTTAACAGAACTTCTTCACAGGAAACAGCTGCTTGCTGCAGCTGCAAACAGGGCTGACGAGACAGCGGTGGGACTCCACCAAAATGATGAACTGAAAGATGCTAAAATTCTCCGTAGAGCTGAAGGAAACAGCTGAGTAGGTGATCATTTTTACATGCTCAACATAGTAATTTAATAAAAGCTTTAACTACTTTAGGGTGTGTTTTTGGTGAGCTACAATATGCACTTATCAATGGCTGATCCACCCATGAGCGTCAAAACAATGCGCAAGCTGAGTGGCTAAAAGCATTGACCATCTCTTTATCCTCCCCTGAGTCCCTCCAACAAGATCATAGGTTTTAGCCAATAAGAAGACTCGTCAACCCGTTGACCTGCTGTCTGTGCAGGTCTATCAAGAAAATTACCGTGTAGACTAACTGTCTCATATGTTGTAGAATCTGACCACCCTGCTTCCCTTTCATGTAGAGTACAAGCCCATCCACTGTAATGAGTCATACTCTGTCGCAGTCAAGATGCTGCATTCTTCTAAATCTGTCTCATTTCTCCCTGCAGCAGTTTCTACTGCTTGAACATTTTTGAAGAAGGCTGTACTTTATTCATGTACTTTGTAAATATTGAGGGAAAAAAACGAGCCAACACTTAATCCAGTGATGATGGAATATGAACGTCTCAATTCAACGTGTCTTTCAGGAAAAGGTCTTTCAAGAATCGTTGAAATCACAATTCTTAGATTCTAATTTAAAACGTCTTTCTCTGGGGATTTTACTCCCACAGAACTGATCTTCTGAGTGTAAAAAATACTATGAGAAAGTGTTGGATTTGCGGTGGTATGTGTGGGCTTTGAGGGAGGTGGCGGGGGAGAAACGGAGAGTGGGATTTGTTGAGTGTGCTGTGTTATCAGGTGCAGTAATAAGGTTTATTAATGCCACCAGGCACACGGCCTGCTCTTCACTGCTAGTCTTAACACAGTGTCACTTTGTTTCTCTGGAGAGCCATTGGAAGTGCCTCTGTCTCTCTTTCCCTCCATCTGCCACTCTCACTCCCCTGCTCTGGCTCTCGCCGCCTCTCTATCTCCCAAACTCTCTCGTCCTCACCCCCCACCCCCCCACCCTCTCTTTTCTTTCTCTTTTTCCCTCGCTGTCTCTGCCTCCATCTCTGCCTTCCTTTTGTTCGAGACTCTTTTGCTTCCTCTGTGTCACTTCTGTTTATGCTCGTCTCTCTCTTTGTCTCCGTCTTTGTTGCTCTTCCCTTCCCTCCTCAGTTTGTGTGTGCAGACATCTAAAGGCAGTCTCAGACAGGTTGTCCGCCACGGCTTCACAAGGTTACTCGAAACGCGAGATGAGAAAGGAAGTGTCAGGGGTGACAGTTCGCTTAAACCTCTTATATATGTCGTGCGACATCTTGAAAGTTGTCATGAAGAAGACAAATTCAGCGTGGTTTATATATATTTTCTGACTGGAAAACAAATCCCAGAGAAACCCTACGTACACAACTTTCTCACTGCCAGCTCTGGTGCTTTTGTATCCTGGGTTGAATTTACTTGTTGTTACAGTATATTGGGAGTAATTGGCCAATTAAATATTACCATGCAACACATTCTACCAAATCCTCCAACATAAGCCTGTCTGACAGTGCGGCCTGCCTTTGAAGAGAGACATCACCCATGATGCTCCAGATTCATTTGACACGTGATGACTCACCATTGAGCTTTAAGCCGCACAGTAGCATGGTTAGCATTAGCTTCATGTCTGGAAGCAGCAGAGCACATTGTTCATGTTTGGCTGCGTCAAGGCTGCCCGTGCTGCTTTCACTGTTATTAGCAAATGATGCTGATTTCTCACTTTGGGGAAAGAGGAAAAGAGAGAATAGAAACGACAGAAGGTGAGAAAGGGAGGGTGTGATGAAGAATTTGGATTTTGTCAAATGCTTTGTGTGAGATGACACCACAACCTTGAATGACTTTATTTCCCAAGGGTGTTACACAAACAACAATAGCTAAAAGCACAACTTAGCTTTCTATGTTTAGGTCTGGAACTTCAGGCCTTTTTATCTGCAGATGTAGTGCAAACATGCATGTGATGTGTTGGATGTCAACACAGATTGAGTTCACTTCACCAGAGAAAAGTCTCCCTGGGACTAGCACTAGTGCTAGTTGCCCAGCTAGCCTCGGTGTGCAGTGAGGCTTATGGGCTTGGCAACCTTAAAGCTGTAGTATCTCCCCCTAAAGCCAGCCACGATAATCGAAATGCCTCCTGTCTCTAATCCTATCAATAAACTCATCTGATTTCCCTTTATGTGTTTTAAGCCTTTTGTCTCCCACAGTGATTAGGGACAGTTTGATATCCTTCCGTGATCTTAAGGAGGTTGAAGGCTGTGGACCAGAGCTCTGTAAGGTGACAACGCTCACGGCTCAAGGGCCCTGTGGGGTCAGACTGGGAAGGGAACTCAGCGTGGGTGTGTGTGGCAAGGGGGGTGGGGCGGGGGGGCTAACGGAAGAGGATGGAAGATGGTAATGAAGGAGCTAATTGCTTCCAGTGGATTTTGAAATCGAACCCTAGCCCCCAGTGCATGGGCCAGGCAGCATGCAAATGGAATATTGATGACTATGGCGAAAATAAGGGAAAATGACCCCGCTAGATGATCGATATGAAAGCCACAGATCTGTGCAGAACATGTCTCAACAGGCAATACATTTCCCCTGGTTTTTATGGATCCGTATACACTTACCATGGGTTTAATATTGCTGAGGTTCACAAATATTACATCATATCAGTTTGCTCTCTCTATTATTCATAGGTACAATGTTATATTGATAGCCTTTGCAGCTCCACGGCAACTTTCTAATTACATCATTATGATTAACTCACATTTGGAGAGTCAAACATACCACTGATGAGTATCCTTTTATGGGTAAAATATAACATAAGAAAGTATGATGCATCCTCTTGGAACCATGAATGTCTGTACAAAATGTCCATAGCAGTCCACTTCCTATTAAGTAGTAGTTGTCGAGATATCAGAGTCTGTTGTGTACTGACTAGCATTGCCATCATTAGAGCTCTGGTGCTAGCATGACTAGAAAAGAAGCTCTGAACTACTGCCCTGACAGAGCCTCTGTCACACTGGTCAACACACCATTGCTCTTTGTACCTGTAATAATAATAATGTGAACAGGAGTCACTTTGAATTCCATAAGCTTGTCTTGCAATTTGAGCAGCAGTCCTCAGACAGACAATCTAATTAGAGTATGCCGGTTAGATGAGGGGGGTTGTCATGACAATAACCTTTCTACCTCGGAACAGGTGAGAGCCCACAAGATCAGGTGTCTGGAGTGGATTTGAAGGATTACCACGCTGCATGCCTACAAAGAAAGCTGAGCTATAAAGGCAAAGGGTGCATTCTTTGTGGTGTTTTTAGCATTTTAAATCACAAGTCTATTTTTAAAGTGATTTCAAAGATGCCACCTGGATCATTCCTCAGGAAAAAAAGGGAAAGAAATTAACTTTATAAGAAAGAATCAGTCTTATAAAGGCAGTCGACCTTCTACTATTTACTTGTCATTTACCATCATGCACATGCAAGGGGCCTCCAGGCTAGATGTGACAGAGGGCCCGCCAGTGTCTGTATAGCATCTACAGTTTCTACAGAACATGTTTCAGTGCCAACTGTTTGGAGGATTCTCTCTGGCTTGAGAACCCCAGAGGGTTTTGGACCATACTAGTCCAGATGTACATTAAAGCCAACTGGAGCAAGGAGCTAGAAATCCATTCCATTATAGACCCTGATGACAATGTAATCACACTGTGTATATATAAATCAATATTTTATTAATCATCTGAAAGAGTTTTTCTTTGGAAAAATGACGCTGGCAAAATAGATGGAGCTGCCACGCCACTTAATGTTTTTCTTTAGTACTTACTGAACTATCATTTTGCTTTTGATGTCCGAGACAATTGTTCAAGAACAATATTACATGGATATACAATCTACGGGCTTCTCTATGCAGTGAATGCCTGTGTAATTTCTTAGCTGCATGAAATCAGCAGAGATGGAGAGGGCTTTTTGATTCTCCAATGTATAGTCTGCTGCCTCTCTGTGTTGCGCTGTCTCACTGGTAATAATGGGTTTCTATTTATTCCCCTGGCACACAGATGAGGGCTTTCACAGGGCCTTTGTTGCCTACCGTACTATTTCCTCTTGTCTCTGTGTTGCGCAAAGGCATGAGTTTGACGCCGTGGGGAGAATTTCTCCATGACCGGAATCAGCACCCCATCGTCCCGCAGCCCCACTCCACTTTCCTTTTGTTTCTCTTAGTATTCTCATCCTTTTCCCCCCTCCTCCTGCAGCTTTCTGCCAGCTCCACAACACCGCTCCCTCATGTTTACATATAGCCTGATCCAAAACAACATTCTGAAGCTTTAAAGCCTACAGCCCTTGCTTTCTCTCTCTCTGTCTATTTCTCATCTCTTTCTCGTCTGTCTTCCCGCTCAAGCTTTGTCTCCTTTCAGTCGTGGCTCTCATGACTTCTCTGTGAGTACACAGAAGAAAATGCAGGACACAGAGGAAATGAAATGACACACTGAAAATGGTATTGTTGGCAGGTAATGACATAGTTGCTGTTACCAAGTGCCACAGTGGTTTGTTGGTTTGGTATGTTGGCAGGTCTTTTTCTGAAGGTTGTAATTTCTGAAAAATGCTGCTTGAGCACCGTGCTCGTGGAGGATGAATCTTTAAGTCATAGCCTTAAGTCAGTTGTGCCATGTCCAATTGACAGCGAGTCTGACCTTGTCTCTCACAGATTCACTCAGACCCAAAATGACCAGTGCGTCAAACCCCCTTTTTAGAGGTAGCAAGTAATGTGTCATCACAGATCATAAGGAAACACAACTCCTCCGATCTACTCCTCTCTTCGCTTTCCCTCAGCCCAGCAATTTTATTTTTACTTTCCATTCATCCCCGAGTCGTGCCCAACCCCACCCTCCCACTTTCTGTCTCGAGCTGTCTCACCTTACTCTCCGTGTTGATCTAAAGAATGGGCTCAGGAAGTCACTTTGCAACAGCGGAGTGATATAAAACTGTAAAACCAGGCTAAGTTTGATTTATGCACACCATTAGCGGGGAATAGTGTTCCATCATAAGTAGTCTGTCTGTCTAGAGGCTGTATGCGAAACCTAAACCCACGGTCGTACAGGTAGGATTTTATGATCTGAACTGAATGATGGGATTATCATAGCTGTAATTATGGTGAGCAGGGCATTGTGTGTGTGTGTGTGTGTGTGTGTGTGTGTGTGTGTGTGTGTGTGTATTTGCTTGATGTAACCTTCTCCGCAGTATACAGCAGTTCTCATATTTACTGATGCTGGTTTGTGATTGATGCAGGCACCAACATGGATTTTAGGCTTGTTTTGTGTATAAAAGATTCACCAATGAAAATGTAAGAATAAATGTCATCTTGATGCATGAAACACTCCAGTTTGAAAGACCCACTGTGAATCATTAGTACAGCTCTGCAACGGCAAGCTTACAGTATCCCCTCTCCTTGGAGTAGCTTTATCACATCCTGAACACTTACAATCTGGGCTCTTCTCTCCTGTCATTTCAGCGAGGGAGGAGAACGTGGCCACCTTCCGCGGCTCGGAGTACTTCTGCTACGACCTGTCGCAGAACCCCATCCAGAGCAGCAGCGACGAGATCACGCTGTCCTTCAAAACCTGGCAACGCAACGGCCTCCTCCTCCACACGGGGAAATCGGCAGACTATGTCAACCTGGCTTTAAAAGATGGGGCTGTATCGCTCGTCATCAATCTGGGCTCCGGGGCCTTTGAGGCCATCGTTGAGCCAGTCAATGGAAAATTCAATGACAACGCCTGGCACGACATCAAAGTGACACGCAACCTGAGACAGGTAATCCAGGGTAGCAGTGATGGACGGAGTTTGGAGACAGGTGGATTTTTATTTTATTTCATTTTATTTTATTTATTTATTTTTGCTTTAGATTAGCTGCTTCCAAGAGCTTTTGAGAGAGAGCTGGCATTAAGAATGTCACCTTGTTCTGATTGGTTGTCATTCCATTGCCACAGTTCAGAAACATCACTGAAATAGATGTCATAATTTTTCAGGACATGGAATTATTTTTCATTTTATTTCATTGTTTACTTTTGGTTCTACTGAATGAACAGGTGAGGACGAAGCAGCTTCTCAGCATGTAATTGATAGCTTAGTAAAGGCTCTTCTCTCCTGTTTATCGACATGTTGAACTTGAGTTTCTTGTGTCTTGAAGTTACCTGATAATTATATTTAGCTTCACACTCGCTGACGCTTCTATCAGACGCTGTTGCTGTCTCCTTGCTTTCGTAAACTGTTTTAATGCTTGTGTAGAGTATGGACTTTCACTTTAAAGCCTGGCAGAGAGTGTTTCCCTTTGAGGAGGCCATTAATGCAGTATTTATAACTCAGATGATCACGATGCTTTTTTTTTAAAGACAGAGGTACATTTCCATCAAAGATGTGCATCGGTTGTACAGAAGCAGAATTTATTATTTGACAGATACTGTTTACCATTTTGTTAATGTAATATAAAATGAGTTTATATTGCTGTTGGGTGAAACTAGTTTGTATTAGTGTTGTCTGAAAGAAAGGCTGTAGAAAGACACAAACAAAATAATGAACCCAGTGCTGGATGGAGGTAGCGCTAGATGCAGAGTGGAGTTGTTTGTTGTCTTGGTCGACCTTTAGTTTCTCTGCAAGGTGAGACAGCACTTAGTGTTGCTTTCAGAGCAGCACAACAAGTAAGTGCCGATTGCCTGACCCTCCCTGACAGTAAGCTTTTGCCCCACAGGTTAGTAAACAGTTGTAGCAGAAAATCCCAACAGGATAACACACAGTTTAGTGGGTTAGAAGCTAAGAGCCAAGGGCTTGCCTGCTTTCTCCTTTCTTTCTTTCTACAGATCTGTCTTTCTTTCACTATCATTTTCTTTCCTCTTAGAAAGGCACACTTTGTTAGACTGAGGGTGAAAAAAACACTACAAGTTTTGTTGGGATTGAAACCATCCTACACAAATTTTTATCTGAAAGTCCCACATCTTACAGTACTTGTCTTTCTTTTTTTTTTTTTCTTGCAGGACTCTGATGTAGAAAATTTGGCTAGGATGGCAAGAGGGCGACTTTTTACCACAGCAAATCTCTGACAAATCATGTAGTGTTTATTCACCGCAACACTAACTCATCCATGATAAAAAGTCATTTTTTACTACTAACCAATATCTAACCAACTAATGTACTAACATCCGAATTCTTCATCGTTGCTTTTGGTTTTTGTTTTCTGTCCATCCTTATTAACAACCTTTTTTGTTCACTATTCTTTTGATTTCCTTTCTTCCCCTTTTTCTGGAAAGCAATCAGGCATTGGACACGCTATGGTAAACAAACTACATTGTCTGGTAGATATCATTCTTATTGTCTTTTTTTTGGGTTTGCCGTGTGTCCCCTCCCCCTCTCTTCTTTTATTCGTTCTCTTTGAGTTCCATCCTAGACACTCTTATCAAAAAATGAGGAGATGGGTTTGTATTACCAGGCAATTCTTTCTTCGCTTCTTCTCAATTTCCTCCCTGACCTGCCAACAGCCTCCTTCTTTACCCCACAATCCCCCATCCTGTTTTTTTTTCACTTTGGCTTTTACTTTTTTCTCCTTGTTTCCTTCCACATTACTGCAGATTTCCAACAAGTAAAAAAAAAAAAATTGACTTCTTTGCCTTTGTGAGGGCAACTTACTTTTTCTTTTATTTTTTTTTACACAAAAAGTCCCCATTTTTTGTGAGGACTGTCGTCCAGAACTGACAGAAGCTTGCCACAATCCCAAAGATGGTGACCTCGACACCGAGCCCTAAAAGAGAAAGTACCAAAAGATGGCAACCCTTAACTTTCATTGCGGGAGCTCTGACAGTTGTTTCCAACTCACTATGGCGCATGGCATGCCCACACCTCACTGACCTCTCACCTCCCGAACTCATATACCCTCAACCCTGTCACCCAAAATAACCACTAACACTCTAATCCACTCACCCACCTTCCACCTATCACTGTGTCACTCACTCTGCCCTCCCTGTGTGTGTTTTTGTAGCATGCTGGTGAAAGTGTCACTCTTACACCTGGGCCCATATGCATAACATTTCTAAGAATAAGCATACTGATCTAGGATTATTGGTCTGGTCCAGCGACACTGAAAATGTAACCGTGACAGCTGAGCTAAACCTGATCAGAGATCAGCATCGACTATTCTGAGAGTGTATTTGAATATGGGCTCTGGTCTGGACTGTGCATGAGCCTCTGCACCCTGTGTGGCCTGCTCCAGCTTTGTATGGCACCATTGATCCACTTACTCCCCTACATGTCCAATTAAGTGTGTTTAATTTGCCTTCTAACAGTGATGACCTTGGTTTGCACATTGATGTGGTGTGGAAAGCCTTCCCTTTGTTTTGCATGTGTGTGGATATATAGATGTAGATGTGTGCGAGAGAGGGGAGAGTGTGAGACTGATGGTGCGAGAACGAATGTGTGCACGAGTGCAGGCGTGCGTGTGCACGTCTGTGTGCTTGTGTGCGTTCACGTACGTGTGTACTGTATATGTGTGTGTCTGCAGTTACCAGATAAATCCCGAAACCTAAGACAAGTGCAATCAATTTGTCCTTGGTTTGAACATTGTACTAACCCTTCCCCAACCTGAAGTTTCAGAACCAAACCTAGGATCCATTCTCTTACCCCCATCAAAGATAAAGAAAATATGCCAGGGCCATATTTTCTTTACCTGTCCTGTGAATCCTATGGCAAAAATTCCATTAACAAAATCGCTGTCTGGTCCAAAACTATCGCTTCAAGGTACCAAACGATTCTGTCAAAAAGGTTGAATGAGAAACCAATCTACAGTGTGGAACCTAAAGAAAAGTTCAAATAGCTCATTTCGAATGCAGACCAAGGAAGGAGGTGTGTTTTATACACAGCACGGGATCAAATACCAGAGTGTAATGGCTCGGCTTTGGCTATGTGTTACCCCTCAACAGGTGACTATCTCCGTTGATGGGATCCTCACCACCACTGGCTACACCCAGGAAGACTACACCATGCTGGGCTCCGATGATTTCTTCTACGTGGGTGGGAGCCCCAGCACTGCCGACCTGCCCGGATCTCCAGTCAGCAACAATTTCATGGGCTGCCTCAGAGAGGTAGGAGGGACTCAAATGAATACTGACAGAGAACAGGTGCATTACTGTGTGGGTTGGTCATTCCCAATATTACATCTGCATCTGCATCAAATTTCAATGTTTTGGCACTGCTGTTGTCATACATACAACTGCTTTCTCAGTATTCACTCAGCCAGAGCAGCTGTTTTTAAATATGGACAAAAATAATAATCAGCATACTTTCCCTGGAAGGAAGGGAAAGAGGGAAGAAAATAAAATTGCATTATCAATTAAAGCTGCTGAGTTGGTAGAGGAAGTATCAGACTTTCAATATTCCCTTGCTTAATCTAATTCATAACACTTACTGCAGTTTGTGTGTGGGAAAATATCCCAGAATTGCTTCTGTCACATGTAATTTGCAGCATCAGCTCGAGAGTGCCGCTAAAACACCTCCCAATGGGCAGCAATCTCAAAGAAAAATTTGCCTGTGATGAAATTCGAAAAAGCGTTGTTGTTTAGGGACATTTATAATGTGTTTGCTGGCTCTTTGTGCTTGTGAGTAGAGCCAAAAAATATATTAAGTGCCCTGCTATTTACATTTTGCTCACCATTATTTATTCTGCAGCAAGTAATGATAATAAAGGGAGGACTGGTGACTCTTCAGAGCTGTTACAAAAAAAAAAAAAAAGTCTGCATCGATTTCTTTAGCAGAAGTGTCAGAAATGGCATTATGCTTTTCCTTTTCACTGGCTACGAGTTTGTGCCTGTGTTTGTGTGTGGAACACAAACCATACAATATATTCTCAATAACAGTGATTTTATCTTATCATACTTTTAGTCTTCTGAGCCTTGTGGCTGCTGAACTAAAACGTTTGTCTTCACATTGTGGCATTAAAAGCCATGGTCCCAGACTGCGTTAAAAGGAAGGCCTGTTCTTGTGAAATTAACTTGTGAACTAATGTACCTTAGATGATTGCAGTGCTGCCACACAACTGCTGCCAAAGTTTGCTGTTGTGGCAGATACAGTTATCTTTGGTGGAATGGCAAAGCAGCTCTTCTGCTCTAACAGAAAGTCATCTCATACTGCGCCAGGATAAACAGCCCGGGCAACCCCGGCCAGCAGACACAGGCAAACAGCCCTCCTGCCAGTGGCTGCTGCAGCTTTGCAAGCTGAAAATATGAATTGTAGTTAACAGTGTCCTTGATATGTAGTTGTAACAGCTATAGGGGGAAGATGTAAGTATTTAATTTAGACCTGCATCTAAAACACAGGTGAAAACCTGTATCTTGCTACTGCTGTCGATGCGCTCCGTCTTTGATCTTTTCTTAGTACGCAGCAACAGACAGATCATATAAAATGAGAACAAGCGTTCAGTAATCACAGCTCATTCTTGACCTTGAAAACAGCCGCTTACAAAACAACGTTGTGATATACAGTACATTAGTTCTTCATTAAAATCTTATTAAAAGTTTGAAAGCAGAGAGAAAAATCTGAATTCAACGTAAACGTTTGAACTAGCAACTGGCCTTAGTACTGAACTAAAGTCAGGCATTATAAACTGTGATGTGTTCACTCGCTGATGTATGAACTAAGGTCATTTAAATAATGATTCAGTGGCTGTGCTTCAGAAAAAAGTGAACATACTATATATGTCGGCCAGTCCTTGATTTAATTTAGGTGTTGATGGTCTAGTTTCAAAAAAGTGGCAAATGGAAAATCTTTTGAAAAGTTTCAAGAACAGTTTAATCTTTGTATTTATCTGTGCACCATTAAATACTGTCCAATGGTTTGTCTAAAACGTATTTTTATACTACGTGAATGCTTTTTTACCTTATTCCACAATCACAACAATATTGTTTATTTAGAAAGTTTACTTTAACCCAGGTAAAGATAACATGGCTACAGGAATTCATATTTTATTTTTGTGGCATTTCAAAAGCCAGTATTTTAAATATTTTAAAGTTTGCTATAGGGACATTATTATGCCACTTTGTCTCCGGCTCCCCGTACTCCACCCTCTCATCCTGCCTGTTTTTTTTTTTTTTTTTTTTTTTTCTTCCATCACAATGCCTCTCAATTTCGACAAGAGCCAGTAAAGCCCAGTGATACGCCGCCAACCTCCGTCTAGCACCTTCCAATATTCCTTTCATTTAGCCAAGCTAGCTTCCATCAAACCACAAAACGCTCTTACTTCATCCTGTTTTGAGGATGTGGTCGTACACACACACACACACTAGCACATTTGGGTGATGGCTTAGAGAAAGTCACCTTGTCTGCATTGTTATATGTTTCGATTGAGTGGCTCAGGCTCCTGTTCCTCCAGTCATTACCGCAATGGCTAATGCATCCCCTCATCCATCCTCAAACTGCCATGACACTTTTTCTTTTTCTCTCTCACACTAACAGACACATACAGTTTATACAGACGTACATTTTTAACACAGACCCAGCCATGCCTGTACTTTTACCTGAGGCTTCATGAATAAAGAGTTAACATATCCTGAACTTTGACTTCACTCAAATGTGCATGCGATTGTCATTAACACCCAGCTCATGTTTTGCTTTGGGAAAACTGGCTCATTTGATTGTTTGCTTTCGGACACCAGTGTACAGTGTAGCACAAAGAGTGCCAAAATGATTTACAACAAATATAGTAACTTGTGCATTTAAAATCACAACAGCATCTGCCCTGTGATGGAAATACTCCTTCTTCTGGCATTGTATTTCATGCCATTTCTGTGGTTATGATTGTGCTTTTGCAGCATGGGAGGATTTGTTGGTTTGCAGTTCTTGGCAGCCATTGCGGTCAGTCCAGCACAAAGCATGAAACATAAATGAGCAGTTGGGCCAGTACTGCAGGCAGGATTGCCAGGTGTATTTCGCTTTATATGTACTCTTTACACTGCTAACACACCTGCAGCATCAAAGTGATGTGAGGTTCTTACCATTGTTTCTTCACCCGAATTCTGGTTGTCAGTGAAACGTTCCTGCATCCACCATATTTAAGTGAGGTGGAAACATTTCTGTTGTTGAAGCGTTTTCCTAAGGCTAGTAGTTGCACCAGTATTTAGCTTAGGAGTTAACAATTACTTACACAATTGTATTACTTGTTAATATACTGCATATGTTTTGCCTAATATATATTTGACTCCCCCACCCTAAATAGTAGGGTGAAGTGTTTTAGTTGATGTTTTGTATGTAGATGCACATGATGTGATGCAGCAAATGCCCACACAAGGGCTAAACAAATCCTCGCCTGAGCCTCCTCACTCTTTCTCTAGTGCAGGCAAATGTGACACACCCTGTGTGATTTTAGAGGGAATAAACCAGCCAGGTTTGCCATTAGTATAGTATAATGTTAAAGTTGTGTTAGAAAAACACACTTACTGGAAGCATGTGAAACTTGACCAGAGCTCAGAGTTATTCATCTTTTTCTCAAGGCTTCACATTTACCAAACTAACTCTTTTAACCTAAACCTAACCTCTGTGGTGGATTCTTCTCTATGCTGTACATGTACAAGCACGGAAGGTTACATTTATCAGTACCTTCCTTCAGACATCTCAAATTGATAAGCATGGGTTTAAATTAATTTTACATTTTATACTTGTACATAAAATCAAATGCTTAAAGCTGGATTCATCCATTGTTGGGGAAGAGCACCACAGAAAGCTGAAGGCTGCATGTTTGACATATTAGGCCATTTTCTGAAAAAAACAAACAAACTTGTGTTTCAGTCCCTAAACCACCAGCCGATGAGAGCTGTGAGACTGATTCAAAACAGAAAATCTGCTGACCAGAAAACCAAAACAATTAGCTGGAGGCTGCTAACTTTAATGAAACTGCAGAGTTGGGTTATAACTCTATTGCCTCGTCAGTAGTAGCGACCCTTTCTCACTTTATACACTCATTTGATTCATTATTCATATAAAATGTTGGTTAGTGCAGCTTTAAAGAGGACAATGCATTAGTGTGAAGACTGTATATTTCATCATGAGCCGTGATGCTGAGGCAGTTGGATCTTCCATGTGTTTCCAATATTATCCGAACAAGTGTGACTCAGCATGAGTTGGCCCGTTGAGAGGGAGAGAGCGTTGGGTGGACAGAATCATGGAGGTGATTCACCATGTGGCTGGGTAGTGGTAGTACTGTGCAATCCTCAACTGTTCATTGTGTCGTGCACCATTAGGCAGGCGTGATACCATCTGCTACCCAGGACCTTGGAAATGAACTGGCCACGTGATTTCCCATCATTGACAGTCTTCTTTGATCATTCCATTAAGCCCAAGTTGTGTTTTTCTATAGACTGTATGTGTGTATTAACATGCACGGTTTCACCTCATGTACTCTCTATGCATCATCTCTTTGTCTCTCTGCCTCTCTCTTGCTCTCCTACACCATATTTATTCCTTCCTGCCTCCTCCACCTCTCACTATGCATTCAGAATCCCCAGGTAATGAGGGAATGATTCAGTTGAGTTTGGCCCATTGCTTGGATCAGAGTGCGTCAGCATTTCTCTTGTGTGTGTCATGTCTGACGGGAGCGTTTCAGATACTACGGAAGCAGGAATGTTTGGTGCATGATGGTCTCTGCGAGATTTAAAAAAAAAAAAAAAAAAAAAGCAAAAGTGCATCACTTGAAGCTGATGGAGGCATGTGATGCCACAGAGAGAGAATACCATACCTCCTTTTCTTTTCTGTCTGACAACAAAAGAGATGCTGCTATCATAACCCCTCACCTGTTAAGTCATCACTGAACTCACACTACCCCTTAGGCTAAATGGGATGTCATCCATATACAACACACAAACACGTCCTGCCCACGCTCGTGTTTTGCCATGTGGACTGTAGTGTGTTACAAAACCGAGGGGCCACTGGGCTCTGACTCCACACGGCCCCTTCGTCCGGCGTCACCCGGCACCCGTGGCGGCACTGGAGCTGTGTAGTGGCAACTTGTATCAGACTGTGGGGGCAGCTGGGGCACCCACTGTCATAACTGCTGAGAGAAGAGGAGCTGCATGCAGGATGTGGAGGAATGGGGAGATGATGATGAGTAATAAGCAGGGAAGCATGTATGGGAGGATCGAAGGTGTGAGAGTTAAAAAAAAAGGGGGGGGGGCTGAGTGACAGAAAAGACAGGTGCAGGTGAGGTGAATGTCAGCAGGTGAGGGACAGAGACAAACTGATATGGACGGAAATCAAGACAATGATGAGTAAGTGAGAAAAAACCACAGAGAGGGCAAGAGACCAATATGTGGCATTTGAGAGGAACAGTGTCGTCATCAGTTTTGTGTTAGTCATCACAGTATGTTCAGGCAACACTTGTTTTCCCCTTCAGTACAAATCCAAATGTCACCCTGTCCTTTTAATTAATTTCTCATTTCTTTTTTTTTTTTTTTAAATATCCCTCTGGAAGGCTGATGGATGTCTTAAAACCTCCGACTTTACTAGCATGCCTTCACCTTGAAACCATTACTTCTTCTTGCTTCTGGCTTAGAGTGTGTCCTCTTGGCCGTTTGCTTTGTACTATTCTACACTACTTCACACTACTCTCCCCATCACACAATGACAATTTACTGTACTTGCTAGATACATTGGATATACTGATGTTGGCTTTCTAAGTTTGTTGACTTTAAAGGAATAGTTCGACATTTTTGGAAATGCAGTGTGCTTTCTTTCTGAGAGTTTGATGAGAAAGTTGATACCACCCTCATGTCTGTATGCTGTGGGAAGTGGTTAGCTTAACTTAGCATTATAACTAGAAACAGTGGGAAACAGCTAACTAGCCTGGCTCTGTCCAACGATGAACAACCATCCTACAAGCTCACTGATTAATATATATTATGTTTGTTTAAAGCTACAGTATGTGATATTCTGTTCTTTTCAAAGTTTTTGAGCAAGCCTTTCGCTTCTAACCAATCAGAGAAGGCCAGAATCTGGGGTGGGAGCTCACAGCTGTCAATCAATATGTGACTGCGCCTCTCACTCCGAGGTTTCAAGCAAGTATTAGCTGCTGAAGACATCACTATAACTGACTCACAGGCTAGCAAGCTTCTGATTCCTGCGTTGACTGAGACAGCGTACGTGATGAGGATGTAGGTCTGGCGGATGGAGGGCTGGGTGGAGCGTAACGGAGCAGGGAGGGGGAGAGGTGGGAGGAGTGAAGTGGTTTGCTTGTGAGGCTCATGTTAGTGCTAGTTTGATTTCCCCAACTTGCAGATTGCGGCTTTAATCGTTAAAATACAAAATGTGTAAAATGTATAATTTGTTGTTAGGAGAACACACTTTCATTTCACGTTTTCATTTAAGTCTTCTGTTCAAGGTGTTCGAGTTTCCATTAGGCTAATAACCATACAGTTGATCTATAATATTGCATGACCCTTTGTTTTGATTAAAATTTAATTCTAAGTATAAGGATAAAACATTTCTGTTACAGTTTCTATTCAGTTCATACATAAAATGCAGTTACTTATGAATGCAGTAGAAGTGATGATCAGGAGTCAATAGAATGTCTTGCTGCAGTAGAAAACCTCGCTACCTTTTCTGTCAGTCAAGATAAAAGCGTTCTGAGGTTTGCTAAGGGGCCCACAGTGTTTCAGACCAACATGTGATTAAAATTAATTCCACGTTTTGATGCAAACCTTGGCTCTTGCTTTAATGTTTTTGGATGTTGTATTTGAGCAACGGTTCAGAAGAGCTGACGCTGGTGAACTTACGAACTTGGGATGCGCTCCACTGCTGAGCCAGTCAAGGTCCAGGATAACAGACATGGAGGACAGGAGGAGTGTTGTGGTGCGCTGAGAGTCAGGAAGACACAGTAGCGGATAACAGCACGTTGTATATGTATGATTATACAACACGAATGCGTGGGGGAATGATTAACTAATTGTTATATAGGATAAACAGATCTTTCTCCTGTCTTGATTAGTCTTGATTGAATTAAAGCACCTGCTAATGAGTTAATCTTATAGCTGCAGTGCATGTGGTTTTGGCTCCTTGTCATCCACACACCTTGCTGTAGACTGCACTGGATATCTCAGGCTCACTCTAATATTGGTGCACTGTTACATCCCAGTTATTATAATATGGTAATTGGGTTCATATTGATCCCCAGTAATCATTACTGAATGTTCTAGCTAATGATTCATCAGTTCTGTCACTCATCCAGTTATAATATTTGTTTTACATTGATCTACTCTTAGGAAATAGTGTATTTATTGTTTGTGTTTCTGTCTGTGTTGTTTGCAAGTAATTTTTTTGTGTGTGTTTGAGCAAATAGAGAGCTCCTGTGCAAAGCTTCAGGAGCACCTTGTGTGTGTGTGTGTGTGTGTGTGTGTGTGTGTGTGTGTGTGTGTGTGTGTGTGTGTGTGTGTGTGTATCTTCAGTCCTCTTCAATGGAATTACCTTGCCTCTTCATTAACACTGGGGCTAAATCAGCAGCTGACAGCAGCTGTGGCCGAGGCCAAGAGGACATGAGCGCTGATCTGAAGTAGATTAGGGAGGAGATTGTGTACATGTGTGTGTGTGTGTGTGTCTGTGCACGCACACTCTGCGATTCCACCCACCTGCCCTTCCCTCGCCCTGCTCCATGTAGCCTTACCAGGGCCCGATCAATATACCATCCTGGAGCAGAGATGGAGGATCTTGGCTTTATGGAGTCGTTACAGTCCCATGTGCGTGCATTCTGAATGGGCCCCATAAGACTGTTGATAGACCGAAGGATAGCATAGCAAAGCACAGCCATAACAAAGGGGAAGATGAGGTACACATAGCCGCAGTAGTCAGTTCCTCTTTTATAACATCATTTCGATTACCTTATTGATCAGCCTGCAGCAGAACAGACAAAATCATAATCCCAAAACAGATTGGGGATGGTTGATCGTAAGATTAGTGCATCCCAGAATAACATTGCAGTGCCTGGGAGAGTTTGTTAAGACTTTCGACTGTCAAGAAAACAGAGAGCAAGGTTTTCATGAGTCAGCCAGAGAAATAGTGTTTTTCAGATTATAAGAACAGCCTGTTGTAGCTCTAATGGAGACCTTGTGTTTTAAGGGAATCACAGAGCTTAATTATTCTGTCCATGTCTAGCGAAGTCTATTTAATGTCTCAAAGACAGAGAGCGAATGCCTTCGAACTTTGGCGAGTTTGAGCAATTTACATCTAAGAACTGCATAGTGGCCATCACAGTACTATTAAAAAAAATTCTCCATTGCAAATGAGTAGCATTAAAGCATCTTGTGCTTCTCTTTTTCTCTTTTCATGTAATATTCAGTTTGTTCTCTTGCCCAAGAGTTGTCTAAAAGCTTTCTGAAAGTGGAATGCAAGGTATTTGGCTTCAGAAGAAAACATAAAAACATTAGTGTTTCATAGACATCAGTACTGGTGGTTATAGCTAGAAGAGTTCTGAGCTACAAGGCAGCTGTAACATTTCTGTGAAATATTTTCAAAATCATCCCTGTTTTTCTTTTGATGTTTATCACAATTTCAGAAGCTGTATTGAATGTGACAGTTGTTTGAGTAACTCCAACTCTAAATGTTGCTGCTTCTGATGGGTAAAAAATCAGAGAGCTAGCTAACACCTGCATTTTCTCTGAAATCTAGAGTTTAGCTGATAAGAACATGCAAACACAAAGAGTCAACAGAAATGATCCCTCAAGCCATGAATCGTGTTAGCATCTTCAGCATAGCCAAACACTCCAGCTGCATTATGGTAGTTTCTTCCAGCTCGATTTATTGCTGGATATGTCCTCGTAGAGCTATTAGTTGATTTAATTAATGAATACTGAAAATTAATCTGCAACTAAGGAAGTTAGGATTTTAATTTTCACAGTTTCCTGACATTTTATAGACAAATCTGATGATATAAGCAAAAGCAAAACTGCTCATAACATTGTAATGTATGTAAATGATTTCACTTCCTCTGTGCTTTTCCAAGAGATTCTATAAACCCTCAAACACATTTTAATTGTAGGTTTAGTCCAGTTTTAACAGACAGTCACTTTCTCTCTTCTGTGCTGTTATCAGCTGTAAACCTCAACTTTGGAATAAAAGAAACATATAAACCTTGAGCCTCTTCTCCATAAAATCAGTTTTACTTTTATGAATCCCTGTTAATTCCTCATGGATTGGTTGCATTCTGATTGGCTTGTTGACAAAGGGACGGACCATTGACCAGTGAGCTGCCGATGCTGAACCTCCACTCTGCATATTTCTTCAGTTTTCATCAGATGATGCATTTCTTTTAATTGCAATGCAAGAAATCTTGGTTTATAATAAATTTAATGGTTTTAATCATAAACTTATTCCTGTTGGATTTAATTATTTTTTTACCCAAAGGCTGTGTCATAATTAATGTTAGACAAATGCTTTGGAAATCCAGACTACCTTCATCTGTCACAGGGGGAGAATACTCTGGAAAACAATCAACATATTTATCAATAATCAAAATGATCAGTAGTTGCAACCCTAGTCTTGTGCATCTCTAAAGTAAGTGTGTTGCAGGTAGCCAAGCTTTGTTGCAGTTAAAATAAAACGAACCTCATTAGTATTGTGTGGTGCATTAACAGTAGATTAAGTGTTTGACAAAGTGTGTGGTGAGTATTTTGTTCTGTGTCATGTTCCGGAGATTAAGTGTGGTCATTAACCACATTGACAGTTACATCTCTGTGTTTGTACTGTGCATTGATGTACTCTTACACACAAACATACACACAAGTTTGTTTTGAAAGCCAGTGACACGTTTAATCTTCAAGATCTCTCCCTCTTTTTTTTCCTCTATTTGCCTCTTGACATATTTTCTTTCTCATGCAGTTTCCTTCCCTTCTGCGGTCCTTATTCACACCCGCATGTCGGTCTCTCCCCCTCGTTTTTTTTTTCTTTTTTTTTTTCCTCTCTTTCTCCCCTATCGTCAGTCCTCCTCGGCACTCGGGTCACCTGTGTTGATTTACTGTCAAATCTTCCAGGATTATCAGTAATCCCACAGCAGTAAAATCTGTTTGCTGACAGCTGTGCTCCCTCTAACAGTGTTGCTGTTTCCCTGTGCACACACTGCCCTATATACCAGAAAAGGCCCCTCTTCCTTCCCAGAAAGGAAAAAAAAACAAAAAAAAACATTAATTTTCCGCCTCAATGGATTCCAATTGACTTCTGTGGTATTTTGTTGTATTTGACTGTAATGTGGGACTGCTTTCCACTTTTATAGATTAGGGGGTTGAGCTGAATTTATCGCGGGTAAATAAACATGATATTGGGTGTATTCTCACAGATACTCCCGAGGGGGTACACTCTCGATTCATGAAGCCTGCTCTTTTTGAACATTTCATGGGATGACTCACTAAGAATTTTGCCACTGCTTCTCACACTTCACCCAGTCAGCAGGTGTTCAATCAAATGAAAATATAGTCATGGATTTGTGTACAATCTCCTTTTCACTGTGGGTAAATTGAAGTTGAAATAGAAAATGACTGAGAAACAAATTGGGCCGCACACACCTTGAGATATTAGTTTTACTGATCCTGGTGTCCTGGAACAGGGAATATGTAATATTACCACAGTATGATGCTATAACATTAGTTTTGCAATGGACTTGAATTAATTCACATAGAAATAAGTATTGCATTGGCAAATTATCCCCTACAGTGATACACTGTGAACAACCTAAAACACACTTCATATAGAGGTTTAATTAACATCTTTACTCTGTCATGCATGCCATGTATTTGACATGCACATGTTGCATATATGAGAAATCTCCAACCTTTGTGTTTCTTCCCCAGGTGGTGTACAAGAACAACGATATCCGCTTAGAGCTGTCCCGGCTTGCTCGTATCGTGGACCCCAAGATGAAGCTCCAAGGCGACATTGTCTTCAAATGTGAAAATGTCCCCACCCTCGACCCCATCAATTTTGAGACCCCAGAGTCCTACCTGGCTTTGCCGAAATGGAACACCAAACGCGTGGGCTCCATCTCTTTCGATTTCCGAACCTCCGAACCCAACGGCCTGATACTCTTCACCCATGGTAAGCCCCAGGACCGACGGGACGCTAAGGGCCAGAAAAACAACAAGGTGGACTTCTTTGCGGTGGAGCTGCTGGATGGAGGGTTGTATCTGCTGCTGGATATGGGCTCTGGGACCATCAAGGTCAAGGCCACGCAGGCTAAGGTCAATGACGGCACTTGGCACCATGTGGACATCCAGAGAGACGGTCGCTCAGGTAAGGATAGAGGGCAAAGGGAAGGGAAAAACACATTCAAAGAAAACAACATATTTTAGATTGCAGATTTATTGTTTTCATGTAGTTGTAAGTTCACAAATGTTTTGCAATTACATACTTGTACCTACACAGTTTAACAATATTAGAAACTTGATCCCCATTTAACATCCCAGTCACAGTTTGTCAAAGCTTTTAAAATACCATGATCAGCTCGGTGCTTTGGAAAAGGCACCAAGGTCTTGTTGTGTCACTGTTTTTCATTTCTCTCGCTCTTTCACACACAAGCACAAACACATAATCAAGAATGGCTTCAGTCAGAAAACTGGACTCCTGGCTCAATTAAATATATGTTGCCTTTGGCCATGCAGTATATGAATTTCCAGGGACAGACCTGACAAGGCAAATAACAAACTGCTGAAGGGAAACTACTGTACAATATATCCTAAAAGACTGAATGAAGAATGACTAATATTTTCTGCACTGTAATAATAGGGGCTTGTATATCAGTTGTAGGGACTGTGTGTTGGGGAATTAATAAAAAAATAAAATGATCCACAGTTATTTTCAGTATTACAACAATTAAGCTATTCATCATTTTTCTTAGTTAACTAGTGGTCTCTAGTCAAAAATAATGACAAAAACCCATGTTACTTTCCCTTAGTGCTAGATCCAAAAGTGGTGTTTTCAACAGTGTTAATGCTGACCGATAAAAATCAAACCCAAAGATTTGTGTTTTACGCTATAAAACAGCGTAAAACACAGTGCCAGCCCACTACATGCTACCACCTCTAAAACTAATCAAATCAGCCTCAGCTACAGTTTGTGTTTACTGCTGAAAAGAAAATGAAAGCATGCTAGCACGCTAAACTAAGATAGTGAATAGAAAACATCACTGCAAAATGTTAGCATTGCCATAGTGAACATGTTAGACTAATGTTAGCATTTAGCTTCTTTTAAAAGTTACTTACTGGCTCAGAATTGCCATTTATTCGTTTTCTAATAACTGACCAATTAATCAATGAGCTGTTATCAAAAACTTGATGTGAGAATTGTTTTTAAAGCAGTTATTTTTGAAACTGGAAAAAAAGGGAAACCTGGAAAAGCTTATTTCCATCATTACCTATCTGCTGCATGCACTTCCACTAAGTTGCAAGACCATATCCTTCTCTAAAGTTTATCATTCTAGAAAACTGATAATAATGGTGCAGCTTGTTTAAATGTACTCACATTTTTTAGGTTTATGTAGATTACACTACGGTAATTACTATACTGTAGACACACACTAGCTGCCACAGTGGAACTGAACCAGTAGGAAGAGTCAAAGTTGTAATCATGTTACTGCTTATTTCAGCTTGTTCCTGCATCGCATCCACAGAATGATGTAAATCTCCTCAATATATTAATTTCAGCAATGATTTATTACCGTGGGTAAAGCCGTACCTCTCTCCAGATAGCTACCGAGCCTGCTTCCCCTGCGCTTCCTTCCATCTGTATGTCCTCTGACCTCAAAACATGGCCAAATACACAGAAAGTATTAGAAGAAGATTATATTAGAGAGAAGGGTTAGAAACTTCTGTTGCCTTGAGCTCCAAACCCAACACAATCTCTGCATTAGGTGGGATCCTCCAGAGGACTCGGGTGTGTTAGCCGGCACTACAGCCTGTGTTATATATCAGGTTAGAGCAGCCAATTTAGCCGCGTGTCAGAGCTCGCTGCTTTGATTAATCACCGGTACAGCCCCCAGTGCGATAGTGGAGTAGAAAGTAGGATTTTCACAGGGAAAAAGAGAAATGAGACAGATATATGGATACCAGACTGAGGGATGGTTAAGAACAGGCATAATCACACTTGTGGCTTGAGTGAAATGTTAATAGGAGTTGCAAGTGAATTAAATGTCTTGCCGACAAAGAGCTCTCACCAAGATCTCTCTGTCTGGCTGCAAGGTGAATGTAACACAAGTAAAATGTGAGAACTCATATTACACCGTTTTCAGACGAACTAAATTTGGGCTTTATGGAAAAAATGATGTTTTCAGACCTCACTAAGGCCTGATAGAGACGTTAGATAGAGGTAATATATTACATGGAGAGATAATCTGAAATTAAACCCTCTTTTTCTTCTTTCTTTAAAAAAAGATTTCTATTTAAAGGCCCAATCTGTAATTCTTAGGCCACATTACAGGTGTATATGCATTTCAACTGAAAAGTTGTTGAAGTGAAATGTTTTTTGCATATTCAGTGATCATGATTTGAATTCCAGACCTGTTTTCCTACTGTGTTCACAGATGTTCAACAAAATCTTTAACAGCATCGGAAAACTTAAAGTCCTGTCAGTCATTTCAGGATTCACAGAAGAGTCCAACTTTGTAATTTTGCTTAGGGTGTTTAGATCTTGTTTTTATTTTAAACTTGGATCACAGCTTGTAATTAAACCATTTATATATGTGAAATAAAATCCACTATACAGAAGTATTGATAGTGTCCAGCTGAGATCACACATAAAGTCTCTAATGATTTTGTCGGTGGTGTAATTGTATCTTCTTGGAATATAAATTAGGTGATCAGTTGTCTCTGCAAATTTGCTTTACAAATGCAGTTATGGAACTGTATTTACTGTTTTACTGTTGATAATGCATTTGTACACTAAGTATAAGTACGTTTCTTTGTTTTGCTAATTATCTGGAAATTTTACATTTATAAACCTTGTGAAATCTTCTTTGTCTTCATGCATTTTAGGTATTGGGTTCTATGGATGTATAGAAATACGCAAAAAGAAAATATATATAGAATATAAATATGTGTAAGAGGACAGAGCCTGTAGAAATATTGTTCTCTTTGTGCTGGTGTAAAGCATACACGGTGACCTTATGCCAGTGGACTAGTTATTTTGTTGGATGCAAGCTGCTTTTTTTCTCTGCCCCCCATTCTGTAATTTTGTGACTCAAATAGAGTTCCCCTGAAGAGAGCGTTACAACGTCAATGATCGGTGCAATTTTGGCTTTCAAACACAGGACTGCACCTCCACCTACTCAGACCCCATCTTAGCTGTACTATTTTTGTCAGCCTCTTTTACTACTTTGCTGCCAGGGTGCTTTGACTCTGCGTGCACCTCCACTTTGGCGCAGCTTTTTGTTGCAAAATTACTAAAGCTCTACCCATCATTTTCACCCATTTTCACATTGGTGAATACAACTGGGGCCGTTAGCCTGACATTTATTTTTGGAAATATAATTTTCAGTCACTCTCAAAAAATCAGTTCTGTGGAAGTTCCAAATAATGTAAACTGAGGGCAGTAGATGTCACTTGTTTTCAGTGGAGCTCCTGTTATTTCAGGAATTTAACAGAAGTGGTGTTTTCTGGCAGCAAGAGAAATATGGCAGCTCACTTAACTAGTAGAACATGACACTTAATTTCTAAAAAGCCAACTAGAAACCTGACACTATCTCAGTCCACTTGTTTTTCTTAAACATTTATTATAGGAGTAGATTACATGGCTTGTTGACATGGACTTTGTAGTATAGTATCTTACTGGTATTTAATAATGGATTTTTCTTTCCCCAGGCATCATCTCTGTGAACAGCCGCCGGACCCCTTTCACGGCCAGCGGGGAAAATGAAATCTTGGACCTGGAGGGGGACCTTTATCTGGGTGGTCTGCCCGACAGCCGGGTGGGTTTGGTCCTCCCTACTGAGCTCTGGACTGCTATGCTGAACTACGGCTATGTGGGCTGCGTCCGGGATCTGTTCATCGACGGACGAAGTAAGGACATCCGGCAGATGGCTCAGTCCCAGAATGTGACCGACATTAAATTTTCCTGTAATAAGATGACGGGGAAACAGTGTGACAGCAACCCCTGTAAGAACAACGGAGCATGTAAGGAAGGATGGAACCGCTTCATCTGTGACTGTACCGGGACTGGCTTCTGGGATAGTACCTGTGACAAAGGTGAGACTTCTTTATCATCGTTTTCCTCTTTTTTCTCTTGTAGTGATAAGTTTTACGTCTTACTGTGTGTGTCAGAGGGCTTGTTGATTTGCTACAGAAGGACTTTTTAAAGAGGCTGTAGCACCTGTGCTCTCTTTATGTGCTAAGAAATCTTTGTCGTTGTGGTTATGGAGTAGTGCTGTGTTACTTTTAACAATAACAAAGTTTGTGTCAGATACAAGGTAGTCTTACAAAGCTGAAATGTATTTTGCACTGTCCTAAATATGGTCGTAAAGCGGCAGCGATGCAGCCACTGTCTGCTAACAATAGCTTCTCTAAGCAAGTGGACAGTGCTCTGCTTCAGCAGACAGGCAGAAGTGTGACTTGGGACACTTTCCTCACAATATTTATGGAAGCTTTGCTGAAAGATTGAATAGGATTTCGCTTTTCTGCCAAGTGGCTTTGGAAAAGTGAAGTTTTTTTTTTTTTTCTCTTTCTGGGGAAGGTTCTGGAGTGAAATTGAACTTCTCTCTGGTGGTGAAATGGGCTCTCCTTGTCTGGGTTTTAAGAGCTTGGACGCATTAAGTTTTTATGAGACAGCGGCGATAGGGACACTCCTTGCTGTAGGAGAGTATGTTATCTGGCTATTGTTCAGATTGTTCTTGACTTTTTTATTTTACTGTTTTGCAGAGCTTTTCGGGGGTTCAGTGGAGGGCTTTAAGTACTTTCCTAAGAATTTGAGATGTGTAGAGAAACATACTTGTTGGATGAATAATGAGTATCTGGAGAGGAGGTTGCTACAACCATCACTAACTGTGACTATGGCACGGTGGCTACATGATAGTGTGAATTTAATGGTTAAAGAAAACCAAAGGAGAATATGGATCATCGTAAATCTTACACTGAAGAAGCCCTGTTTTATAGAATATTGTATGGAGACAAATTTCATTGGCGACTGAGACATTTTCCTCCTGTGCTGCTGACATTGTAACTTACAGAATTAAAATCAGAGAAACCTGCCATAAAAGTTTAGGAAGGAATCGGTAAGTAACTCTTCTTTCTTAGAAGCAGATGAATCTCAGAGGAGGCAGAACATAAAAAACACATGTTCGAAATATAAATATATGTCATAAATAAGTTAATTTTATAGTGCAGTTATGTACAGTACATGTCCTGTCCTCCAGTGAAAGAGCTAAACTTCCAGAGGGAGCTGAGTTTGGGAGCCGGGGCTGTCTGATGGAGTTAACCTCGTCTTAGCCTGACTGTTGTGTCTATTTTCGTAGCAATCCCACGGTGTGTGTGGAAAAAAGGCAGCGGTGCACTGGCTAGGAAACACTCAAATGCAGCCAATGTGCCTCGCTGACCTTCCACCCACAGGAAGAAAACATTAAGTCACATGTCCCTAACGCTCCATACAGTTCCCCCTCACTTCTTCTTCTGTCCTGCTCCGTTCCCTCCCACGCAGCCGTCTCTGAATGGTTGCATCTCTGCATTCAGTGAGTGCTGTTGCCGCTGGGTGATAACCCATGGGCCTGTGGGTCGGCCCTTCAGCTCTGCAGCTATAGAACAAAGCTTCAGTCAGTTCAGCAGTTGATTTTTTATTTCTTTGCACAATGAGACTTGAGATGTGGTGAAATGTGCTGATGATGGAGATGCTGCATAACTGAATTCATGCCTCTGGATTTTAGTTTCTTGGATCAAGTAGGAGTTGAATCCCTCCGAGTCAGTTTAGTTGTTTGAAGGTAGGGGTCTAAAACTTTCAGCCCTTGCTGAAACGTCCTGAATTTTGGCCATTCTTTTCGTGACACCTTGGCTTTACACTTTATAGATTAGATAATGAACTGATCAGTTTATCAGTCATGTTTTCTTATTCTTATTTTTATTCTTTGCCGTACATCCATCCATCTATCAACTGTCCTCTTGCCTTTCTGGACACTGATGAAGGTCAGGGTCAGTGTGGTTGGACGAAGCAGACTAGATTTTATTTCTTCCTTCACCTTCCTCCAGCTCTTCCTGGGGGACCAGTAATCCCTCTGGTGTGTTCTGAGTTTGCTCTGTGGTCAGACCTGAACAGCCCGAACTACCTCAGCTAGAGCTCCTGTCAATGCAAAGGCACAGCAGCTCGATACCAAAGGCTGCTCAGTTTGCTGAACTGCTCACTTTCTCACGCACGGTGAGGCCAGCCGCCCTGTGGAGGAACCTCATCTCAGGCTGCTTCTGTCAGCGATCTTATTTTTTCGGTCACTAGCCAAAACTTGTGACCACAGGTAAAGAGCTGTATAGAAGAGTGAGCAGTAAATTGAGAGCTTTGATTTGGAGCTCCCTCTTCGGCCCCACAGTGAGGACAGTCCCCAGTACTGTTCCTCCTCTGGTTCAGTAAAAACTCTATTTCAGCTTTATTTCAGCAGTCACTTTCACTGTCTCTTGGGAATAAGAGCTCACCTGCACTGAGCAGTCCACCTTTTTTTTTCTGCTGTAAGACTGTTGGACTTCATCCTGACTGTTTGACCCTAAGCTTCAGTCTGTACATGGGAGGTCACGGTCTGATAATAAACCAGGATGACAACATCATCTGCAAATATCACAAGCTGCAGAGGTCGGAAAACTAAATTTACACATTAGTCTGATCTCATTAACTTCTATATTCTCTGATGATTGCTCCTATTACAGTTCACAGTGCAACATTTCTGAAGCTAATTCTTATGTGCTTAGAAAACAGCAGCGTTTGAAATGACGAAATTGCTGTGATGTGAAGTGCTGGGTTTGAAATGACGTGGTATTTTTCTTTATTTCAAAACAAATGTGCAACACGTTGGAAGGAATGGAAATGTGTTAGTCGTGCCGGTGGAATAATTTATTTTCCTTCTCTTCCATTCTTTCAAGCAGCCCCTGGAGCTCCCTGGTGACAATATCAAACAACCACCAAGATGTATTCACACATGGCGCTTGCTATTGATCTCAAGCACGCTATATGGTACAACAGAGAATTGTGCTCGTATGATGAGACAAGGGGTGAAATGATAGAGATCAGGGCTCTCACGGGGAGTGTAACAAAGGTTATACATTTACATTACAATGATTGGCCTTTGCTGGTGACTTCCTGCTGGAATGTAAATAAGCGCTCTTTGTCTGTTTTGTTCAGAACAGTTTGTTGAGATCAGCCTACACTTTTTTTGTGATATTATTTAATTCAAATGGATTTCCTTGGCATGCATTGGAAGTGTTTGTCACATTGCATTAGCAATTGCATTGCATTTCTATCTATAAACTCTTGAAGTCAAAGCTCTCATATCAGAAAATATATGCAAGTTTCTCTCATAATAGTTTGACCTGCTCCTTTGTGTGTCGATCCTGCTGCTATGAACTGCTGATACAAATGCTAGCTGATGCTACTACAGCAAAAGCAGGGTGTGAGGTTTTACATTTTTGAGAGCTGATAGATTTTGAAACACGAAAAAGAAGGCATGAATTCTGACTTCATTTAAGAACCACACTTCTCCCCGAGTGAACAAATTGTTTTGGCATCACATTCAGCCATCATTTCTATATTCAGATCAAAAGCCAGGAGAAAGTTTTATATCTCACCTTGAAGTTTTTGTTTGGTTTCTTACTGCTTATGTGTCAAGGAAATGTCTTAACTGCAACTGTAATTTGGAGAAGAATGGAAAATCTGTGACAGGTAAATTGTTGAAACTTTTCATTTTTATAAGTGTGTTTTGAAATGGAAATAGTGCCTGTTGTGCATGATTTATACATCTACCATTGAGTTCACTAAGGTTTGTGAATTTTAGCACTTTGCATCCTACAGTTAAAAAGTACACATTTAGTTGGCTTGTCCCAGTGTGAACTCAGTGCATTTAACTTTGACTCCTTCTGATCAAAGACAGTTAATAGATTAGGAATTCACTGTTTTGACTGGACGTTTGATTTCTGGTCTGGTGGATCAGGCTTTGAAACTGAAGTTATAATATACAGAACATGTAATTAAATAATAGAATAGATTAAATGTAAGGTTATCCAGGTTGTCTTCATGTCGCGCGTGGTCAAAACTTAGCATGGGAGGACATGGATATTTCTAATGTTCTGGCCATGGCCTTTGCTTTGTGTGCACTTCAGTTTGGTGTGTATGAATTCAGATTCAACCGCCTATAAATCTGGCTCTTGGTGCCATTACGAGTTTTATTATCATTGCACGACATCTCCTCATGTATTACTGATTTTTCTGACTGAAGAAAACCACACGGAAGAAGTTTCAGCACTTTCTGCCCTGATGAAAGTTTTGGAGCTCAAATAATGAAATCATCAGAAATGAAATTGAAGATAATTTCATCGTGTTTGTACTGAACGGAGCACATTGCTCTGTGTAATTTCTCCTCTCTTCTCTGTTTACCAGAATGAAAATGCAACCCATATTTTTGCCTGTTTGAGGAAATCAAAGATCACGTTGTGCGATAACTAAGAGACAACAGTGCTCGTGTCTGTTCTGTGTTTTCTGCCTGGTATCTGTACCAGGTTTAGTATACAGATGATTTCTGTCTCTTATCTGTTGTGCCTCTTGTTTTCCTTTTGCTCTGTTCCTCTTTTGCATTCTCTGTCTTCATATCCCTCCCTCTCTTTTGCATTTTGTATCTCCCCGTTTATCCCTCCCCTCCTCTCTCTCACACACACACACACACGCACACACACTCCCTGTGTTTGGCACGTCTTCCTTAACCCAGCCCACGAGACACGACAGCACCTGTGATCAGAGGTCTGCCATGGTATCACAGAAACAGATGTAGTGTCAGCATGGGAGCCAGCCACTGTGTGTGCGTGTGCGTGTGTGTGTGTGTGTGTGTGTGTGTGTGTGTGTGTGTGTGTGTGTGTGTTATGAATATGTACACATACTGAATATGGTGAATGAAAAGCAGTGAATATCAACATTCGCTGTTTCAGTTTGACCATATTTTTCTGTCTCCACTCTGTATAAGTTTGCATGTATTCACATGATTAAGGATCCCTTTTTTAGGACCACCAGTGTTGTTTTTGAGTGTGATTGTGTGATTGTGTGATTGTGTGTGTGTGTGTGTGTGTGTGTGTGTGTGTGTGTGTGTGTGTGTGTGTGTGTGTGTGTGTGTGTG